>CM050208.1:13770000-13800000 GCA_027475355.1 Coilia nasus
GTGTGTGTGTGTGTGTGTGTGTGTGTGTGTGTGAGAGAGAGAGAGAGAGAGATAGAGATAGAGTGTAACTGTGTGTGTGTCTGTGTGTCTGGTAGGGCTGTTGTACTGTCTGGAGAGCCTGTAGCAAAAATGACCACTTAGGGTCCAATGAAGATGTCTTGTGTGCTCCCTATACAGTATAACTCCTTCTGACTCCTGATAATACAGTATGTACTGCAAATGCCTGTGCAGTAAACTTTCATTGTGTCCGCTGATAAACTCCAGGCGAGATGCTGCTGCTTGTGTTTCTCTGTGTGCTTTGTGCTATACAGTAACTGTGCTCATGTGTTATTTAAAAGTAAGTCATGAAACTGAAGGAAACCAACAAGAAAGGTAAATGCAGAGCTATGTACTGTAGGCCACTGCCTATGCAGCATCAACACAAGAGCAAAGCCAGATGTGCCTTCTGTATGGATTTACCTTACTTGAGGTGGGTTCAGAGGCTTCTTTGATATTTTGACCTTGATATTTCAGTGCTGTTATATGTTAGATCTCGGTCTGTTTTCAGTAGCGATGACTTTACATCCAGACTTGCCCTTTTATCCTGGCCAGACTTTTAATCCCTGCGCACATTTTGCTATGATGGATATTTACGGGCTGAAGAAACAAGTGGAACCCAAATGCCACGGTTCCAGTCCAGAGAGCTCATTATATGTTAGCCTCAAGAGCCATATATTTGCCAGTGACAGGCATGTTAGATTATGGAATATTTTTCCAGTGGTAAAGGGGAAGATCCTGAGTGACTACATTCTCTGTTATAGGACACGGGAGACTTCCTCACACATCACTGTCATTATCCCTTGCCAACAGTTCAGTTTCAGTTTATTTAGATGGGACAATGTGCAATTAAAACATAACATGTAATTTATTTGATGCATTGCACCAGATTTAGCCTTAGGTTATTTTTCATCTGTAGTCCCACTGGACAGGTAACGGATATCATGTAGGAAAACAGCAGACATTCTATTCATATCTGGCTTGGTAAAACTTTCATGAACTCTTTATAATTAAAGAAAATATTACCGGTGGACAGTCCACACTGGTTTACTTAAAAGAGGACTGAATGGAAACAACCTAAGAGATATCTGGCAATATTTTCATCAGCTGAGGTAGTATGAGAACATGGGGTAACCTGAGGTAACATTTTTAAGTCAATGTGTAAAACATGCAAGGTTTCTCATTGGAATCTCCCCATCTAATGTTCTCACAAACTGATAACCTTTTTGCTAAATCCTTTGATTTCTTGCCACTAAAGATATCTAACGTTGACAACAGATTTAAAACACATGCTAAAAAAGGAACTTTTAATTCTTTTCATTTCATTCTCCAAGTTGACTAATTTTGTCTTACTTGTCTTCTCTAGTTTAGTCAGACACAAATGTAACCATGTCACCTTAAGACTTTGGCATTGTGAATATTGGTGGTTGGAAAATGATGCGAGTAGAGATAATAATACACAACGAATTCACACACTTTTCCCCCCTTGTCTAATGAATCCAGCAAGGGCAGCTAAATCCATGTCTCATCAACATGGACATCCATCAAGGCGGAGATCTCCCAAACTGTCGTAATCTCTCAAGACGGAACATCGCTGTAGCGGTTATCGCGTCCATCAGCGGGACCCTGCCTTTCGCGGCAAATGAAAACCGACTCTTGAATGATCTCACTTCCTACGCGCTTGTCTTCACGGCTCTGTGGCCCATCCCTGTAATGAGGACCAGGTGCTGGAGGCGGGGCTGTGCGGGTGAGGAGCCTCGAGAGGACGGCAGGGGGACCGGGGCCCACGGAGACACACTCCAGTTTTTCCACTGATGTGATAGATAGAGCTGGCACTGAACAACACCACAGAGTACATATATATATATATATAAAGACTCTTTAAGTGTATGTGTATGTGCAGTGTCTGTATGTATGTGAGTGTGGGTCTGTGTGTCTGTGTATGGTGTGTTTGTGTGTGTGCAGCATAGTGTTTGTGTGTCTGTTAATTTGTGTGTGTGTGTGAGTGTGTGTATGCAATTTGTAGGTAGGTACTGTATGTGTCTGTGTGTGTTTGAGTGGTGTACACATGTGTGTGTGTGTTTGTGTCTGTGTTATATGAAGCCTCTGCAGCCAATGTAAATTTGTCAAACAGCTGGATGTGTAAAGGATAGCAGGAGCTATCAAGAACCAGCAGACTCGGTGATGGGAAAGGGGTGGGGTGTGTAGGTGTGTGTGTGTGTGTATGTGTGTGTGTGTGTGGAGCTACGGGTTTGTGGTGGGGGGGGGGGCAGGGGGAGTTTGGGGTGAGGAAGGTTGAGGTGAGATAAATCTGAGTGGTGGAAACTTGGCTCCTGCCTTTCCACATGGCCTACTGTGCTGCCCGCACGCCCGCCCGCCCGGCTCTGCCCCGGTCCCGCGCCGCCTGTTTCCAATAAGACACAGTCCTGTTTCAAAGGGTCGTTTTCTCGCTCACCGTGTCCAGCCAGCCAGCCAGCCAGCCAGCCGGCCAGTGCTGTTTCAGGGACCATGAAGTTTCAGCCTTACCTTACAGCACAGCGTCAGTTCTCTTAAATAACCGTAACGGCCCCTAACGAAATAGGCAGAAAACAACAGGAAAGATTACGTTTCAAATCCAAAAACTACATAACACTACTCTACATTGGTGTTGCCTTGACCCCAAAGACCACGAAGTTTCAGCCTTACCTTACAGCACAGCGTCAGTTCTCTTAAATAACCGTAACGGCCTCTAACGAAAGAGATGGAAAACTACAGGAAAGATTACATTTCAAATCCAAAAATTACATAACGCTACTGGTGTTGTCTTCACTTCACATCCTGAACAGGCCATATGTAAAGGAACAATGAGTAGTTTTCCAGGAGACAGTTAAAATCAGATGAGCACAGCCAGTGTAATGCTTTAGGATGAATACGAATACAGTTGTGCTCATAAGTTTACATACAGTACCCTGGTAGATGGTATGATTTCTTTATGATTTCTTATCATGTTGTCATTATGATTTAAAAAAATACAGGTGTTTGACAATGAATAGCTTCAGCCAACCACTAACCATGAGTTTTTGTGTCATCATTCATATCCTTTGAAAAATGGTTAAGAAATCATCAATTCTGCCAGGGTATGTAAACTTATGAGCACAACAGTATACCAGTCGCTTGTAGACACTTTGGTCAATGATGTTCTTTGCACCCCTGTCACCATCCTTCAGGTGCACCGCCAAGGGGCAGTGGGAGCTGGGGTCGAGTTGGGTTCAGTGGGGTTGAGTTGGGTGGGGTAGGGTACAGAGGCAGCTTTTTCAGCTCTAAGAGCCCAGCATTGACAGCCCCCCCTTGAGGACGAAATAGTAGTAATAATAATAATAATAATAATAATAATAATAATAATAATAATAATAATAACAACACAAACAATTATTATTATTATTATTATTATTATTATTATTATTATTATTATTATTATTATGAACATTGACATACAGTACATTGATGTCTTGCATAAAGTAATGTACCACACCTACATCAGAAAGTACAAAGGCTCAAATGTCAAACTTTTTCTGTCTCTCTTTCTTTCACACACACACACACACACACACACACCGTGTTTTCCTCTGCAGTGCCTGCATGCTTTATTGCACCTGCCCTCCCTATGCCATAAATATTCAGACAGTTGCCTCTTCAACCCGGAGCAGTGAGATGGAGAACCCTGAAGTGAAGTCATTAACTCTGCCAAGAGCTACTGTTATCACCCAGCCAAGGGCCGCCACACCAACCTTTAATCCGCTAACCTTCCTTCCTTTTTTTTGCTCCATCCACTTTATTTGACTTTTATAGTGCCATAAAATCTTAACTTATGAGTTCAGAAAGGAGCTGCAAACATGAAAGCAGGGCAGGTTTTATAATTGCGCTGTGAAATGTGGAGTCTGGCCGCATAATGAAAGGGAGACAGGCCGAACGAGAGGGAGAGAGAGGGATGTCACAACCTTGAGGTCATCGTGACTCCCTTTTGCTATCCTCTGTCTGAACTGTTTCTACTCCTGTCTTGTAGGCTCAATAAAAGGCAACTAAATCAAGCCGTAGGTAATTAACCGATTATTCCGTTTTATTTATGAAGACTTGTTTTTAAAAACGTAATGACTCGTGAAGGATGATGGCATGATGATGGCAGTGATGATGATGAAGATAATAAAGCAGATGATCGATGTTATAACATTAAAAAAAGTTGACGCACTGCGAAAGGTGAGACTACTCTTGACACAAATAAGAGCAGCAAAGGGGGGTTTTAAAAAACAAAAGTTTAAAACGTTTGTTTTAAACTGATTTCGCATCCAAATCTCTCTCACCACCCGGCCGATAATAGACTTGCTTACGCTACTTTCTGTCCGCTTCTTGCCTGTCTTGTTAAATAAAGGCAAAAAAGCCAAAATATAGGCGAAATGGGCACACCACACATGGAATTTAGACAATTCATAACAGCCAACTGGATCACGTTTCTCCGTTCCTTTAACGCCCACACAGGCCCACTTTGGCATGGCAGAATGCTGAGCACAGGTTTCAGTTGCTACCAATGCAGAGGCAATTCCAGACCGAGGCAAAAACCCACCACTTTTATTGAACACTGCGTTGCCACCGCTGTCATTTTAAGGCTGTCAGCCCTGCCTCTGAGGCTCTTTAATGGCCCCAAGCATGTTGGCTGTGTTACCTGTTGGCTAGCTACAGTACACCTCTGCATGTGGGCCAATGTGGGTTTTGGTTTATAAAATGGTACACCTCTGCTTGTGGACGTGTGGTGGGCAATGTCAGGCCTAAGCGGACCAGACTGAGGCACAGCTGGAGGGCTCGGCGGCTGGTGTGGGGGTGTGGTGGCTCTCTGATGGTGGCAACCAGATGAGAGGGGGTGGCCAGGCTGGAGAGGGGGTGGTCGGGCCGGGCTGGGCCGGCGTGTTTCTGTGGGCCTGAGAGGAACCATAAATACAGCTGAGACTTCCTCTCCTTCTCCTCGCCTCTTAATTGGAACAGCTGGCTCAAATTTGGCGCTGGGGAGGCTGAGCGTTTTTAGGGACCGGCATGAACCTGGTGCCACTCATGCAGCCAGAAGGCAGGAAATGCGTGCAGAACAGGTAACCACTTTGAAGTCGGGGCTTTAAAGAACATGATTCATTGTGTGTGTGTGTGTGTGTGTGTGTGTGCGCGCGCATTGGAGTGTGTGTGACTGTGCACATAAGTGCTCATGCACTTTTTCTTTTACAACTTTGTCAATGTGTGTGTGTGTGTGTGTGTGTGTGTGTGTGTGTGTGTATGTGTATTAGACTGTGTGACTGTGTGCATATACAGTATGCACATTCACTTTTCTTCTTCGACAATCTCATTGTCTGAGGTACAATAGTAGATGAGTGAGTGTGTGTGTGTGTGTGTGTATGTGTGTGAGTGTGTGTGTGTATGACTATGGATATGTGCTCATACCCCCATTTTTTCCCTACAAGAATGGCTGTTAAGTGCATAAAAAAGCCTATGCATAAACTTTATGTTCCACTCCTCTCTGTGCTCCATCTGTAAAAACAGATGAGCTTTGAATAACGTCAAAAGTTTTCCTGACTCTCCAATTCGGACCAAATGACAACCTATGTCAGAAAAAGAAATCCATGTCCAGAAAAGGTAGCCACGGGCCCTTGTTAAATGTACTGTAAAGTTAGAACATCAGAGTTCGGCAACATGGCCTACTTTAAAACAACTGATGTTATGACTTACGACTTAGACAGCATGATTGTTTGGGTAGAGGAATCAAAAAAAAGGTCCTTCATGAGATCTTTTGAATTGACAGAGGACTAAAATAAACAGACACATCTGAAGGAAAGAAGCAGACAGAAAGAAGTCGTTGGCGCCCTAGAGGACTGTCTCATTGTTTTCAGAGGCAAGCAGAGCCTTTGTTCTCTTTTCCTCTACCATTAGGGGCCTGCTTTTAAAGTTGTCCGTCAGGGGCCACGTGGCTCGTGCGAGTTGGCACAGGGACCACAGCAGCTGTGCTGAGGGCCAGCCACTGAGGAGCAATTACGCTAGTCCCAACATCCCCCCTCCACCTCGCACACACACACACACACACACACCCCTGGTCTCCCGGTCACCCATCAGCCACTGCTGTGCAGACTTCAAACAGCTCCATTAAAGGGGCCCGTGAAAAGATACATGAGACCTCTGGATGAAAAGAGGTCCATTGTATACGTGCTGCACCTTGTGTGTGTGTGTGTGAGTGTGTGTGTGTGTTCCTGTGTGTGTCTTCCTCTGTGTGTTTGTTCGTGTTCTTGTGTGTCGGTGTGTTTCTCTCTGTGTGCCTGTGTGTGTTCCTGTGTGTATGTGTGTCTATGTTCATGTGTGTTTGTGTGGTCCTATGTGTGTGTGTTAGTCTGTTTGTGTTGGTCCTGTGTGTGTGTGTGTGTGTGCCTGTGTGTGTGTGTGTTTGTGTGGTCCTGTGTGTGTGTTTTTGTCTGTTGTTCTGGTTGTGTGTGTGTGTGCTTGTGTGTGCCTGTGTGTGTGTGTGTTTGTGTTTTCCTGAATCTGTGTGTGAGGGAAAGCTAGAGAAACAGAGAAATAGCGATCCTGAAGTTGTGTAATATATGAGTGCCTTTGGATGTGCGTGAGAATGATGTGTGTGTGTGTGTGTGTGTGTGTGTGTGTGTGTGTGTGTGTGTGTGTGTGTGTGTGTGTGTGTGTGTGTGTGTGTGTGCCTGTGTGTGTGTGCGTGCGTGCATAGGTCTGTGTCTGTGATTTGTGCCTTTTCCTCCTCTGATCCCCAAAGGGACCCTCCCCCAGCACCCCCCTATGACAGGATGTCCGGATGTCTTCCATTTCCCTGCGCTCCAGAAGCAGGCTGCTGTTCCCCTGCTTTCCAGGAGACAGCCACTATGAATAGATGGCAGGATAGCAGAAGCAGAAGTCTTTATCGTCGCTAGGCCTATACAAAAATATAGAGATATCATTTGGAACTGCCAGCAGCCAAGAAGAAGCAGTAGATAAGAATAAGAATAGAAATAGATAAGAATAGCTAGGTAGAATTAGCATGTAGGTTCTGAATGTGCAGCAATATATTCAAATAAGACTATAAAATAAATATAGACAAGCCTAAAGATAATTTTACAATATTAAGATATGGATAAAGAAATAAGGTGCAGAATACACACAGCAGCAAACATGGTGTACATAGCAGACTCTTATTGCACAGACTCCAATGTATTGCAGGACAGTAGTTATATTGCACAGAATCCAATGTAATACACGACAGTAGTTAAATTGCACAGAATCCAATGTAATACACGACAGTAGTTAAATTGCACAGAATCCAATGTAATACATGGCAGTAGTTATATTGCACAGAATCAAATGTAATGCACAACAGTAGTTATATTGCACAACAGTGCGACAGAGTATAGATGAGGGATGACCCACATATGGGCAGCATGGGCAGCTTGCTTTACCTGCTTCCCAGTGCTTGCTTCCTGGGCAGGGCAGTGCCTCTGTCTGGCCTCTGCTGTCTGGACTCCGAGACTAAGAGATGATGAGGCTTTGGCCCGTCGAGAACTTCGCAGTGCTATTATTGGTCAGAAGTTGCTTGAGTAGTTTGAGGGCTGAGTGCACAGGGATTTGGTAGGAGAGAGGAAGCAGTTTTTGTCCTGCGCTCATCAGTCTCTGTCACGTCCCCATAAACCTGCGCTGCTACAGTGGAGCCACAAAGTGGCATCTCTCTGTACCAGACTGGGATTTATTTGCAAATTCCCAGGTGTGGGTGTGTATGTGTGTGTGTGTGTGTGTGTTCTTGTGTGAACTAGTAAGTGCAGAAGCATATGTGTGTGGGATATGTACTTGTGTGTTTCCGTGTGTGTGTGTGTGTGTTTGTGTGAACTAATAACTGTAGAAGCGTACGTGTGTGGGATATGTATGTACTTGTGTGTTTCCGTGTGTGTGTGTGTGTGTGTGTGTTTGGGCTACTGAGTGTGTTTCCTGCCTGTGGGTCCTGCCCTCCTTGCTCCTGTGTGCCTGTGAGCTGACAGACTGAAGTCTCCAGTGCCCGCTATGCAGGATTATGCCAGTCAAGCACTCTCTCTCTTTCTTTCTCTCTCTCTCTCTCTCTCTCTCTCTCTCTCTACCTCCCCCTCTCTACCTCCCCCTCTCTGTCTCTCTCTCTACCTCCCCCTCTGTCTCTCTCTCTGTCTCTCTCTCTCTCTCTCTCACACACACACACACACACAAACACACACTCTCTCCCTCTCTCTTTCTCTCTCCCCTCAGTGTTGCCACACCTGCCACACATTTAGTAACACTGCAGTCACCCAGTGCTATCCTCTTGCACACACGCACACACACACATACACACACACACACTAAAGCCCTATGCAGACATTTGTCATCTTGACACCAACACACAATTTTCTGTTCTCTCTCTCTCTCTCTCTCTCACACACACTCACACAGAGACACTTTCATCAGCATTGCCAGTACTTGTTTCAAGCTTGAGTTACACTAAACACTTCCTTTTAAAAACTCACTTTTGCTTTGGCTTTAAGGGGCTTTATTCTGTTCCACTACAGCCACCTGTTTCAGTCTCCTGGCACATGTGTGTGTATGTGGTGTGTGTGTGTGTGCGTGCGTGTGTGTGCGCACGCGCATGTGTGTGTGTGCATGCATGTGTGTGTGTGTGTGTGTGTGTGCTGTGTGTATGTGTGTGTGTGTGTGTCTGAGAAAGACAGAGAGAGAGAGAGAGAGAGAGAGAGAAAGAGAGCGAGAGAGCATGTGTTACTGGGGCCTATACTCTTGAATAGTCTCTCCTCAGCTCTCCTCTGGAGCCGGTCTCCATGGAAAAGGAGAGAGGGAGCAATAAATGCATTAAAGGCAAATTCGCAGTCATTATAAAAGTGCGCTCTCGCCGCCGGAGCCAAGTAGAAAAGTACTCCGGCGAAGAGGCCCTGGAGCCAGGCAGCCGCTTCGGTTTATGCTGGCGAAGGACTTTCTCAGAGGACGGCGAGGAAGGGACGGGAGATACATCTAAAGACAGACAGACACTCACACACACAGACACACACACACACACACACACACACACACACACACACACACGAGGGACTATTACACTGATCACAGGGCGAGGAAGGGAATTCACTTAAGCCTGACCAGACTCAAGAGCTATTTCACGATGAATCATTCCCAGAGAATCAGTAACAGGTGACTCGTAAGGTCCCCCTTAGAAGGGAGGCAGATGGCAAAAGGACCCCTAATGATGCACATCACTCCCCAGGAAAAAGGGGGCACAGGGAGCTCTTAACAAGCCCTCTTCAACGGTGCCCCTCCCTCGTCTGCAGCTGTGAAGGGGAAAATAAGACGGAGGTGTGGCCGAAGGAGTTTCTAAGAGACTGATCTAAGGACTCTGAGGTGTGTGAGAGACACATGGCGATCACGCCGGTTTACATCTGTAAGGGACTGAAACTGTGGTGGTAAAAAACAGGAAGCCCAGGGAGGCCTGGGGGACAGCGTTTTCTTCACAAACCCTGTGCTGAGGCACCACATCGGCCCTGGAAGTCTCCTACTGAAAAAAAGGGTTAATAGCCACAAGGACAGCTGCACGTGTCGGATACATTAAATTATTATAAGGCTCTTTAGAATGCTGACGAATGGCCCATTGACTATGAATGGTCCACTCCAATGTTTGGAGGTGAAATATTTGTGTATAATGACACCTAATGAAGTATAATGAGGGTTAATAGCAACGGTTTTGTGCTTTTCTCAGATCCCTCCGCAAGCAGTCTGTTCACTTATCATACCAGAATATCAACAACAAGCTGCAACGAGCAAGTTTTTTAGCAGCTAGATACGTTGCTACGCAATACTTCTACATTCTATTTCCTCGATTGAACATTTTTAGTAGCAGAGGCCAGGAGGCAGCAACAAAACATTTAAAATATGACATTGTTAAAGGTGTCTATCTATTTCTGCTTCATGTTGGGGTCCTGCATCACTCTGTTGAGGCTTATTGCACGAGAATGACCGCCTCGCAGAATATTAGCCCTTACTTAATCGAGGTTTGGTCACATGTCCTCAGTCTTGCACATTAATAAAACTCGGTTGCGTAGGTTTGCTGAGGGAGAAACTTCATCATCAGAAAATTCTGGGCTCTAACTGCCACTGGGCTACAATAACCTTCACCTGCTAAATGCAGTGATTACATGCATGGACCCACTTAATGAAGGGTACACTTAGTAACAGTAGACTTGAATGTGCCACTTTGAAGGTATTCAGGTTTTGAGGTGTTTTATGGGGTACCTAGCTTTGCCGCAAAGACTTTTAAAGTCTTTTACAGCGTTATTGTTTCTTGTCGCCCAACATACCTCCTGTATTAATCTACTCTGTGTGCATGTAATTCTGAAATGAAACATCCTGTAAAAAGTAAACACTATTTCACCAGGCTATCCTTCACAATATCCTAAAAATCCATGTATTATTAGGTTGATTGGAGTTTGAATAGTTTTTGCATGCCTTTGGGGTAGTTATTATGCTACTCTTTCACCAAACTCTTTACTGTTGTTTTGACAAATATGCTCAGGGACTGAAATAATCTAGCATACAATTTAATATTGCATAACTATGATGCATGATTCTTATGGGCACATAATGTTCTTAATGTTCCTTTTTGTGCAAATACACTACAGTTGATCCATGTGACCAGAATGGGCTATATGCGTGTATTCCACCATTATCCCTTTGCCATAGAATGAATCACACGGAGACACCGCACATTATTTTTCTTCCACAAAATGGCCGCCATCCAAAAACGCCGACATCATTTTTTCCCGACCTAAAAGCTCTCCTCTGAAGTCTTAATCCCAGGCCGCGCTCAGGACCCCTCGTGACACAAATTGTGATGTTTCCCTAATGGGCCTTGAAAGAGCTGCTGGGGCCGTATTTCCATTTAGGTTGCCCTTTAATTTGTCAAATTAATGCCGCGTTCAGTGGCAACCCCACCGCAGTAATGGAGCCCGGCTCCCCCTCCCTTCGTACTTACTTACCTTTCACTCCCACTCTCCTCCCTCTTTCATGCCCTCCATTTTCCACATCTCCACCGTCTCCCTCCATCTCACCAGCCCTACCCCCCAACCCCACCCCACTCCAGCCATCCCTTTCATCGCGAGGCAACCTGGTCCTTTTCTGTGTGGCACCGCGGGTGTCTGTTCCATGTCGATGCCTGGGATGAAGCCATTAAATTTCACCTGTAGGAAAAAAAAGCCCTTTTTTTCCTCCCTTTCATCAATAACGCCTGCCTGCACCTTTTCTGGATGCATGAAAGTCATTACCCAAAATAATGGGGTGGAGGCAAAGAGGAGGAAGGAGGAAAGGGGAGAGGAGTGAGAGTGTGAGAGAGAATGACGAACAGAGACAGAAAGAAACAGACAGAGAGAGTGAGAGACACAGAGCAAGAGAGAGAATGATGGATAGAAACACAAACAGACAAATAGACAGAGACACACAGACAGCAAGAAAGAGAGAGAGAGAGACAGAAGGAGAGAGAGACAGAGAGACAGAGAGAATGAGAGGAGTAGAAAGATGGAGAGGGAGAGATAGACAGAGATAAAGATGGAAAACAAAGGGAGAGAGAAAGAGACAGAGAGAGAGAGAGAGAGAGAGAGAGAGAGAGAGAGAGAGAGAGATAGCCTGGACCTCTCTGAGATGAATGAGCACTAGAGGAGAGTGAGTGATAGATGGATAGAAAGAGAGCGAGAGAGAAAATCATTACCAGGAGACAAGGGGGAGTGCCAAAAAAAACAAACAGATTCTCCATCTGAGATCAGAAAAAACAACAACACTGGAGAAGCCAAGCTGTGTGTTACAAGGGAGGATGGGAAGGAGATGAAAAAGACCCAGAGAAGGAAGGAAAGAGAGAACAGGAAGAGAGAGTGAGGCATTTTTATGTGGCGTCCTCTGACATGCCACCCGCGTGGGCTGGCTGGCGGAGAGAGTCATCTGTGCCATAAATCACACTGATTCATGACCCCAGTGCCCACCGCTCACCTCTGACACTTTACGGCCTCTTAAAGGACAACACATTACTCTTAGGCATCTCACTTGACACACAAATACGGCAAGATAAGTCACCCGGTAACGGAAGCCAAAGTGTCGGCTGTGTCTAGAAATGCCGGATGTGATGTTTTGTTTTGACAGTATAGGCGTATGAATATTTAGGTATGTATGTGTGGTGTGTGTGTGTGTGTGTGCACGTGTGTGGGTGTGTGTTGTATTTCTTGGTCCAAGATACAAACTCTTGAGAATATTGAAAATGACATTTGGGCTTAAACATGTCTGAATATATGGTGGTGCATTTCATACCACAGAATGTATACGGTGTGATACTGTGACACATGGACATGTTTAGTCTCTCTCTCTCTCTCTCTCTCTCTCTCTCTCATACACACACACATACGTACACACACACATACATTACATTACACTTACATTACACAGCAGATGCTTTTATCCGACTTACAAAAGACCTACAAAACAACACACACACACAAGTTCAAAAGTACTTTGCTGGCATGACAAATACTTAGTAGTAGAGTAAGTGAAGTAAGATATGTGCATTAACCTGAACAGATATTCATAGTATGAATAATAATCACAGATCAATGATAATGAGTCTCTTTCTCTCTTGCTCTCTTTATCCCTTTCCCTCTTTCTATCTCTCTCTCTCTTTGTTTCTTTCTATCTCTCTCTCTCTTTGTTTCTTTCTCTCTGTGCTCTCTCTTACATCCTTCTCTCTATCACTATCTCTCTCTCTTTCACCGTATCTCTGTGTGTGATGTGTATGTCTGTTTGTGTGTGTGTGTGTGTGTGTGTGTTTGTGTGTGTGTGTGTGTGTGTATGTGTGTGTGTGTGTGTGTGTGTGTGAGAGAGAGAGAGTGTGTGTGTACATGTGGGTGTGTGTCTGTGAGAGCACGTGCTGTGTATGTGTGTGTGTGTGTTGTGTATGTCTCATCAAGTCCAATGGCTTTGGTAGTTCCACATCCATGCTGTCAGGCTGAGATGCCATTTGGGTTGTGGCCCCTCCACTGGCCCCTGTGTCTGCCTGAGGCCCAGGGTGTCTTGTGATCCAGACTCAGGAAGTAAGAGCCCTCCCCAGTGCTTTAGGGTCAAGCATCTGGATTTAGCCACTAGCCCAGGACTAATGAACACATGGCCCAGTGCACTCATGGCTGGAACTAAAACATGACACGTGCGAGCCCGGAACTACCCAGTCATGCAAAACCATGATGGCAAAACTGTATATCACGAAACAGGATGTGGACCTGAGAGTTATCTCATGCCAACTAGTTTACTACATGAAAAAGCTCTGGGCACTGCAGTCTACCACTACAAAATTCATCATAATGATAATGATATCCCATAAAACCTGACTGTCATAGAAAAGCCACACACATCACAATGTCCAGTGGGATCAGTGCTGGTTCAAAACATCTAGCAACTTCCGAAATGGGGAAAGACCTGCACACCAAATTAGCTCTCCATGCAATACTTCATTTGCCACTGGCATTTAAAACCAAAAGTTTTATTTGAGGAGGATAATCTGGCAAATAATATAACATAATGGGAGCCTTTTGGTTTATGGATCTATCCAGTTTTCCACATTACATAAAGCCTGACCTGAGGAAGTAGTTCAGAGGTCTCAGCCAAAATCTAACGCCAAGCACACTCTTCTGACAGGGAGGCATTAGCTGACCTTTAAAGCAACACTAAATTCAAAATCGTTTCAGTGGTTCATGAACTTGTGAGATGGTGAAAAGTACTTTGCTTTGTCATGGGCTATAACTGCACTAAGAAAGTTTGGAGGAGCAGACGGTCACTCTATAGTTCTCTGTGAGAGACAATTCCACTTCCAACCTGTAGGGCGACCGAAGACGAAAACGACTTAGTGTTGCTTTAACCCAGCAGTGGAGAAAACATGGAATAACAAAAATTAGCAGTAAAATTACCAACACGAGAATATCAATTCACAATCCAGTGTGTAAAATGCACTCAAACGGCACTCAATAAAAAGCAGTCATGAGAAGCGAAATGGCCGGCATTGGTTGGCAGCAGTAAAGTGAACGAGTGCTCGGTAGTCCAGACATTGTGCGATGTGTGTGTGATAACCCTCCAGCTGGCGAATTAGCAAACTGCTGATTTAAGACGTGGTGCAAAAAGAAGCCATTTCCAGCAGCTTTCGCGTGCCCAGTTATAGCCTAAATTAAATGATGGATGGGATGGAAGTGAATAAAGACTTTTACTGCTCACAAGTTGTTTTTTTCATTTTTTTTTACAAAAGGATGAGAGAACAGGAGAGGAGAGCACTGAGGATGACCCTGCTCGCCTTTGGTATTTCTAGATAGGCTAGTTCTCCTCAGAGAGAAGGGAGCCACAAAAGCACCCGCTAAAGTGTACTTATTTAACATGCTGCACTCGTCTGATGTTTTGAGAAATGAAATTCACATCCTTAAGTATCCATGACATATAGAGGACGTATCTGGAATCTGTGAGTGTGTAGGCTGTCTCTCACTTGCCTTTGAAATGAATCCTGCAGTGCGTCTTCCTCTCCAGGTCTGCTTTCGTGTGGAATAGTTTTCATGTGAGATGTTGAGTAATGTAAGTTCACCTGCTGTCCTAAATGGGGCGGAAAAGCCTCTGGGGTCGAGCAGCTGGGACTAAACCCCTGCCAACACTGAGAGGCTGTCTATGGAGCATGATGAAACAGGATGTGATGGAGGAAGTGACATCATTCTTACCCAACCATCCATCAAGTCTCAAATCTCAAATCGTTTCTTTAGTTTTTTTTGTTTTCACTTCAGAAGAAAAGTTACCACAGAGGACTCAGTTACATGGAGGAGATGGTGTTTTGGATCTGAAGTGATATTTGGTATGTTTTTAAGAGACTGAAAACTAAACCTAATAACTTACCTTGGACTGAGCCTCCAAGATTTGGTCTGAGATCTGGTGGAAATTCCAAACTAAATTTAACAGCTTAATCACAAATTGCTGAGAAGTTGAAACACCATATGCAGTTGAAGCAAAGCCTTTGTTTGATTTTGAATTTCCCACAGGTGAACAGTTTGTATGTGTTTCAGACACAGAATTTTCCTCTGCCAGTTCCTCAGAAATGGACTGGTCAGACGAGTTGTGCAAAATGCCTAGGAGAGGGCACAGGTCACATATCTAGGGGAGCCATGAAATCACAGTGGAAAATGTGACCAATATCAAGCGCTGCCCAGGTGTGCAAAAACCCATTAGTGAAGTTTAGACCCCTCTGAAAAGGTGAATCCCTTGTGACTGAGGGAAGTGAAATGAAAGGGAGAATTTAAGCCTGGAGACGAAGACTTGGGGATTGCAGACACACGCAGGTGGGCCCAGTGTGGTCAAAACTGATAATTGCTGCAACATGTTTTAATTAAAATTTAATTAATGTTGAATGCCCATGAGTTTTGTTTTGTATTTAATTTGGTGAGCAAGTTTCATTATTCATTCACACTTCAGAAGAACAGGCCCGAAGCAGCCGTTGGAGGGTGTAGTTGTGGGTGTTAGCCTTTGCTAACTGATTCACTAAAAGATGGAAAGGCAGGAGAATATCTGATATTCATAAATGTATCTCTCTCTTTTGACTGTAAATAACCCTGCTTTGTGTACTCTGTGAACTTGAAGGTGGTCAGAAGGACAACTTAATCTGCTAAATTATATGTTGGACTGGTAATTTGCTGCCAAAGACATTTTCTGAATGAAATTGTTTTATAGCTCAGTCATAGCCTAGTTAGGAAGTTAGCAGCTCACTGGCTGGGACTGTGCTTTTTGACCGAGACAGCCTTTGACCTGCTTAAATATAACAAGTATTTAGTAAAGAGACTGTTTAAAAACATATTGTAGTTTATTTCCATATAATTTACATTGCATTTCATTGTGGTAATTACATTTTAGTTACAGTAGAATTTTAGGGAACCAAGGGCGCAATTTGCAGCATCGCTCACATGAGCTGGAGTGCTACGTATAAATTGGCCTTTAGAGTGTGGGAGGGAAAGAGTATAATGTGCTCAGCATTAAGTTGTTTTGGCCACTCCATGCTACCACTGTGTAACATCATATCACCCATTTCATAAGTATAGCCCATCAAAAGTTGCAGGTTTGGGGAAATTTGATCTTAAAATTGTTTTAAAAGAGACCCTGTTTAACAGCAAATGCCACATTTCATAACTGGCCAATAGGGATTCGCCAGCAACCTTTACCTTAATGTGAAATAAGTTAGAATAGCACGCACTCAATCTTACTCAAGAATGGAGATTGAGCTTTTGGATGAATAATTACATTGTGTGTGTGTGTGTGTGTGTGTGTGTGTGTGTGTGTGTCTGTGTGCATGTGCATAACAGAGAGAGGGAGAGAGGGCAAAGAGTGTGATTTGTCAGTGACAGATTTTGCAGTTCCTTGGCACTAACTGTGGGGCCAACAATGAAAAAATGCCACTTCAGTTGAAATTAGAAGCCTGCATGTTATAATTGGCATTTAATGTGCTGAGCTAATGCATGTGTTTCACACTCTGGGCTGGGAAACCAGGGGCTGGCTAGGGACTGAATGGAGCTCATTCACGGCAGAGGGGAAAATAGTCTAACCTCTATTAGTGGAAGACGACAGAGCCAAGCAAAACAGATACATTTTCCTCCTCTTTCCAGCCTGGCCACTGTTGTGGCAACTGGAAGCAAGAAGTTTGCAAACATTTTTAGACCCCACAATTAATTAAATAAGTATTTTTGCTCTGTTTGTAACTGTAAGAAGCTATGTTAGCTATGTATGTTGGCTATGTATGGCTTGTTTAGGTGGTTGGATGTCGGTTGACCCTTGGACAGATTCGGTTGACCCTTGAATGGATCTTGTCTCTCCACGTGAAAATTTGTGTACAGCTAACGTTTCCTTTCCACTAGATGTTGAAGATGCCGTCTGAGCTCCTGGTGAAAGGCTGTTGATGTTTGAGGTCAACAGCCAATCAAATCACATCCCTCCCTTCTTTGCTCCTGAGGCTGCATAATGACTGACTGGAATTGTTCATGGCTGGGTCGGAGTAAGCATGTTTGATCGCCATTTTACAGAGCCAGGACCTTGAATGAGCACCAGAGTTTTTTTGTGTCTTTGAGTGCGCACACTGAGCGGTCAAATAGAGGTCCGTGAGGAGCAATTCTGTGTGCTGGATTATAACCAGGAACTGAACATTTAGTTACAGCTAGGTCTCAGAACACAAGACTCTTGTCTGCATTTATATAAAACACCAGGGCTTAATAAAAATAAAAAAAACAGCAAATCAAATCATCATTCAACAGTGAAAGTGAACAGTGAATCCAAAGCACCTTTTTAAAATCACTGATATATCACTGTTTGCAGCACATATGATCAGTGTTAAAGAGATAAAAAGTAAAGGAGGATGAACAATATGCACAGTGATAAAAAAACAATTTGTTTACCCTCCACTACACCACTCCACATGCCTAATCTCCATAGAGCATACATTCACACTGAAGCTCAAATCCAGCGTGTTGGGAGGAAATTCATATCTAACCTGGTGCTGCTCTGCGTTGAATCACACGGCCCAGATGCAATCCACGCTTTGCCGTTCTCTGGAGAGGGGAGGCCCTGCTCTTCCTCTCGGGCACCTCGTCATCAGTGTTTGCTCGTCCGCCTCAAGCAGCAGCAAGCAAACAGGCATCTCTCGCTCAGAATCTGATTAGCATAATCACATCATTACCTGACAATTTTCCCCTCGCTTTAAAACACTGCTGTGGGCGTGGGATGAATATTCCAACACGAGGTTCTTCTCGGTGGCGCACAAAATGCCGTCTGTCCTCTGAGATAAGCCTCCACTACTCTCTTTAATTAGGATTAAGTGTGCTGGAGAAAAGGGAAATGGGGGCGAGAGTGATAAAGCACTTACCTGTCCTCATCTTCCTTTTTTTTACTGCCACTCTGCCTGGCTGCAGAGTTGTATGAGTGCCTTAGGATTAGGGTTATCGAAAGATGCTGACTGTGCTGTATGTCCAAACGTACAGACATTAAACTCTTGCTGTCATTTGTACTGCTTCCAGAGCTGAGACAACATGACTGTAAGTTTGATAGTCCAAAGAAGGCCATATGTGATCTTAGCATTTTTTTCCTTTTCTTTACTTCCATTACAAGAAAAGGATAACAGGGGAAAGCTGGTGGCTCCATGTTTCTGTTGCCAGACGGAGAGATGCTTTATTTAATTTAAAAGAATATATGCGTCATTGGTTGGAGGCTTGGTCAGCCATAATGTTCGAAAGCACTTAAGTCAAGACATTTTTTTTTTTTAGTTTGACACTGATATTCTATTAAGATGAGAAAATATAAATAGTTTATGCTAGCATATTCATCAGAGTGGCCTGGAAGAGCACAAAAGTGTTCAAGTTCAAAAAGTCCAAAAACATATTTCATTGTGTTATCCATCATGATATCCAGAGTGCAATAACATGGGAGACACATGAGGTGTTGTTTTTCCAGTGAAGTGGATCAGGGGTAGGAGCCAACAAAGGGTGTGTGTATGTGTGTGTGTGTGTATGTATACAGTATGTGTGTGCACGTGTGTATGTGTGTGTTTGGGTCTCTGTGTGTGTGTGTGTCTGTGTCTGTGTGTACAGTATGTTGCATCTGCAACACCAACATGGAGAGCAATCCTGTCTTCCTGCCAGCAGCACATCTGGGATTAGTCTGATAAGAGTTACGCACAGTGTGGTAGCTCAAAATTAAAAGCAACTCTCACTGTGGCGTGGTCCAGTGTCCAAATGTACAACACGGGGCTTCTGAACCATGGAGCACTGAGGAGGAGAGAGAGAGAGCAGGCAAGGGAGTTCTTAATTATCTTAGTCATACTAGTCATTAGCTCAGGCCAAAACGAGAAGATGACTCACAGACCAGAACACATGTCAGAACCCACTTTCTCCACAGCAACCTCATGCCGTTTCAACACGTGATGTTTATTTATGTAGTAACTGGTGGGTGCTTTTCTAAGTGTTGTGTGTATGTTTTTTTATTTTATTTAAATATTATTATGTTATATGCTCTTACTGCTTGATTATGTGACCCCCCTGTATTGTGTGCCTTTAACCGTAGCTAAAGACAGAGGAAAAATACGGTTTTATTCTCTATGCTGCAATTCAGATTTTGACTGAGTATTTATTTTGGTCATCGCTGGTTTCCTTCTCAAGGTAAAAAGTATCAAGGTAGAGGACTGTTTTCATTGCAAATTATACTGATATGTAATTTCCAAAAAATGAGACATTCATCTCCAGAATGTTGAAGAAATTAAATCGTGTGGTTGACTCTGTGTTGCTTGGATTGGAGTATCTCTTGTGCTATGGTACACTAAGTTGAGGAATTTCATCAGTTTTCCAAGACAAATACATGGAAATCGTTGTACAATTAATGTAATGCAAATCGTCAGTTTTGCTATAAAAGAAAAATATTTCTATCCCTATCTTTTAAAAGAGACATAGAAGATAAACCAACAATAACATTTCACGGATTTAACATTTAATTCACTAACTATAGGGTAAGACTGTGTCCTGAGGTAATTTGGGTATAAAGTTAAATTACATTTGACGTCTGAGCAAATAAAATCTATTTAATGGAACGATAATGTCATGTTGAGTCACTCAGTGACACCATATAACCTTGGCTGGGCTTGTAAAATCTATTGAGGATTATTTTGGAGTGCAACTTCACGTTCTGCACTTTAACACAAGGAGTAAGATTTGGGAGAGGCTATGTGAGGGTCAGACTTTGGATATTCACTACTCCAGTATTACTTTGTAAAATGCTAACATGGTGTATGAGAGCTATTCTATATGCAATATTCTATATGACTTTAATTAGTATTGTTTTGTCTCAGGGCAAGGCATGTACATCTGATGTCAGCTGAACAAAATGTCAAAGGAATCACACACACACACACACACACACACACACACATGCACACATACAGGTTACGTTTAAGTGCATTTAGAGCCATTAAATATTTTTATACCCCTTGGCAGTGGTCTTGTATTCAGCACCGATATAGGGCTAAAAGATGAATGCGATTCTCCTGTGAAAACTTCTCACCCAGACTAGCATTAGAAACGGCTCCTGCACAATATCGTACAACAGCAGGCAACAGTTGCACTCAGAGTTCATACAGCTATTTATGAAATGGCTCAAACCACGAGGGATGGTCAGGCTCAAAGCCATGGAAAGTTAAACACTTTAGAAAGTCTTGGCTATGCTTGTGTTGGACCTGAGCACTCTAATGAATGGCAGCCATTTTATTTTATTTTTTTTCTGAAGTGCTGTTCAACCACCCAAGCTGGCCTGCACACATTTACACCAAAACTTTCTGCCTCCAGGTATTTTAGAATGTGATTAATTTCAGGCAGTGTTCCACACAAAATTGAATTTGTTTTAGTTAGGAGGGTGATTGACAGTGGTTTAGTGAATTTATGGTTTAAAAATGTAAAACTTTGACTTTGGATGAAATATTTTTCTTGCTTAGTTCTGTTCTTATTATTTGCGTATTCATTTGTCAACAGTGTTGTAATGCCATAATGTTGTAACTAATAAATTATAACACCCCTTCATGTTAATAAAAATGTTATGCATATTCCTTGACTTGTTCTCCGTGAATGGGTAAATTTTTATGAATGTGCTGCAAATGTATTTTTACAGCAGGACCTTAACTTTAAGAGTCCCTACTTATAACTTTCCAAACTGTTTGGCAGTCAGTTGGCCCTCTTGCAGGGGTGGATTCTGATATGGGCGACATGGGCAGTTGCTCAGGGCAGCATCATCGGGGGGCGGCATGGAACATCAGAAATGTATCTATTTATTTTTAGCAACTCTTGTTCATTTGGCCCGTGCGCCGCAATGTGCGTTAAGCCCTTACAGATTTTACAGGCTTTGTTGCTTTGATTTTGTGTTTTTGAGCAAAGCGCCAAGTCCGGTTCCTAATAAGGATGGTGGCGATAGCTTCTAGTCCTCCGAGAGCTCTTAGGTCCTCCGTCCTTCACTGTGCTCCACATCAATTACCTCACCACACTCCTCCCCTGCCAGCACCCACATCTATAAACTTTTTATACGTTCAACACTGCTGCCAAGACACAGGGACGGATTTGATGAGTCACAGTAATCCTGTTCTTTTTGGTCAATGTACTTCCCTGGCATCCCTTTTTTGTGTTTACATTTGAAGAACACAAGCATCTTCAAACTGAGCAAGTGGTGGTGGTGGTGAGCTAATGTTTCTCCAATCTTGTTCATCAGTAGTGCTGATGGCAACATGAGTTGTACATCCTTTGCTGTTCCTTCAAAACCTTGTTCCTGACAACTGTTTAACACAATGTTTTTGAACTCTCAAGATCACACGTAGATACACTTGGATCTGTCCCCACACTGCTGTCTGGGGGTGCATAAAGCCAGGGCGCAGCATGTGAAGAAAAACTAGGCCTGTCTCATCAGATACAACACAGCAGTGGTCTGCATAGGAATTGCTTTCCGCTGTGGTCATCACAGCGACTCAGACACCTAAAATAGCAGCGGACCTTGACTGAGGTCCGGCATTGTTCTGGCTCCAATCGGCAAAATCATTACCAGAGGTGCGTTCAGATTCATCAAACAAAAAAAACATTCAACATGACCACACTGTCTTTGAACGTTTATGTTTGAACGTTCTTCTTTAAACATTTCAAATTGTTTGATTCAAACAGTTACTCTTTGTCCGGTGGTCATGACTGTTCACAGCAAACTGCCTCGACAGACCTTTCGTGTGTTCATAGATGTCTGCAGTTAACTCAGTGCAGGCAAAAAAAACCTAAAACAAAAAACCCTGAAAAATGTTCATGAATATTTGCATTTGTTTTTACTTTATTGTTATGGGGACTTAAAAGTCAGTGCCATGACTGAATCGGGAAACTTCTCTTCTGCTTGTAGAACAGTCTTCATGATTTGACAGTTGCTGGCAAAGACCCTGGGTGTGACCTTGGAAGGGAGACCCTTTTTGCTGCTGCAATTATTTATGTTTCTTTTACGTCATCTGACAGAAGCCATGCTCGTGCAGATAATCATCAGCTATCAAAAACCAGGATTGGAAATAAACCAGTGAATAACACAGAAAATGAACAGAAACTCACGGTATGTCTAATGACTTCACCCGACTAACAGTCACAGACTTCATAAACCGACCTTGAATTTCTCCACGGATACTGGTGTATAATTTAAGAATGCCGTCAGTCATATTCATTGCTACAGTATAATGTTTAAATGAGTGAAAGTCCTCTGAGAGTAAAAGTAGAGTCCTTGGACTTCAAAAAAGAATCTACTGTCCAATAAATATTTCAACGCAGTAATCATTCTTAGCAGTCTCTACTTTCCAGTTTCTTTCATGGCATTTTAGAGAAGGCTAAAGTGTATTTTTAGAGCAGTTGCTTTTGATATCTTTTTCTGTGTCTCAAATAAAGTTGTCCATGCTTTGAAGGGTTAGTTTGTGGGGTGTATACATCACCGTGGAACAACTAGTCCCATCCAATTGGAAGGTTGCTTTGAAGCAAATGGCACAGGCTGAGCACATGGCAAGCACAAATGATGGAGTGCATTTTCAAAAGATTATGGCAAAGTTATTTATTTTAGTGTCCATTTCTGATAATTTTGGTAATAATATCTTGCTAGTGCTTTGTATTGATGGAATGTCAAACTGTTACCTTCACTGTCACATTATGTACTATACTTGCTAGGCGTTGGAAGGAGCACCATGGGAAATTCTCCATAGCCTCTTTCTTCTCATTTAATGTAAGATTAGTTTCGCCTCTGCAGACTCTGTAGGCCAGACCTTCATGGACAGGAACCATAAAATCATACCGAACTTGAAATGAGACAGAGCTGAAGTATTGAAAACACTGCGCATAATTACAGAGTTGGCCACAATAGCGATTATATTGTCACTATCATTTGTCGCTTATGAAGACTGACCAAGTGTGGTTTGGCCCTTCTCAGAAGAGGGACAGAGGTGAGTGCAGCATGGAGCTGTTTGGTGCTGTGGTAACACTTTCTATGACGCTTGTATTTATAAGACTCTATAAACACATTCATATGGGTTATAATGCCGTCATAAAGCTTAAAATTAGTATTCATAAGTGTTGGTATATAGGTAAGGCTTTTTGGAATAGGGTTTATGACATAGCATTGTAATGCATCAGGAGTGCAGTCATGAGTATGTACTGTATAAATAGTTATGATATATATGCATTATAAATGCATTATAACCCTTAATGAATGTGTTTATAGAGTCTTATAAATACAAGATTCATAGAAAGTGTTACTGATGCAATTCAGTTTCCAATGGAGATGCATATCAGCTTGGCCCAGCCTGACCCAGCACAGCCGATATAAGGATCTCATTCAGGGCAAGGGCATTGTGCAAGTCATATTTTTGTGTGGGCAAAGGGCTGAGGTCTATTTTCATTATCATTCTTTTAAACATAACCATAAACCAAAACCATATTCTGTACCTAAACAATACACATACAAGATAAGCCTAATGCAAAAACAAAATAAACGAATTTGGGCAGGCACATGACCGCCCAAAATCTATTGGCACAACAACACTGTTGTGGGGTCTGCTGCTTTCTGGACAATATTCATTACTTTCACAGAACAGTGAATTCATTTATCTCAGGGGTTTGGGAGACAAAACTAGGCATGGAAAGAGCACATCACTGCAAATAAAACTAAGTAAAAATAAACAAATGACATATTTAAGCTAAATACATTTCTTCTCATATGATGAGAGGCAACACTTTGACAAATAATACTGCACGCACATCACCCCAGATGAAGTCAATACATTTAAATGAGAAGATGAAGCTGGGCTCAAATATACAATCTAGGTAGCTGTGTGGTCCCACACATCATTTTGACCTGGATCCAGCGCATGTTCTGTGTTAGTTCTGCAAGGAGTTGAGAGGGACCCACTTGTTTCTACTGTTAAAAAAAAAAAAAAAAAAAACTAAACTTAGCTTCCGTGCCAAGCTATTTACAGGGGGAAAGTGCTGATCACCTCACGCCTGCTGCCCCGCTCTCGGGCAGGCACAGGACTAATTAGACACATCTGCATGTTTGCCTTGGCAAGGGCTGGTGGGAATCGTGCCTCCGAAGCGCTCCCCGGTGGTCGTCTGCGCGCTCGCCTATTGCAGAGAGCCATCGCTCACAACCATGATCTATAGCTTCCCCACCCCACTCGCGTCCCGCCCTCGCCTCACTGATCCCGACCGCACTAACAAGGAACGAGCGCTGCAGCAAGAACACGGCCTACACTGCACGTCTGGAAACGCTTCGTGCTCATCGCCTGCTGAAAGCATGTGGGGAGTTTTTTTTTCTTTCTTTCTTTTTTTTTCCTCTCCTTTTTTTGTGGACAAGTCTTTGTCTTTCGAGATATTACAAACACACAGTGTTAAACCACTGAGAAATTGCTAAAGCTTTTCCCTGTAATCATCACACAGTCGTCCGCAAGGAAAGTGATGTATTTTGTGGCAAGTGATGTTTTGAAATTGGCTGGAAATTGTTTATGTGTTCTAAAGAGCAAAGAAAGGCAAAAACAGAGTAGGATAATGATCAGTTTTGACATTTGACAAGTGCTGATTCATCTCTTCAGCAGCTAAATGTAAAGTATTACCGAGTTAGCGCTGAGTAAACAGTGCATCTTTTACTGTACTAAATGCAAAATAGTATATGTGGGACAGCATGTCTGTGGGTTACTGCAGATGTTCACAGTTTGGGTCACTTGTTTGTTTACTGTACATTTTGCTAACTTTAGTAATGTAAGTAGCAAGTATGTAAAACAAGGAAGTGGTAATAACACACACACGCACATACACACACGCACACGCACACACACACACACACGCACACACACACATACACACACAGACGCACATGTGATTGATCATGATTAGAAACTGACATTCACTGCACATAAAAAATGTTTTTTACAAATTGTGCTCCTTGTAGCTCCACTGCAAAGAGCTGGTAGCTTTCAACAGCAGCACAGATATAGCCACTGGAGACCACAGGCTTCTGTTTCTCAGTGCTGGTTGTTGTTCAGTGATCCGCACCACTTACAACCAATATCAGTTATGTGTGTGTGTGTGTGTGTGTGTGGGTGTGTGTGTATGTGTGTGTAGTGATCAAAGAACATTTACAGACCAAACTCATTCAATTTCACACATCACCTCAAAAATCGAAAGCCACCTGATATGACTCCTTGTATCTTGTGTATATTGTCCTATTCATAGCTGTAATAGTGGTATTGTGTTGTGGGCTGCTAGATGTCACTTATTGCAGTTGCCAGTTGCAATAAGTTCAATACCATGACAGCACAATTTTCCAGATGAAAGACTTGAAGACTGAAATTGTTTACAAGAGACAATATACAATATGATTCCACCAGAAGACCAGAAACTCTTTCAGAAGACAAAACAGTGTATGTAAGTGTTACAGCATAAGCAAGTCCACCCCGACGGACCAACAAACACCGAATACCACGAAGGCAACACAAAAAAAACACAAACCAACGGGGTTACAAAGCTAGCTCACTTACCTGCACTGTCTAGGGGCTACAGACCTCTAGCCAGCTAAGACTGCCTCTGTAACTTGCCCTGTGGTGTAGTGTACAAACGTGAACTTGGGCTATATCAGTGTGCTGCATGTGGGTTGCAACTAGAGGAGAAGGCCATCAAAACGCAGCTTACCCGACTCAGGTGTTCCGACGCGCAGGGCACAGCTCCGTCGCTACTCTTCCAAGAGCGGCCAGCCCAAGCTCCGGAGTTCGGTAGTAGCAGTAGTAGTAGTTCAGAGTTTTATTTTTATTAAACGGAAAAAAACGACGGTTACACACAACAAAGGAGACTTTTCAAAACGAGTTACGTCCAAAGGGAGAAAAGGAACCAGCAATGTATCTCAGGCTCTGGAAAACGCTCACTCTCCTTAGTGAATCACCTGATTCCCTTTTCAAACACCTGCCGCGTCAGACCCACAATCAGCTGTGCTGACGCTTTTCCGGCCTTCCCCAATAAGCATGTGTTTTTTCCCTGATCAGCTGCTACGTAACAGTAAGCAAAAATTATGTTAGGAAGTCAATACATAAGGAGTTGCAAATCCAATTAAAATGTCCAGTGTAGAACTACCACCTTGTATAAATTTAATAATATCGTGCTGCCTGATGAAGGGGACTTACTGCACAATTACAGTTGCTCTTTACAAGTTTCTCCTGGCTGTCTCTCTGTGGCCTTGGCCTAGACTAATATTCCTTGCGGTGGGCACTGCCCTGCTGATGCCCCCACTAACCCAGGCTAATATTCCTTGCGGTGGGCACTGCCCTGCTGATGCTCCCACTAACCCAGGCTAATATTCCTTGTGGTGGGCACTTCCCTGCTCATGCTCCCACTAACCAGGCTAATATTCTTGCAGTGGGCACTGCCCTGCTGATGCCCCCACTAACCCAGGCTAATATTCTTGCAGTGGGCACTGCCCTGCTGATGCCCCCACTAACCCAGGCTTATATTCCTTGCAGTGGGCACTGCCCTGCTCATGCCCCGGCTAATCACGAGCGCCGGGGGGCGAGTGGAGGGAGTCCAATGCCAGCCGTCGGTAACTGCACTCTCTGTCCTCCAGCAGGCCATTTACATCTCCTTTCATTTCCCAGCAGAAACGAGAGTGCACAGATAATGGCTGTCAATGTAATTAGAGCAAATGCAGGCCCTGGACACATTAGTGTCTCGCTCGCTCAGAACTTTTCCCCACCCTTCTGCCATGTCCTTTATTCGTCATGTCAATGACTTAATTCCCCAACTGACACGTTTCTGCGTGTGTGTCCTACATTAGCGTGATGGTGATACTACAGAAATGTTCAGAGCTGGGATCTATCTCACTCCTCTTATTGTTCTCATACAACAGATGCTCTCTCTCCATTTGCTGTACATGTACCAAACACCTCCGAATATAGAGTGGATTCACTTGACAGGGTTTGTTGCCTACCTGAAAATCAGTTTTTTAAAATGTGCAATGGTACAGTCCAAGATACAGAATAGAACAGCATATCCTTAAGGCCTGATTCACACCGACTTGAGCGTGTACAGCACGTATCCGTATACAACATGTATGTATAGGGACAGAATACGTGCAAATCACACATGCGGTGTGAACAGTCTAATTTGTTAACATGCATTTTAAACGAATACGGACAGAAAACGGGCACACGCTGAATACGCAGAGTGTTTGGTGTGAATGAGCCCTAAGGCAGTCAAAGCAAGATTTTGAAAGGGATGCCCATTTGTGCCTGGTGGGTCTACCATTTGCATGTGTGGTTGGTGGGAACATTCCCTGCATCTCTGCTCTCTCAGGTCATCAGCTTTGTATATATGATCTTAAATATAAGTGGCTGACTACAAAGAGTTTAACATGCAAAAAAGTTATTTTTGAGTAGCATTTAGGAAATTTGGAAATGTGTTATCCGAAGTCCAAGAGCTTAGTAAGCACTTGTTGGATGGTCTCTCTCCATTTGCTGACCATGTACCAAACACCTTTGAATATAGGGTGGATGAACTGCACAGGGTTTGTTGCCAACATTTCCTACCTGAAAATTTGCTTTTGTTTTTTAAATGTGCAGAAATGCTAATGGTACAATGGAAGATAAAAGCACAGCACATCCTTAAGGTGGCCAAAGCAAGACTTTGAAAAGAATACCCATTTGTGCCTAGTGGGTCTACCCAGTTGCATGTGTGCTTGGTAGTAACCTTTCCTAAATCGCTTCACTCTCAGAAGGTCCTTAGCTTTGTATATATGATCTTAAATATAAGTGGCTGACCACAAAGAGTTTAACATGAAAAAAGGTATTTTTATGTAGCATTTAGGAAATTTGTTGCAAATGATAGTTATAATAATAACTAAATTAGTATTATACAGATATCAATGAGGCATAGCAACAATAATAATTTCAGAAAGTAAATTTGATAGTTTCGTGAATATGATCGTTTCAGCAGCCATACAGGACTTATCCCTGTCTGTCAGTCTCTTTTACGTGTTATGTGTGCAAAAATAGTTCTTGAACTCTTACCAAAGGCAGCCTCCACACAGGGACATTTCTGCTTAGGTTGATCATCTGTCCCTGTTGATTCTTTATATAAACAGGAAAGCTCCTTTAAAAACACTCGGTGTAATCTACCTTCTGTTTGTTAGTGTCTAGTATCTGAATGGGGCTAAGTACTCCACGATCTTATGATTTTTTAGCATGCCAGATAGGTCTGTCTCTTGGTACGGTATGTCATGCATGGAGGAACTGAAGCATCCTGTGGTGTCTGTGTGTGTCACCAGAAACGTTTTATACGATAAGCTGCATTTATTTTGGACCCCTTCAGAGCTTTGCTCAAGCCTGGAGCCTGAGGTAAAAAAGCGTGTGATGTCAAAACCAGCTCTGTCTGTTTGCGTGAGATTGCGACGAGCAGGCTATTGAATGGCAGGACTTATGGGTCTTGGGTGGGTGGATCTGTGTCCAGAGGCCCACGGCCAAATCGTTCCTCTCTTGCTGTGTGGATGTCATCAGGACCCTTCGAGACTCCCCTCTCTGTAAATAAATAAGCTTGCGAGCACACAACTAAACTTAGGCACAAACACCATATTTCTCTTATTAAGTATGCTTATTTTTTCCTTTTGATCAGAATGTGGCTTTGATTTCACAGGCAAATTGTTTGCTGCAGTGTTATGAACTCACTTGCCCCACTGCCCAAAAGCCTCTTTAAGTTCTTCCACACTTCTCTGAAGCTCTGGCATTCGCTGTCTGATTTGACAGATTTTGCCCTTCCTTGGTGAACTACACCCCTTTTTTGTTTTCAGCAAATTAAATTTAGTGGCAATGTGCTTCACATATGACTCTCAGCTCTGCTTCACCGACCCTGTAGCATTTCACTCGATCAATCTATTTATGTTACCATTTGCCTTGTACTCTCTCCCTTAGCTTTATGCGATATCGGATACTCTAAATGTTATTTGTTTTCTGGTGGACCTCATAAAAATCCAGCTGAATTAGTCACAAATTGATTTGGCCGAGCACATTAATCACATCTAGTCAGTATGTACTGTATGTGAGAGGGAAAGTTAAGTGTATGGGGGCGTCAGATAGGGTAGGGTTTTTTCGCTTCCAAAACGCAAAAAGCATTGCTAGTATTCCGAAATCCAAGAGCTTAGTAAGCACTTGCTGGGAGGTGCCACAGTTCATTTAATGTTGCTAAGTTACATACAGTCTTGTTGATATTTTAAACTCAGCTGTTGGCAAGTCACTGCAATGACCCATTGTAGAAAAAAGCCTGTTCCAAAAGTTGAACAGGCTTTAACTTTGAGCACCTAGCATTTTTTAGAAGCCTCTCTGTTTTTTTTTTTGAGCAAGGCACAGGCAGAAAAAGCAGCGAGGCACATCCCAACAGTCAAACGGCTTGTCAGCCATGTCGTTCCATAGGAAAACAATTGATTATGAGTGCCTGGCAGAGAAAAAGGCATCGCAGACTTGACGCCCTAACACTGTTTACTAGAGAATGTACAGGCAGGGCCCAGCATGAAGAGCACCGTATGGCCTAAAGGTCATATGTTACACCATGCTAAACAACCAGAGCTGTATTCACTCGTTTGTTTATGGTGTATGTGATAGGGACAGATACTAAGCGGTTGGATTTCGGAATACTAGCGATACTTCTTGCGTTCAAAAACGTGTCCCAGTTTGAAAGCCCCCTTACTTACTTATCTTTCCCTCTCACATAGCCTACATACTAACACTTACATGCATGAGGACGTGGGGTCAGATGTCATTAATGTGTCCAACCACATCAATTTGTGACTAATTCAACTGGA
>CM050208.1:13805000-13825000 GCA_027475355.1 Coilia nasus
AGGGAAGCTCCGTTTAAAATTGGCTGCACCATAGAAGACAAAGAAAATGTACTTACCAACTAACTTACCAAATGAAATCATTGAAAGATGTTCATATCCCTCTGATCTTCAATATTCCTAAGTCTGACCTTGAATATTAAAGTTTATGTTTGCCCAAGTTCTTTGATGTTCCAGTTGCTTCTGCAGACATTTCAGGAAACTTCCTGTGCAGGGCTTTGTGCCTCACAAACATTCTTTTTTACAGCTGGTTGTAAAATGTCAGCAACAGAACAGAACAGAACTGAACTAAACTCAGGTCAGTCCCATTTACACACACACACACACACACACACCCTCCTGACCTAGATTTTACCTCGGTCTTCTCCTGACCTCAGCCTGATCTCGTCTGGGCCAGAACTCAATGGCGACGCCATGCTCCAATTCTGCTGTAGTTCTGTATGACACACAAATGCACAATAACAGCCATGACAAAAGCTAGCTGAAAGAAAAGAACAGTAAAGTCAGGAGAGTTCTTCCAAAAATGAAAGAAAATGAATACGAGAGAGTTTGTTGGACAGAACCAATCTGGGTCCTACATGGTATCTAAAAGTTGGAATTTAATGGGAGTGCAATAAAAAGAACTGTATACCCACAGGCAGTTCTGGAGTCGTTGGGGTCTCTTCTAAAAACATAAAAACTGTATTACCACTACTGTAGATTAAGGTTTGTCAGCCCACAGGGGGGGGTTACCTGTATTGCCTTTTTGACAAGCTACACCTCTGCATATACCCAATAGCTTGCTACAGTGCCAACACGTTTAATTTGCTCTGTACAGCCACAGTTGCTCAGTCCCATTGGGGGGCATAGTGGTGTGTGGTAATCACTGTGTTTGCAGCCACAAAACTGGACGAGCTCCCAACAGCGTCAGCCAGTCCTACCTCATCTTTGATCGGTTCAGGAGTCCCTGCAGACACCAGCTACACAAGTTGTACTGGAGTCATTGCTGAGCATTGCCATTTAATTTTTGTGTATTTTTGAGCATTGCCATTGAATTTTTGTGTATTTTTGTGTGTCTGTTGTCTCTATGTTTGTTTTTTGTGGGTGTTGTGAAGGGCGCTTTATAAATAAAATGTATTATTATTGTTATGAATTATTATTGTTTTGTGTGGAGCACTGAAAAAGTGCATTCCTGCTCCTGTGGGGAGTTTTGGCTGTTCTAACACTGTTAAGTTAATGGCTGCGGGTAAGTAGAGAACCTTCAGTGAGTGGCACCAGCTGTTTTTATTAGAAGGCATTAAACTGAGTAGTATTTTGGCAAGTACATAACCAAATTGCTGTTTGATGATTGCTTCCAGATATGCGTTCTGCTTCCTCTTGGTATCACATTAAAATAAACATTACTTTAGCCTCTAGTGGGAAAAATAAAAAATATTAACTGTAGTTAAGGATCTACAGTTCCTGAAGAGTTCCGTTTTCTGTGTTAGGCTAATGTTTGTCTCACTAATCATGCTTTTGTATTCTTCCTGTGTCTTCAACTGACTCACAAAGATGAAAAGAAGTTTTCTGTTATATCAAGTTATATTTCCTCTAAAACTGGACTAAAACTTGTTTTTTGATTGGAACAGACCCCCGCTGTGCACTGCCAATATATTATGCTATTTAGCTTTACACAATAGATGATTTATAATTTTATTTTTCAACCCATTTTCAGCTGGCTTGATATGTTGGAGCCTGAACACAACACACACGCACACACGCACACACACACACACACACACACACACACACACACACACACACACACACACACACACACACAAATCTCAGCAGGACTCCATTCTTGGCTCAGTCAGAAAGACAAAGGGCAGTTTTGGGGCCAGCACAGGACGAAATTAGTTGGAGTCTTCGGTGCTGTTTGGGTCGTTGGCCAGCAGCACCCTGCGGCCATAGCAGCAGGAGAAGAGAGATGGCTGGCTGAAGTCTGATAATAAGGAAGATGGTCTGAAATAAAATTTAACTAAATTAAAGGGGTCACAATGGAGATCTTATCTTATCTGTGCTTGCTGCGGTAGCGGTTCGAGCTCATTTTTACCTCAATAAGATGGGCGACTCCTATATCAACTTAGCTGCAAATACGAACCCCTGGCAGCAGACACAAAAGCTACTTTGGGAAATCTACCTTCGTTTATTCAATCAAGTGAGCATTTGAATTAAGGGTGCGTTCCCCACTGACAGACTGGGCAGCATCCAGACCGCAGTGCTGAGAACTTTCCACTGTGGTGCCGAGCGTGGCTGTCTGTCTAGGGCTTTAGAGAGGAGAGGGGGGTCTGAGGTATGGAGGCCTGCTGAAGTGCATTTGCAAATGAGCCCGCTCACCACAGGGGGGGATAGGATAACACAGCTGGCCGGCCAGAGGCCAGAGGCACCTGGGTCAGCTACTGCGGTCTGCAGTGAGAGAGAGAGAAACAGATAGAGACAGACAGACAGAGTGTGTGTGTGTGGGGTGGGGAGACAGAGAGAGAGAGAAACAGATAGAGACAGACAGACAGAGAGTGTGTGTGTGTGCGGCGAGGAGACAGAGAGAGAGAGACAGATAGAGACAGACAGACAGACAGACAGTGTGTGTGTGTGCGGCGGGGAGACAGAGAGAGAAACATATAGAGACAGACAGACAGAGAGTGTGTGTGTGTGTGCGGCGGGGAGACAGAGAGAGAGACAGATAGAGACAGACAGACAGAGAGTGTGTGTGTGTGTGTGTGGCGGGGAGACAGAGAGAAGCAGAGAGAAAAACAGATAGAGACAGACAGAGAGTGTGTGTGTGTGCGGCAGGGAGACAGAGAGACAGAGAGAGAGAAACAGATAGAGACAGACAGACAGAGAGTGTGTGTGTGTGTGCGGCAGGGAGACAGAGAGAGAGAGAGAAACAGATAGAGACAGACAGAGTGTGTGTGTGTGTGGCAGGGAGACAGAGAGAGAGAGAGAGAAACAGATAGAGACAGACAGACAGAGAGTGTGTGTGTGTGTGTGGCGGGGAGACAGAGAGAGAGAGAGAAACAGATAGAGACAGACAGAGAGTGTGTGTGTGTGGCAGGGAGACAGAGAGAGAGAGAGAAACAGATAGAGACAGACAGACAGAGTGTGTGTGTGTGTGTGTGGCAGGGAGACAGAGAGAGAGAGAGAGAAACAGATAGAGACAGACAGACAGAGAGTGTGTGTGTGTGCGGCGGGGAGACAGAGAGAGAGAGAGAAACAGATAGAGACAGACAGACAGTGTGTGTGTGTGTGTGTGCGGCAGGGAGACAGAGAGAGAGAGAGAGAAACAGATAGAGACAGACAGACAGAGTGTGTGTGTGTGTGTGCGGCAGGGAGACAGAGAGAGAGAGAGAGAAACAGATAGAGACAGACAGACAGAGTGTGTGTGTGTGTGTGCGGCGGGGAGACAGAAAGAGAGAGACAGACACAGGGAGAGACCACCAAGCAGATCCTGGTCTGATCCAGTGGCGACAGTTCTGCGTTGGAGGAGGACAGAGTTTTGGGCCAGAGTGCAGATGCTGTTTGGGACGGTGCCTGGTTCTGTCAAAAGTTATGTGAAACCTGGCCATCGCAAGAGATGTAACGCCAAACTCTCTGATAGCAGAGCTCAGAGCTAAGTGTGCTAAATTGCACGTGAGTGTGTGTGTGTGTGCGTGTGTGTGTATGTAAATGTGTGTGTATGTTTGTATTTCATTATAATAGTACAGCCCATCAACTCTAAAGAACCTGTATATTTGCATTTGTGTACAACTCCATGTAAGTATGTACCAGAATGTATGTATGAACGTATGTATGCATATATTTATGTGTGTCTGTGCGCATACTTGTGTGTGTGTGTGTGTGCATATGTGTGTGTGTACGTGTTAAATATTTAAAGAGACCTCACGTCTAGGCTTATTAGTGGTACTTTGCATTGAGTGTATATGTGGCAGCATAGTAAAGCAGACGCTGGTGGACTTAGCGGAGGCTCTGGTCCGCTGCAGACCTCTGCCACATGATGGATGAAGCCAGTGGCTGGCTCAGACAGCTCTTCTGTTCTAATAGGCCTTCTGGGAGTGCAATCAGCCAATCCTGCGAGGGCCTGGAGAACTAAAGCTCCACGCAGGGCCCTGAGCGGAAGGCTCAGCAGGGACCTAGTGCACCCTGGACAGGGCCCGGCTTTTGGCAGAGGCCTGCCTTCATCTACTGTGTGTGGACCCGGCGGCGTGGTTTCAATGAGGTCCAGATTCACTCAAGAACTACAGTAGTTACCTTCAGGGACCGTCCACAGGAAGAAACCTCCTAGCTATAAAACACGCGTAATGTGTTAGGGAGCGGCGCAGGTGGATGCACACCCCTGGAAAGAGTAAAAAAGTTCGATTTTTTACATTATTTTAAAGGGCGGCCCAGCTGTCATGGTGCGTGTATTTATTTCTCGATAGATATTTGTACTGAAAGCGCACGTGAGGTGCATTGCCCCCCCCCCTGAAGAAACCCACAGCGAGGCTTTGTTTGAAGGAGCAATGCACGCAAACCTCGCAAAAGAAAAAGTCCCACTGACTCGTTTGTGGTCAATGAATGCTTGGTTTCAGCTGACAAAAAGCATTAAGAGCCTTGCTGACATACTCTCTTAAGAACAGCCTGACAGAAACGCTCCAGCCATGTAGGTGAATGCTTCAGGCACGGTCGGCTTTTATGACAGATCTACAGCCAGTCAGACCTAATGGCTTGTGTGCAATACGACGTGGCGAGCTCTTGCGCCTAATTTAAAACTGAGGCGATCAGACACCCACGCTGCCACGCTGAGCAAGCACAGAGATCACACTTAACAGATGGTTAGAAATCTAAAGGGGCAGAACAAGAGATGGTAATGCCTGCACTCACAAAGCTGCACTCCTGGAGTTCAGGATTAGCGAAATGAACCATTAAAATCAACAATGTTCGGACTGAACAAACAAGGCACAGCAGAGGATGTCAGTGCGAAAACACATTAGGATTTTAGGCAAAATACGGAAAGCGTATGAGCGTGTCATTTTTTTTTTCAGTTAAAAAATATCTTTGAACAAAAAAGTAAAAAAAAAAAAAAAAAACATAGAGCCAACATCAGTGGGGGTGGTCATGGAAACCATTGAAGCTCACATGCAGGCCAGCATATTTGTGCCTTTTTGCAGAGTACATGGCAGATATCTGTGTTTTGTGATGTAGATAATTTATTGCACTCATAACACTGTCTTTATGAGGAGACATACAGACCTGATACTGATAGACACGCTGATAATGGCCTAGTGCTGAAACACGTACGATTTTTTGCGAACATGGTCCAATAAACCAGTGTTACAAAAGAGAAAGTTTTTTCAATCCAATACTAAGTATGTTTCATCTTCAGTAGCCCTACGGGTTGGAAGCAGAATTGTCTCTCATTTAAACTACAGAGACGCTCCGCTCCTCCAAATGTGCTCAGTGTGGTTGTAGTCCATGGAGGGTGGCAACACAAATTCAGAAGTGCCTTTCACCGTTACAAGTTGATGAACGACTGAAAAGTTTTTGGAAATATTAAGGGTTGAAAAAACTACTTAGTGCTGCTTCAAGTTTAACACATAATTTGGCTTTGACTCGCACCCAAAGAAACGTCTTTACCTTAGGAGTAGAGCATGCCTGTTTTTCCTAAAGGACATACAGACCTAACATACCAATGTAAAGATTTGTTTGACTCCAGAGATGGAACATGCTGTGCAATGGGAACAATGTAATAAAGCACAACCATCCCTGAATTGTAAAATGAGTCAAATGTATGTGTCGTGATCCAAACCTGCACAACAACAGCACATGGTTTCACTCTAGCAGCAGGTAGAGGCATCCAGGGTAGCATGTCACTGCTTTATATGTGGTTGTGTTTGCATATGTGTCTCGACTACAACCTCCTATTACAACCTGCTTTGTCAGCAGACTGCCAAGCTGCGTGTTCGTCCTCTGTTGTGTAACAGTGGGTGGTATATCATGCCATGTAATTACTTCATGTGAAATGATAATCAGGCCTTATGGCAACTGTCATAAGGATAATAATGTCACGCTGGCCCCACTGTGTCGATTTGTGACAATTACCACAGAGCAGCTATTTTGGGATATGGTGGTAATTAGGAGAGGGGTGATTATCTACAACAATTAGCCAATGTAACCCTGAAGTGACATAAAAAATAATCTAACTAAAGTAAAAGTGTCAGCTTTCTCTGTCAGATTAGAATCCTGCTAACTGCTTGTTACATATAGCGACATAAGGTCTCACATCACTTAAATTATATTCAAACCCCCAGTGTACCTGATCAACCATTGTTTATTCAGGCAAAACTGAACATACTCTTTTACAGCAATGTGCTGAATTTACAATCAAACAATGAAATTAATTAAATAATAAGCAAGCAAGAAAGAAAATATCAAGTGACACAAAAGAAAGACTTAAAAAAAAAAGAACAAAATAATACACATATAAACAGTAATAACGAACACTGTACAAAAAAGTAAAAAAAAAAAAAAAAAAACATTGTTTACAGGGGCCTGAAACTTCAAGGATATTGTTTGAAACAATGCATTGACAACTACCAGTACTGTCAGTGAACTGTGTAGCTTGTATTTGTGGTGCAGACCTAAATATCTTCGATAAATGCCACAGTGACAAACGCAGCTGTGTGATGCTACTCTCACCCACTGTCTCTCTCTCCCTTCCATCAAGGCGTTCCACTCGACTGCCAGTAATCCTCTCAGCGTCTACCTGAGGGCGTAGCGGCATGAGCAAAGGCAAAGCTGCCTTCCCCTATTGGTCACGCTGGGCCCCTGGGAGGCAGACAGGTGGTAAAGCTGTCTGCCTCGCATTCCCATACACTTAGCCTCGGCCCACTGACTTCACAGTAAAGAGAGAGAGAGAGAGATAGAGAGAGAGAGGAAGAGAGAGCGAGCAAAAGGAACAAACAGAGGGGGGGGGGGATGTCCATTATTCTCTGTACTGCAAGCTCAGCTTTTCCAAAGGGAACGACACTGGGAGAGCCAAATTGTTCCCCCCACCCCAACACACACACACACACACACACACTCCTATATCCAACACCCACACCCTCTCCACCACCCCATCTTCTACCCCCACCCATTTCCACTGAAGCCTCTCTGTCTTGCTCTGAAGTGATCTCCAGCTGCCTGTGTGTCTGGGGAGCTGGGTGGATGGGGAGATTTGAGAGGAGGTTAGGGGCGGAGATCGGGGGCTGGGGGGGTGGAGATGGGGGTGATGTGGGGGGGGGGGGTCACGCTCTGAGGACAGTTGAGCGCCTCTCTAGACTCTCACATCCATCGCCAGCGCTGCGACTAATCAATTCTGGCAGCAGCCTGCATGCTGACTGCACCTGCTGACAGGAACAAACACGCAGGCAGGCACACAGCGGTGCTTTCCGGAGAGTTCCGGAGCGAGCTGCGGAAGTGTCCCAGAGATTTCCCGCTGCTTGTGCTGCTGCGCACCCGAGGTGGGATGGAGGACAAGGACGAGAGGATACAAAAGACGCCCAAAGATGACTGAGCGCAGCGAGGGCATAGAAAAAAAAAACAAAGAAAAAAGATGAGATGAGGCTGTCACTTCCTGTGTGTTAAACCTCCCTCCTCCTTCTCTCCTGGCAGGCTGTGGTGTGATTGCACAGCATTTATGAGACTCTTGGCAGCGTCTCTGTAGCCGATAAATCTTGCATGACAGCCATTTTGGAGACACCGGGGCCTGTTTCATGTCACCATCTCCTTGGGGAGGGTGATTATACCACACAAAGCCAGGCAAATGGGTGGCTTGCAGCTGGGGACCATGAGGCCACTGGAATTTCAGTCATTTTTGTGTGTAATGTGACGAGATAGGACTCATAAAAAATGTAGCCATTCTGCACAATGTGGACTCAGTAGGTCCCATGCAGCCTTGCAGTGCCTGAGCCCGAAATAACTTTTTTACGGTTTTTATCTGAGTCACATATTTGTTTGGCTTTCTGCCATTTTAGGTAATTGCTTACACACATACACATATGCACACACAAACACACACATGCTTGGCATTTGGCTGAAACCCTACTGAAATCAAGAGACAAGCAGAAAGCAATCACAGAGGCCTGTGATTTAATCTTCAATCACATCAGGTCCATTGTGTCTCACGCCTTTCCACAACCGTCAGATTAAGAAGTCTGTTTGATGCTGTCCTGCCTTAGGACAAAAAGCTCCTTTTGTTAGGTGCTTTTGTATGAAACTGACATCTCTCTTTGTTGTCAGGAAAGTAAAGACAGCTACATTATGTATCCTTGTCATGTATCCTTGATTCTTTCTTTATCTTCAGACGTGTTTGTGTGAAATCCGCTGGACAGGAGACACATCTGGGTTGCATTTTCAACAAAACTAAAACCTGACTTTCACAATGTCCTGGCATTTCTTGTGCAAATTTGTTTTAGAAAAGACAGATAAAAGAAACATCATCATTTATTTCACCCCACATATCATTCCCGGCAGTGTCCATGCATTATCATTTGCGCTATCTGACGGCAGCATCTGCATGCAGGTAGAGTGCTGACGCTTGTCCAAACGTGTTCTTGGTAAATTAAGTCTGGCAGAGATGGTAGGCTGAAGAATGTGGCATATTGATAAATGTGTTGTCGTTTAAACAGCTTACGCACCCTCCATTTACAATTCATGAGTGTGTATAAGGGGGAGGGATATGTTTACCCTTTATGACTTTCTGGGTTTCGCTGTCTTCGCTAAGAGGAATTATAATGTGATAAAAGGACGTTGGCGAGAGCGCGATGAGAGGAATATTTCATTATGATAACACTGTCACTGGTGTTTGGTTAAAAGATTGAAAAATGGCACCGCTTGAACTTTGCTGAATGGTATTTGAGGATGCTGACTGGCTCTTCCTCCCTAAAACCCAAGATTCCCCTCCTCAAATAGCAGCTAATTCTCCACAGATCCAGCTGGGCTCTGTCTCAGCTCTGCTCCAGTGCTAGCGGCTATCTGAGGTGTTAGCATGATGAATCTTGCTAGTGTGTTGGCCTTTCTTTTATGGAGGAAAGGACTTTCATCGGTATCTTCCGTCCGACGCATTTTAGAGTGATATCTCTCTTTATTGCAGAGGCAGAGAGATTGCGGGCAGACTCACTTTGAGCAGTCTCCATTATTGTTACTGGTATCTCGGAAACAAGGCTGGAGGTTATTCGATTACATCTCATTTTTTTTTGAAAACGTTGCATGAAAACATCAGTCACTCCGATAGAGAGGCGAGAATGCACAGTCAACAGATTAATGCATCTCATCACGGTGCGGAAGTCGCTCCATATCAGGGGGCCCACACCACCCGTCCTCCCACATGAGAGCTCATGCAAGCCCACCGATGGAAGGATGCTCTCTTCTAGAGTCTGCCGAAGCCTGGAGAAGCTGTTATTCATTTAGAAGAACAACTATGGAAATAAATCAGTGCCTTTTTTTAACCTTTCATTTTATTGCTGGCTGTCACATGTGATGGACAACCACAAGATTATTGACTTTGATGTCCATTTAATCTATCAGCAAACCGACTGATCAGTCAGTAGTTGGCCTACTGGCTGGTCCTAAGTTGCATCTGTGGCAGCTGTGGCCTAGTGGTTAGGGAGTTGGACTTGCAATCGGAAGGTTGCTGGTTCGAATCCCGCCCTACCCATGGTTGAGATGCCCTTGAGCAAGGCATCTAACCCCACACTGCTGTAACTGAAACCCTGTAAATATCTGTAAGCTGCTCTGGATAAGAGCGTCAGCTAAGTGTAATGTAATGTAATAATGTAATGTGCATCTCAACAACCTTAACAAGGGGTGGGTCTGCCTGTTAGCTGTTCAGAAGTTTGTGCTGCTGTATGTCACTATGCCTGTGCTATCAGGAACATGTTGGGTGCAAGTTTGGAATTTTGAAATGTGCTCAAGCTCGCAAATATGGACTATGGAGTTTCTGAAAAACATTTGTGAAAAGAAGCAAGTGATTGGACAAGTTACAGTAGCTCTTGATAAACATGCATGGCCACTGGCCTATGAGTTATTGTTAAACAATTTAGAATATTTACACATAAACCTTTAAATGTAACAATTTAGACAAAACCTGTTTATTTTACTAAAACACTGAATGCGAATCCACCATAGGCATTATGATGTCCAAACTTTTAAATTCTTTAAGAAAAAAAAAGAGCTTAATTTTTGGATCACTTGGTTCTTCCCGCTCTACTCAGAAGGATTATGAGTAATTTTGCAACCCGCCTCCGCAGTCCTGCAGTCATACTGTACATGGCTCCCATCCCTGGAGATGCTATGTGCTGTATGTTATATTACGTTACGCATTATCTGTCTGTGCAAGAGTTATGATGTGTCTTAGCCTGTTTCTCCGTGTTGATGTAAAGGCTCAGATACATGTTGTGATTTACTCTCTCGTGGTCGTTGAGTCCGGGCCATAAACGATCACACATATGGTGGGATATAAGGCCGTGAAGACTCTTTAATGCGCCACAGATTTTGACACTGTTGATATTATTTACACAAGACCATGTGTGAGCTCGTAGGTTCACAGCGACACAACAGAGAGGCCAAGCGATTTTGTTGAAAATGGTGCACTGTGATGGTACTTTCTGGAAGCTTTTGGAAGAAGGATGTGGTTATAGGCCTACCAGGGATGTGCGTACAGATTCAAAGATAAGGGATCCAGCTCTGGTTTAGAGTGGACACGTGCCAAATCCTGACTAGATTCATTCTGACATAAGCTCCCCTTTGGACCGGAGCTGTGAAACACTGAAAACACCCTGCTGAGATTCCGACCCTCACTCTTTGCACATAATGGGCTGGTCATCAGCAGAGGTCAGCCTTTTCTGCATGTGTCCACACATGAGTTATTGGCTCTGGCTGAGGCTGTTTATTAAGGCTAACGTTGGGACCGCAAAGCCATTTTGGTCAAGGCCAACCTCGCTACCTGTCCTGCAGACCGGGGACCGCTAGAGCAGAAATCAAATTTCCTCCTCGGCGAGGCCGGCGCTTTGTTCGTAGGAAGCTGTGGCTTGGCACAGGGCGGCAGATGCCCTCGCTCTGGGGTCAAACGACGCTGTTGTGAAATCCTCTTCTGTGAAGCCCCTCCTGCCAAACAATAACACACAGCGACAAGGTCCTGAGGGCGCCAGCCTCGCATGTGTCACGCACTCACACACTCATCCTTCGCCTGTGAGGATGGCGAGCGTATGTTCCCTCTACCCTGCCCTCGGCCCGAGACGGAAAGATCAAAAGCCCAGATAGGTCGCCGGCGCATTCCTCCCTTTATTTGTTTGATAACAACTGGCAGATTTGTCGTATGACAACATAATAAGAAAAAGGGCTTCATAAGGAAACAGTAAGCCCCTCTCGCCCTCAGTCTTTATCCAGCTCTTTCTTTCTTTCCCCTTCTCTCTCTCTCTTCCTCCCTCTTCATCCCCCTCTCTCTCTCTGCGATCCTGGCTTCTCTGGATGCAAGAGGCAATAACGTAACCTGCTTGGGTGGGGGCAGTGGGGGGGTAGGGGGCTGTGGAAATGCAAGGCAGATGTTATTTATTTCCTCCGAGCTGGACGTGAGGGAGTCGGCGAGTCTGCGCTTAATGCCCTGATAAAAATGTGCATTTATTGATAGAGAAGCAGGAAATCAAATCGCATGTGATGTGATCTTCAGTAATGGAAAAATGTTCTCTCCTTCCTGGCCCGTGGTGTTATAAGGCAGTGTTGCTATGGTCATTTAAGCTGTTTTAGTCTCTGTCTGCCCCCCCCCCCCCCCTGTCTTTTTCCATCCTTCCTCAGTATAAATGCTTGTAAAAAGACTGCATTAATGCATGTTCTGTATCATGAAACATTCATGGCGATTTTTGTAAATGACTCCCTGTGGAGTCTGAATTAATCACTGCATGACTGGAGGTCATTAGATGCTGATTTGTGGCTGTGTGGATGGGGCGAATGAACAGGAGATGCGGACAGTGAGCTTGGGGAATGCATAAGGATACATACGCATATGTTTATATCGATGCTCTATGTTGTCCCGTCTGTACATTATTTTTGTCTTCTTGACCATATTTATGATCACTGTTGTGTAACCTCCGACCCCTATAAAATCCCATATGCGTATAGTCATTATTTTTAAAAATGGTATACCAATTCTGCCACAGATAATCACAAACCACTGGTTTCTCAGCATATTTATCAGCTTGTCATTTTTAGCCAAGTCAATATGTTCATTCAATCAAAATGAGATCAAAATAATTGATAAATCATGGAATTGTGGGCAGATTGGACATTTCTAAAAGTCAGACTTTCAGGATAACATGAAGTCATATTTGTTTTGGTTACAATAGATTTCCCCTAAAGCACAGTGTATTCCATACAGTTCATCCCATTCTTAGTCCCACAGAAACCACTTGGACAAAGCAAACAATTAAATCACATGCAGTGACACCAATCACCAAACAACCATGGAAATACAGCCTCCTTCAGACATTCAATATCTGGCTGTCCTGGCTGGCTGAATCATTAATTCTGGCCGAATGAAAGGTATGTGGAACAGCATAAACACTGACGGTGCTGAAAGTTCTATGGGTAAATATAATCTCCTCATCATCTGGAAATGTTGCATGTCCATGCACGGAGTCTGGAACTTCTATTCAGGACAAGATCATAGCTTTTGTTTGGCAGGCTCACATCGGATTACCACGCGTGAATTAATGTTTTTGAGGAGAATCGTTGTGGAAGGGAAGCTGCAGCTCATCAGCGGGGTGTCCGAGGTTTCTCTGGAAAGGAGCCTTTCTTCACAGGATCCACGAGCAACACTGGAACGCTGCCATGCAGAAATGACTGCACTGGAAACAAAATGGAGGGGAGGTGCCAATGAATCAGTATAGACTGACACAGATGATCTGTATTTAAGGGTTTGGAGACACTGAGAAATGTAGACATAGAGGAAAATCCTGTTTCCTCTATTCAGATAATCCATTATTTATCATATAGTGCAGACCGTTGACATCGTAATTGCCCACTGCAGCCAGAACCAGCTGATTTTGAAAGGACTACGTATATGCTTAATTTTTTTTTCCAATCATCATTTTTTTAATTCAATGACATCCAAAATTATACTATTTAAAATGATACCCATCATCAAAAATCCCTATAGTGATAAGATCTGTGTCTGTAAGAGTGTTGTGTGATTTAAGACAGCAATATAGCAATTCCTGCTCTGGCCAAAGGAATATCTGGAGTATTAGCAAATATATGACTGTGTTTTAAATGTGGTTAGAGGGAATGCACTTTGCTCAGACACTAGTCCTTCTATTATTGTTCTAAAAAAATTAAGGGCTATTTTATGCCAAAAAGAAACTACAGATATTTAACTAAGACAGTGATTAAGACAGTGAGTATGTTCAAAAAGCATAAAGGCATGAAGATTAAAGTTGAGATTCAGACTATATGTGTAGAAAGATCACACATTTAAACTACCCCCCAAACAACCAAATTGCCACTACATTATTATATACCTCATAAAATGTGTTTGCATTTTGTTTATGCATGAATAATTATGCAAAAATATCCACCGCAATCTGTCTGTGGTGCAGGGGGTACTCGATAGGACATTGTGTGTCTCAGGAGGTACATACAGTATCAGTTAAAAGGCTTGGGGACCACTCTACTACAGCATGCACATCATTACTCTCAAGCCAGGGCACTGCTTTTAACCAGGCTAACGTGCCACTGAAAGCCCTGGTGCACAACTGTGCAAGTGGTTGGGAATCCTTAGTTTGAGAGACAAATGTTTTTCAGGTTTCTCAGCTGGCAATCCCAATACAAACAGCAGAAACTCAATTTCTTCGTAAGGATAGAGAAATGCGCCATAGAATGCTAGCCTTATAGGCAGAGTGTAAGACTGGTCAATAAAAGGAAAGACTAAAATGGGACATCCAAAACTAAAAAAAAAAAAACATGTTAAGTGGAACATGATGAAAAATATACATCCCAGAGCAGAAACCTTAAAAAAATGACACTGAAAAGAGTATGGTACTTCAAGCATGTTAGAGGGAATATAATGACCAAAGTGTGCTTTGTGCAGGTACAAGTATGTTATTTGTAAAGAGCAAAGAGAATCTTTCACAAAGAAGTCGATAACTCCATGCACTGACAAGACAAAAACGATTGCTACATGTTATACAATAACTATTTTCTGAAGACATCCAAACGTAAAATGTTGAAGCTGGTGCAAAGTGCGGATTCTTTGATGAAGTCAAGATTTTCCAAGCATGAAATAGTGATTTTCATTATTTTGAACAGTTGAAGTCCAGGAAGTGTAGAATAAAACAGTAAAACATAGCAGTTCTTTGGGCAGCTGTGATGTAAGAGCAAGTCTACTGTTGCCAGACTCATGTGTACTGTGCTGACAGACAGAACTGAACCACTGTACTAAGGCATGCCCATCATTCCTATACAATGAGGGAGATAAAGACTGCAACATCAGGAAAATGGTTAAACAGACTTCTAATACTGAGGTTTTGTGGATTAGGCCTTCAGCAGATAATTCATCTGACCCCTTGCCTGATGAAGGGGTAAGTCCTAAAAGGCACTATTAAAAGATTGTTGGGAGCATATTACTGCTGTTGCAGACTTCATCTTCTGCATTGTATAGCCCTGTTCCATGGTGCAGCACCCAGACAAGAACAAGAAGGTCAAGAGGGTGTGTGTCTTTTTCATTATTATGCCCATCACTCCTTACACAAAAGCACACTCACTGTAAGCAGGTAAGAGTGAAACTCAAGGCTGCTATAGCAGGGCCCACGTGCCATGTGCCGTGCTCTGACTGACATGACGGGTCATCGGTTGAAACTGAGATATGAGAACCAGCTGGGTGCTGCCAGTCTGCCCGTTGAACCGAAGCAGGTAAGATGGGCCCCTTGGGGCCCCCAGCTAAACACACGAGAGACCCCCTTCCCCCACCTTCCGCACTTCCTCATGATCATTGCAGAACGGGACGCGGCGTGAGAATGCAGCCTTCCTCTCGGCGGAGCATATGCAAGACATCACACCACTGGTTGGCCTGGATACTGGGTGGAGGCTGCCGTCTGTCAACAAGTGTGTGTGTGTGTTATGTGTGATGTGTGTGTGCGTGTGTGTGCATTTGTATGTGATGCCAGATGTGGACGTCATGTCTGTCTTGCTACATCTGGAAATATTTAATTTTTTTTTGTTCTTTTCTGAGGGCTGTACAGCAAAGCAGAAGATATCAATTTGACAATATTTTATGACACTTTTTAACAAATTTGCAGGCGGGATTTTAACATCCTGTAAAAAGGGCTCCTTCGCACACAACAGTCTCTACAGTGACTATATCAAACCGGCAGAGGCTGACATCCGAGGTTGAGAGCGTTAAACTGGCACATATTTGTTTCAGCAAATTCACTGACCCAGCCGATGATACATTTGCCCAACTCTTCAGCCAAGTAAATGTGGCAATTAGTAAAATCACCTGTGTTAAGAGCACAGGCAGAGGGAATTACATGCCAGGACTTTTACTTTTTCAAGGTGGTTTGTCCACTTCAGCAGACAGGCGACATTTGGAAAATGAGCCCCGAAGGAAGAGTAACATTCTCCAAAAGTTATTCTGAAGTTGTCGACGAGCATCACAATGAGGGTTGCGACGTCCGTTTTCAAGAATAAACCAGACAAACAACTTCCCTCAAAATAGACTGGCACCCACAAGCTGAGCCAGCTTCAGTGTCCAGCAGGAAAACTGAAAAAAATAAAATAAAATAAAATAAAAGCTGGAAAAAAAAAGCCTCAATGTGGTGAAAGGAGGCTTGTAATTTAGAAGGCCAGACGCCTCTCGTCTGCTTTGGAGGACATCACAAAGCCATGTGCTGTTACATTACAAACGTGTGAATACACAGCATGTTTAATTAAAGAACATTCCTAAAACTGGTTCAGTCGCTTTGTTAGTCACTCAATTGAAGCCAGAACACCATAGCAGGACACCATTACTTTATTGTGGAAAAAAGCAACACTGGGAAAGTCTACTCTGGCACAGTTCTTTTTTTTTTGCCGTTTTTTTTTTTCTTTTGATATTACAAAACCCCAAAAGGCTACAAATCTTGATAATTTATACAAATACAACATCTCAAAAAAATAAAACACTTTTTTAATTTAGTAAACTCTCTCAATGCTCTGGGAGCACATGCACACACTCACGCACCAACCCAACTGCTTGGAATCCCTGAGTAGAGACACAACGTGAAAGGTCTGACATTCTCTCCTTTTCTCTCTCTCTCACACACACACCAGGAAAGAGGGACAGAGGGAATGGCGATGAAGGGATGAGAGGGGGCGGGAAAGGAGCATTTTTATTTGTTTTTGAATCATTTATGTCATGGCAACAAAACTTGACTTCCCTTTCATAAACATCAGCAACTAACAATGAAAGAATAAAGAAGACAGAGAGAAAGATAGATGGACAGACTGACACACACACGCACCCACACACACATACAGACTGAAAAGTATGTATCAATCAGGAGATCTGGAGTATCCTCTGTAAGTACTGTGTCCCCACAATGTATGAGAGAAAAGAATCTTACAAAATTACACTTTGTGAGAAGTGTCAACAAAATAGCACTACTGCAATCTGAATGCCTAGTTTACATTAAAGTTTTAGTGTTTTAAACAGTGATCCTATATCTCTCACTCCATGAAGACACTCTCTCTGTCTCACACAAACACACACACATGCACACACGCACGCACGCACGCACGCACGCACACACACACACACATTTTTCCAAGTCTCTCTTTGTAAAGAACTACACACAGCACAACCACTTCCAGACACAAAAAACACAGAAACATAAAAAAACAACAACAACAAACAAAAGGCAAAACAAAACAAAAAGAAACAACAGGAAAGATAAATGCTCTGAAAGCGTGACTTGAAGGTATCAAGCAAACTAAAAAAACACACATTTCTAGAGTAATGTGCCTTCCTGTGAAGTCTGCGGAAAGTCTCTTAAATACAACACAGTCCCAGCTGGATTGTTTTCCACGAACACACAAAAGAAAAATATTAAAGGAACATAAAAGACCTTCACAAACATACGCACACACACGCACATCTTGTTAATTCTTTCATAGCGATTTGCTCCCAGTTTGTTTGTCTTTTTCATCAAAAGAATGATGTGAACAGTTACGTACAATGTAATAAAAACAATAGCACTGAAATTATAAAACAGAGGAAAAAGAAAACAAGATGACTTTACACAACTTCTTCAACATAATTCAGAAAAACCTTGTGATTTAACCTCTCAAGGTTTGTACGTTTAAGTCTTTAATGCAAGATAACGAAGCCTTTTATATATTATGTTTCATCTATACACTCCAAAATTAGGAATTACACACATAAACTAACTTTACATATAGACAACAATTCTGGTGCAGTGATGTCATGAGAGACGCAAATCTGGTTAAGTCAAACATGGCCAATCAGAATACTTATTCTTCAGCTGTGTCTGAAAAAAATTATAAAAGCTTTACCGTGAGGATGCATGAATTAACATTAGGAGAAACACCAGTGTTTATCTTGTCAAAATCATAATCCTTTTCTCATAATTAATATTTGAACTGACAGCTGAAGCATACTTTTGGGTCAAGTCAATCAAAACCTTTTTCAATTTCTATTATATGAACAACTGTTGATTTTAGCATTAGCCAAATGTAAGTCATGGCACACACTGTACATCAAGATTCATTTTAAAAGAGGTCAATTACTGCTCAGGATCTTTAGGGTGCGGACGTCGTCTTCTTTTCCAAAAGATCATTTATTGACATAAACAACTGCATACTGTTAATGTTAACGAATGAATACTCACGGTACAACACTGTATGCGATCCAAACATTGGATCATTGGTTTGTTCAGCTCACAGCTGTCGAACAACAAATGGAGCAAAAAACAGTACCGTTGTTGCATCAGGCCGCCATCAGGCTTTTCCTTCAAATTCCACCGATGAACAGTCAGCGTTTAGGGGGGAAGCCCGTTTGGCGGGCGGGCCCCCAGCTACAACTCTTGTGTAAGCTCCCTCAGAGAAGTACACAAATGGCATGTGAGGAAAAAATAAATAATAGAAAAACCAACTCTCAGATTCTCTGCTACAGTGCCGTTATTCTGCTTCATTTTAAGGCAAAGTCCAACCGGCCACCTGTCCTCAGTCCTCTGTCCTATTAAGAGAGTTAACCTCAACTAACACCCCTAGCCCATCTTATCATTTAGGGAAAAGCTCTGTTTCTGAATGTGTGCTTAACAGGGATCGAAATGGTAAAGTCAAGAACATTTAACATTTACAGATGTCGATGGTGAAGCCACACTGAGGGACATTTTAAACTTGAGTAAAGTAAACTCAAGTCCTTCCATTGTGACTGAAATTGTTAATATGAAATTTACTCAGTTTGAGACAGTAGGGGAAGCAATAGGTTTTACTGTAGATCAGTCTAAAAATCGTGATGTGGGAGACGAGAGATTAGGTGATTAACTGAACCAGATGTTTGTTGTGCGAGAGAGCATTGCATTGATTCCTACCCTGGAGACCCACGTCATTGAACAAAACAAGACCTTCAACAAAGAGCCTAGTTTCCATTGGCTTTCACACAGAAACCCTCTCTAAGACCAGACAAAGGCAGACTAGATGTGGATCAGCCAGAACTGTGTCAAACCGTCTGGAAACTTTTGCCCTTCCAGTACCAAAACACACGCACACGCACACATACACACATACACACACACACACACACAAACACACACGCACAGGCACACGCACACACAACACACACATACCATGCTTTACCATACTTCACAAACATAGGGTGTAGTGATGAGATATTTGGTATTAGTTTATATGATAGGCTACCATAGAGAACGGTCTCTCTTCATAGATTTCCTCCACACATAGCAAACAAGGAACCCTGGGGTGTGAGTTAGTGATATTTCAATTTTCAATATTTCAATAATCCAATTCTACAATGTGCAGAGAGACTGGCGGCAACAAGTCTAATAAAAGAGTTCATAAATAAAAAGAGAGACAGAGAGAGAGAAACAAATTTACATGGCAACGATCCTTGTTCTGAGGAAGGCCTTGTGGGTACTGTAGTTCCAATTTTCCCTTTTTTTTGCCCCAATCATCTTGCACCAACCCCAAAGGCAAACACTGCCCAAAGACCTGTAGGCATCATGTTACAAACCAACCAATCAAGAAGAGTCTTCATTTACCACAAGTTTTTTTTTTTTCTTCAAGTATGAACCAACAGCCCAAGTTTTGAGTTTGTTGTTCTGCTCCGCTGCTTTAGCCAAGCTCATCTGGCTGTTGTGTGAACTTCAAGAACTTCAACGACAAAGAAAACAAACCAACAGGAAAAAACAAAAAAATCTTCACACACACTTGCCGCGTCGTATTGACAACCCAATGTTTGCGCAGAGCAAGATGGCGGAGAGGCTGAGCAGTCCTCTGTCAGCCTATATCTTCTCGCTCGCCATCACCACGACGACGGAGGGAGGGAGAGAACGAAGACCAGATGAAAGCAAAGAGGGCCTCTGTCCGTGTTTGTGAACGTCTTCATGTATATGTGTGTGAGTGTCAAGGTGCCATGGTCCTTAGGCCCTGCTTCTCCATGATGTTCCACAGCTTGCGCAGGTTAGACTGGGTGATGGAGTCGTCGGGCTTGAGCTCCAGGGCGCGCAGGTAGTTGGCCTCGGCCTCCTGCAGTTTGCCGTTCAAGTGCAGGATGGCGCCCAGGTTCATCAGAGCAGCAGGGTACTGGGGGTACGAGGAACACACACACACACACACACACACACACACACAGCGTTAGCTGACAAGGTTAGCTTTGCCGCATTAGGTTACAGCCAACTTCTGTAGATGTACAAATGAACCACTGTTGTAAGCACGAGAACATCCATCCATTATCA
>CM050208.1:13830000-13847500 GCA_027475355.1 Coilia nasus
TTCTGAGATTTTCAGGCATCCATTAGTTTTTTTTTTTTTTTTAAATTAGTGATTTCTCTGCTGACACGCGAAGCTGAGAAAGACTCCCAAACACGTGCGTGAACATTTCAAACAAATCAAGACGAGCGGCTGATGGCTTGTCCTGAGCTTGCCTGCGGTACGGCCCGGCTGCGCGTTTGTACTTTTCCAGGGTCTTTTGAAGCGGCAACGGACGGACACTGTGCAAACAAACCGCTGAGCCCTCCTCCACCCCAGCCCCCCTGTGTCCTTCCCCCTCCACCCCAGAAGGCTTCCCAGCAGGCCTGCATCTTCAGCATGCTAATGACAGACACAGCCATGGACAAGGACCTTCACATATGACATATTGTGGGAACGTGTGTGCCTACGAGTGTGTGCCTGTTTTAGAGTGTGTATGAGTGCGTGTGTTTCTGTGGTGTGTGTGTGTGGGGTTGTGTTTGTTGTGTGTGGGGGTGTGTTTGTGTGCAGGTGCATGTGTCTGTTTGTGTGTGTATGAACATGTGTGTGTATGTGTATGAATGTGTGTGCATGCACATGTGTATGTGTATTTGTGTGTGTGTGTATGTGTATATGTGTGCATGCATGTGTGTGTGTGCGCGTATTCGTGTGTGTATGTGCTTGTGTATGTGTATGTGTGTGCGTGAGTGTGTGATTGTGTGTGTGTGTGTGTGTGTGTGTGTACACAGTGAGCTGAAACCGCTAAACCACCTGGCGCAGTTTTGCAGAGTGGCCCTGACAGCGTTTAGACGCTGCTAACTAGAGAGGAGTTTAGAGAGGTCTCCCTGCCCACTGGAACCGGCTCAATGTATCCACAAGCGTGACTCAGACGTCCAATAAAACTCAGGCTCTAATGGAGATTAAATCAGCAGACCCCGAAAGGATGTGAGATCAAGACAGAGCTTCCAGATCCATCTGGTAGACACTAATAGAAGCCCCTCCGTGACAACAGGCATTTGTCATTGCGTCATTGCGTACGCTGCGATGTTGTGAGATGCACAACAAGCGTTTCAAAGCAGGCATAGGAGCAGCTTGCCAAATTCATTTACCAACAAAGCTGATCAGCTTTCAAGTTGGACGCGATTCATACGATGACATGACTTGCTTTTGAAGTTGGCTGTGATTCTGAAGTGGGATCGTTTGTGAGGTCGTGCGGTTCATGCCTGGAGGTTCAGTACAGCTACATTTTTGTCTCCCATCATGCACCGCTCCTGATAACGACACCACACACTTTACACTCTTGGGTAAAGCTAATTCATAGAAATGATCACCTGAGGAGGATTTATGTTGAATGTTGTCTCTGGAGTCACACATTGAGAAACTTAACCAAAACACTTGAAGAGGATTTATGTTGAACCTTGAATGCTTCTCATCAAGTCATTTCAAAATCTGTGCACTGATAAAGTGGCATGCTTGTGTTGGACCAGATGCATGTGCAGATTGTTTCAGTTTAGTTAGCAACAGTGTCATACTCCACAGAGATCTGGTGGACTGGCAGTGAAGACACTCATACTCACATTGGGTCGCAGGCTCGCTGCTTGGCCGTAATACTTCTCCGCGGCGTCATTCAGGCTGGCTTGCCTGTGAAGTGAGAAAGAAAACAGCAATCATTATTCCAGTCTGCAGCTGTCTAAGGAAGCCTGGCATGTGTTGTCTGCTTTCTGGAGATCTGGCTGAGAGAAAGAGATGGAGACAGAGAAGGAGAGAGAGAAAGAGAGAGAGGCAGAGAGAGAGAGAGAGAGAGAGAGAGAGTGAGAGACAAAGATTGGTGGGGTGAATAAATGTGTATGCGTGTGTATGTGTGTGTGTTTGTAAAAGAGAGGGAGAAAGCAAAAGAGAGAGAGACAAGAAGACAGAGTAAGAGACAGAGAAGAAAAGAGCAGGGAGAGGGAGAAAAAAAAAGAAAAAAAGAAAGAGAAGAACTTGAAAGAGGCCAGAAGAGAGCTGAGATCATAAAAATAACACAGGAGATTGTTTTTTTCCTAGACAGTGACCACAGCATAAGTAGCTGACGACTGAAACCACTCGCTTCCTGATTTGAGCCCAGTGACCTCTGGGGTCAGCCTGAGTGACAGTCATCAGACTTCGCCTTGACAGATGGAGGAACAACCGTCCAATCCAATACACTACACGGTCTGTGCTTGCTGACTGTGTGTAGTAATGTCACTGGTAAAAAAAAACTGATAAAAAAAATCACTCCCATCCATCTTCAAAACTTTGGCTTCTTTTGCTAGATTAGCAGCACACCCTGCTCTGTGGGAGGGAGGGTGAGAGAGAGAGAGAGAAAGGGAGAGAGAGAGAGAGAGACAGAGAGAGAGAGAAAGAGAGAACAAAAGGGCCTTGTGCACCTTATCTTAAAAGAGCTAAAATATTTTGCATCTGCATTATGTGGCCATAAAAATCCCCAGACAAGACACCGAATCTCTTCCATATGGGCATCCGCTGACTGGGGCGAGCTCATCTTTAAAGGCGCCGCGGTGGACTTGCTCTTCTCACCTCAACCCCCAGATACAAAAGTCACCATTTTATAACCCAGGAGACATCCCACAGGTTTGTGTGTGTGTGTCTGTGTGTGTGAAAGTAACAATCGTCTTGTCACATTTAAACAATTTCTGGCTTCAGATGTAGGTGGGGGTGACGGCGATTAAAGGGCTGCCCGTTGACCTTGACTCCTATAGCAAGCGTTTAGAACGCAGGTGTCCTCCCCCCGTGTGGCTGATTGCCATTCTATACATAGCCACCTGATTTGTGGCGCACGGCCTCTGCTGCAGCAGTCATTTCAGTAATTTACTGTTTGCTTGTGTTCCCTTGTTTTCTCACGAGCTGCTTTTGAGGCCTCCTCTCCGGGGAGTGGAGACCTTTTCCCCCCCTCATCACCGGGGGTCATAAGTAATGTGGGGCTGGCTGATTCAGGCCTGCCTTGGGAGAGGTCAGTACAGCACGGCGCAGCACGGCGCAGCACGGAGGAGTGAGGCAAAAATAGCTCTCGCTTCGCCTGATTCAGCAGGAGCACGGCGGCCCTGCTGCTGCTGCTTGCTGGGGGAGTTTGGAGCATGATTGTGCAAAAGAAAAAAAAATGAGAGAGAGGAGCTTAGAGGTCTGGTACAAAGTCATGGTTGGGAGGGGGGGGGTTGGGGGTGGTGGTGGCATGGCTGATCAAGCCCAGCGCTCTCCACATTTTAAGCTGGAGGGGGGAAGAGTGGCCCTTTTTAAAGAAAGGCTATTTTTAATTTTCAAAAAGATCACGCTTTGTCCTTCATCTCTCCCACACAGGCTGTTTTCTCTTTTCTGCACTCTTTCCCCTTAATCTGTCTCTTCTGCTACCAGGACAACAGGCATTGGACATTCAGGTCAGCAGTAAAAAAAAAAACAAAAAAAACTATTTGTAGTGTGAGTTAGCAGTTTCTGCTTAGCAGTTGTTTGAGTGGAAAAAAGTAGGTTGCCACGTCCCCAAATGTTTTTTAAAGACATTTGGCCATGCTAGGGAAGAGTGTGTGTGCATTTGTGTGTGTGTCTGTGTTGTGTGAGTGTGTGTGTGTGTGTGTGCATGCACGTGTGTGTGTGCGTGTGCGTGTAATCATTAATCAAAACAATACATTGTGATTAATTTGTCCACTCTGACCAATTTTCTACATGTTGAAGCAAATGAATAAAATACAATCAAAGGCTTTGGTTATCGTTTAAGTGCATCATTATGGCTAGATATTTATACAGCCCAAACAGGAGGAAGCAATTAAGTAGCATTTGAATATTTTTCACTGTTGAGAGCAAAGTTAATGGCATTCACTGATGGCCAATAAAATGCTTTATGGTATGGTGGCCGCTATCCAAAAGAATTTCTGCGAACCGCGTTGATGTTTGGAAGGGGTCTCTTCGGAGACCATTAAATTACATAGGGATACTTTGGGGGGTGGGGTGGGGGGGTTGGTCCAACATGCTGCGTTTATTAATTACTTGTAGATGTTCTTAAATCAAAGAAAACAGTCTGCAGTCTGATACGCACCATGGCAGGAAAACTTGTTGCACGACACAGGATGATTTAAAGACTATGTGTAGTTTGGAAGGCATTGATGGGCAGCCTGGCTTTAGAAGCTGAAATCCACTACCACGTATTTGTCTCAGCCATTCACCACATCAGCCAATACTAATTAACACTTTAGCACCTGCATTAAGTGCAAAGGTACAATTAGGTGATTTGGAATACCAGACTGTAGCTTCTGAATCCTGGACCCCATCTCTTTTGGTGGCTAATAAGCACAGCTCTTTCATAATTCATAATTATAATTAGAAATAATTTATAATGTATTGTTCAACACAAAGAGAAAAGCTAAGGAAGCTCAGTAAATCATGTTGTCGCTCCTTCCTCCCCCGACTGCCTTGTCACAATGGAAATCCAGCCTCGACACTGGGGGCTCTCTTCCGCTGACATGCCTGGTCTGCAGTCTCAACCGTAAACCCTAAGAATGTCCACCAGCGTCATAACACATTGAGTAGCATTTAAGTAAGGGGCACAACTTTTACATTTGCATAACGGGCCCACACTGGCCGCCCTCCTTGGGTGCTGGTGCGGTGCCACGCCATTGTCACCGAGCTCAGTCTGGCTGGCCAACGTGTCTGAGGATTTGCGGCTTTGCGCAGGCGGACTGAGAGTGCATAATTTTGTTTTTGTTTTTGTTTTGTTTTTTTTCTTTCTTTGCCTCTACTTATCACGTACTGATTTCATTCTATCCACTACGGGGCTGTGGGGGACAAATTAAACCATGTGTTATGAGAGCGGAGCAATTCGTCTTGTTTTCAATGACCCGCTTTGTCTCTTGACACACAAACATAAACAGGCAATACACACTGACACAGACACACAAACAGAGAGAGAGAAAGAGAGAGAGAGAGAGAGAGAGAGAGAGAGAGAGAGAGAGAGAGAGAGAGAGAGAGAGAGAGAGAGGAAAGAGAGAGAGAGAGAAAGAGAGAGAGAGAGAGAGAGAGAGAGAGAGAGAGAGAGAGAGAGAGAGAGAGAATGAGAGAGAGAGAGAGAGAGAGAGAGAGAGAGAGAGAGAGAGACGAAGAAGAAGAAGAAGAAGAAGAAGAAGAAGAAGAAACAGGGAGGACACAAAGACAGTCAGATGAAGAGGGACACAAACACACACACACACACACACACACACACACAGACAAAGACAGAGAGGGAGGGATAGAAAGAAATGGACAGAGACACGGGTCGTGTTTGTTGGAGCTGTTGTTAAGCTTTTGACATGGTGCTGTTAGCATTGGCCATAGACAGCACTTCTCTTCTGCACGTGCTCCGTTGGGCCATGCCAGCTTAGAGAATGCTATGGCAGTGACCTCATGGCCACTAATATGCTAACTGGCTCTGGGGGGGTGGGGGGCATCCATAGCAATGGAAACCAAGCCATGCAGAACAATGACACAGTGACATGACATCCGCACACCCAAAACCTTCTCTTCTCTCTGTTCACCCACCCATCTCTGCTCCTCTCCCTCTCTTCTCTTTCGCTCTCTTCATCCCGCACTTCTTACCTTTCCTAACTGATACTAACATCCTTTCCTCCTCTGAGGATTCCTTCCTCTCTGTTTCTTTCTTCCCCCTGCCTGCCTCTCTCTCTTCTGTCTCCTCTCTCGCTCTGCCCTTCTCCGACCAGCTTGGGTCCTTCCGTGCGGCCCGTCCAACACAAACAGTGGGGGAACATGAGCTCCAAGCGTGCGGGACCCCTCGCCAGCACCGCGACGGGGGCCTGAGCTACGGCCGGTAATGAACAGACAGGGGTCCTGCCCCGTCACAGACCCCCATCGTAAACCCCGGCTGACCTCCCCTCCCACCCCCCCCCCCCAGCATCCAGCTTCAGAGGAGAGATACCCCCCCCCACACACACACACACTCAAGAGCACAAGAGCAGCAGAAGGTCATCAAAGCATAGTCTGTGTGAGCACTGAGAACTACTTTAAAAATCCCACCCAACCTGAGCATATATATATATAAACTGTATATACATGCTTAAAAATCCTAAACGAAAAAAAAAAAATGGGGAGAGTGAGTGCAGAAGGTGTATGTGTGTGTATGCAAGTCTGTGCAGGTGTGAAAGTTGGTTGTTGGCGTGCAGTTTGTGTGTGATAAAGCTACACAAATGAGGCACAACTTTCCCCTCTAAGACAGAAAAAAACAGGCAAGGGTTGATTTGTGGGTAAAACGTTGTGTTCCCTACTAATCTAACAGAGTTTTTCTTACAAAAAGGTGCCAAGCCATTGCTTTACTAGGTTAGGGTTAGAAATGGGGTTGGTCTGGCCACAGTTTAGCATTCTTTAGTTCTATTGTAATGGGAGGCAATGGGAGTACCCCATAAGGAAAGAAATGCATACGTGTGTGTGTGTGTGTGTGTGTGTGTGTGTATGTGGTCAGGAGAAAACATTTTTGTTATCATGATTTCATAACTGGCACATCACATAGAGTTGACGGCGGCAGAAAACTATGCTGTGCGTGGCTGTCCCTGATCTCAGCATGATCACGATGGCGGCAGAGTGGACTTACACACGCCTCTCTTCCCTGAGCCGTGAGAGCCTGTGGGCAGTTCTTTCTGACAAGGTGTGTCAAGGTCAAGATGTGAATGAATAACAGAAAAAAAAAAACAGTTCTGTGTAGGGGTTCTCATTCATCCAGGTCATAGTAGGCATAAGTGCTAAATTACAAGTCAACTGGACTGAACTGAGGACTGAAAATGTTTCACCTCTCATCCTAGACATGTCTTCAGTGCTGAGAAATGATGGTAGAGTCCTAGTATCCCGGGACTCCAGCATCAGTTCTCATAGACAAGCTAGCCTTACACTTGTGTACAGCTAGCACCGACACTTATGATGACATGGACACATGTTTTAACACAGAAACCTTTACCTTAACCCATTTTGTAGCTAATTCAAATAACTGTGTGTGAGAAAGAGAGAGCGTGAGTGAGAGAGAAAGAGAGAAAGAAAGAGAGACAGAAAAAGAGAGAGAGAGAGAGAGAGAGAGAGAGAGAGAGAGAGACAAAGTGAGGTCAGGAGTGGACTATTGCTACTTGTCTTGGATACAGTGATTTGCCTTAAGCTTACAGAGGGGGTAAGCCAAAAGAAAGCAAGCTGGCTACTCAGGTTTCCTTTGATGAGCTTTTGGCTGAAATCTCCCAACAGGGTAATGCAATATCACAAGTAGGCTGCTCGCCCAGGCCTGATGGGTACACTCTCTTATGCACACACGCACACGCACAGACATGCGTAAAGACACAGATACCGTGCTGAGTATTGGCAGACTGGCATTCACACACACATACACAAAAGGACACAAAGATGGCGCAGAGCACTGGCAGACACAGGAGCACACACACACGCACACACACACACACAAAGCACTGGCAGACATGTGCGCACACACACGCATGCACGCACACACACACACACACGCACACACAAAGACAGAGATGGTGTGGAGCGTTGGCAGGCCGGTGTGTTTACCGAGTGTAAGCCACTGCTCTGCTCCGTATTGCTAGCGAGTGTAACTGATAGCGAACAGCTTGTGCAATCCTGAGGCTAAGGCATCCGTGGACAAGGCAAGGCTCGCTGCAGAGTACTCATAGTTGTGTTCATACAGAAACTCTTTAGGTGCCACCCAGAGGGAAGAGTGTAGGCTGTTTGTATGAGTACACAAGACAACAAAAAACACCCACAAATGAATGAATAAAAAGAGAGTGATAGCTTGATAAACCAAGAGAGAGAGAGCGAGTATACACTAGTTGGATAAGAACAAGTGAATTGGGACTCTGAGTTGGGGATTAAAAGGTTGGCATGAATTGAATTGGAGAGATAAGAGTGTGAAGGGGGGTGGGTTGTGGCATGTAAGTGCCAAGACTGTTCTAAAGAGAGGAGGAGACTAAGCAACACTTCCGAAGAGAAAAAGCGAAGAGGCACAAAATAAAAGTGACAGACTGAAAAAAGCGAGAGTCAGATGGCAAGAGAAGTGGAGCGAGAAGATGCATAAAAAAGGGAATGTGTGTGTGTGTGTGTGTGTGTATCTATCTGTGTGTGTGCGTGTGTATCTCTGTACGTGTGTGTGCATGTGTGTGTGCATCTCTGTGTGTATGTGTGTATATCTGTGTGTGTGTGTGTGTGTGTGTGTGTTTGTATCTGTGTGTGTGTGTGTGTGTTTAGGGGTGGGGGTGTGCACAAGTGTGTCCACAGTGATAGATAAGGGAAACTGGAAGAAAACAATAACAAGCCAGGAAGTGAGACAGAGACAAAGCGTTGGGTGCTTGAGCAGAGCAGATGTTAGTGCTTCAGCTCGCCTGCAGGGGGCTAGTGGGGGGGGGGGGACAGTGTGGGGGGGGGGCAGAGACATACAACCATAGACAGTAGAAGGGAATGGACCGCGGGATGGCGTCGTTTTCAATGGGAGCCGTTGAAGCACGATTTTGAGATTTTTAATTGGTCACCAGGCAACTGCGCAAGCGCGGGGTGACGTACGGTTACGTCGGCCAACGAACCCAAATACTATAAATTGAGTGGTAGATGCTCAATCACAAATCATACAGCGTACCATAATTTTCTTAATAAGTATTTTTCTACCATTATAGCTGCAATCACTTACTGGCTGTACACTTATTGTACGTGGGGACTTTATTCTTCGTCAACTAACTTTGGTTCCAGGCAGTCTTGCAAGCCAGCATGTCAAGGGAGCTAGCTAGTTAGCATGTACATACCAAGCTATAGCGTGTAGCTTAGCCATCTTTCTCAATTCACTTGCATCGAATAGTAAAGTCCATAAAGTTAGCGATTCCATTTACAAACAAATTCCAATTTCTAAGCTTATTTTTCAAGAAATACTGATGTAAATGTTTCCCCAACATAAATAGAAAAGTAAACGGGCATGGCTGTTGCTACAGCTTGTTATCCAAACAGTACGGTACATTTTCTACTTTGCGACAGAAACTCAATAGCCGTCGCATGATTTATGGCGTCATTTTTAGCATAATTTCAGATAAACGTTTCTTACAAGGCAATAACATGACAGATGTCCGATCGAAGCAAATATGTTTTGCTGTGTCCTCTCCGGTTTACAACAATGCCAATATCAAGGTATGGGAGGCTTCTCATGTAAAGTCATTTCATTTCAAAGTGACGCTAAAATGAATGGAAGTCAACGGAATGCTAAAGGCTATTGGTCCCTTTCCGGGTTGAGATTTCCCCATGGGTGCTTCAACTTCCGGATATGTTCCTACCCCCTTGCATACAACACACCTTTGTGCAGACCTGTGCTTCATATGGGCTGTGTGTGAGAGTGTATGGCCATTCCAAATAAAATAATCAAATGTGTGTGTGTGATTTAACAGCCTTGTCTGAATGTGTGTGTAATTTCACCAGCTTGTGTCTGAATCGGTAAACGTGTGTGTGTGTGTGCATGTGTGTATGTTTCTGTGTGTGTGTGTGTGTGTGCCTGTGTGTCTGCGTGCATGAATGCATGTGTGTGTGTGTGTGTGTGTGTATGTAAGCAGGCATGTGCGTAAAAGTGTAGTTTTCATGCATCTGTGCTCCCACAGATCAGTGTTTATTTGTGCTTCAGTAAGCTCAGGTCTGCATTTTCTCTTGAACAGGTCTGTGTGAATCTGTGCAGCAGCAGGCAGAGCACCTGTGTGTGTGTGTGTGTGTGTGTGTGTGTGTGTGTGTGTGTGTGTGTGTGTGTGTGTGTGTGTGTGTGTGTGTGTGTGTGTGTGTGTGTGTGGCCTCTGTGAGCTCATGTTAGTTAGCGTGGGGTGAAAAGTCTTGTTTCACAGGTCTGGGCTCATGGCTGGCACTGAAATGGGGTGTAACCACTGACAAAGCCTGCAGTAGCCCCTACGCCCCATCGCTCCCACCCACAGCAAGCTGACAACACTAACACACCCTAAGACGGCTCTCTATTTGTGCCTGGGGCATTTCTGTGATATTTTATAACCCTTTTCTCCGAGGCCAAGATGAGGCCAGAGGGCCTCGGCCAAGCGTTCCAGGCAGCACAGTATTCTCACTCAATAAACAGTTTGTAAAGTCATTAACAGCTGCTTACGAAGGGTGTATAAAGGGTCTGTGAATGTGGCCAGCTAATGGAGACCGACCTGAGCATGTGAGCGGCACTGAAGACCACATCAAACTCCCCGCTGTCCAGGCGAGCTGCCTTCTCCGCCATCTCCGCAGCCTCCAGCAAACGCGACTCTTCCAACAAAAACTGACCTGCAAGCCAAAAAGACAGGAGACGGGGGTGAGTGAGCAGGGGGAGAGAGAGAGAGAGAGAGAGAGAGAGAGAGAGAGAGAGAGAGAGAGAGAGAGAGAGGGAGGGAGGGAGAGGGAGAGAGGGAGAGAGAGAGAGAGAGAGAAACAGTGAGAGACAGAGAGAGAGAGAGTGAGTGAGTGAGCAGGAGAGAGACAGGACAGAGAGCGGGAGAGAGAAAGACTGAAATAGAGAAAGACAGAGACAAAGATAGAAATAAAGAGATAGAGAGATAAAAAGAGAGAGAGAGAGAAAGGGAGAGAGAGAGAGCGAAAGTGACAGAAACAGCGAAAGATAGGGATGACAGGATTAGACAGCGAGTCAGGAAGTAAGAGAAAGAGAGAGAGAGAGGGCAGACATTTTTTTTAAAGACAAAGTTATTTCTTTTGGCTTTGGGGCAGCAGGCAATCTAGCTTTGCCCGTTATAATAATTTGCTGCAACACAAGATATTAGGGGGGCGGTTACACGCTGGCCTGCGCGGCCCTCTCACAGTCCATTTGTTCAATTAAGATGAACAGATAAAGAGTTTCCGCTACAGCGGGGGCGGACGCTACAGGAATGCCGCTGCTGTGATGGAGCGGTGTTGGGGGTCCTTCATGGTCAGTGGGAGAGAGGATGTGTGTGTGTGTGTGTGTGTGTGTGTGTGTGTGTGACAGAAAGTCAATTAGTGTGTGTGTAGGTTTGTATATGTGTGTGTGTTTGTGTATGTGTGTAATGAGATATAGGGACTCAGTGAGAGAGAGAAGGGAGGATATAGTGTGTGTTTGTGTGTCTGTGTGTATGTGTTGAGGAGGAAGTATGTGTGTGTGTACGTGTGTGTGTGCATGTGTGTGTGTGTGTGTATGTTGGGGGGGGGGGGGCTGGGGAGGCAGAGGGTCAGGTTTTTACTGGAAATCAAACCCCTGTTGAGGTCAGCTTCCTCAGCCCAACCGCGCTGCTGTCCCAGCTCAGCTCAGCCCAGCTCAGCTTCAGATACAGCTACAGCTACAGCTACAGCACAGTGGAGCAGAGCAGAGCAGAGCAGAACTAAGAGGCGCGTAGCCAACACCAGGGAGAGCTTCCCAGCCACCGCCATGAGGGAAACGCGAGAGCCTCGCTAGGCCCCTGAAGTCCTGTGACTGTGTGTGTGTCTGTGAATGTGTATCTGTGTGTATGTGGGCTGTGTTGTGTGCGTGAGTGTGTGTGAGTGTGTGTGGGTAAATGTGCATGTGTCTATGTATGTGTGTGAGTGTGTGTGTGAGTGTGTATGTGTGTGCCACGTGGCCGCTCCTGCTGATGGTCCTGCTGCGTTTACTCAACACCTGTGGGTCGCCACGGACGCTTCCAGCGACCGCGCGGGTTCGTCCCACCTCGAGGCCGGCCAAGCGCAGCTCGGGCGGCAGCTATTTTAGCCACAGCGCTCTGGGCCACCCGGCCACCCCTCAGCAGCCTATTCATCATCAGGCGCGTGCGTGCTGGCAATCTCTGAAAGCCCTGCCATTTTTAGCTTTATTTCATGCTTTTCTCTTAAGGAAATAGACACTGGGTAAAATAAATGGCCCATCCATGTGGGGATATTAGTCAGGTTGAATTAAAGTAATAGCCTTGTGCTGTTATTCAGTCGAAAAGTCTTTAGTAGGCCATTTCATCGGCCAGGAGGATGCAAAATGGGAAAATAACCCATATATCGCGAGCCAAAGCACTTTTCTTCGGTGAGTCTACAGTGCGACATTCACGTGGGTATTGTAATGATCGCCCTCTGATGATGTCAAATTTGGTTGCCCCCTCTACCCCTTCTGTTACACGTTGCAGCGTGAGTATGTGTATATATGCTGCTGCTCCATAGAAGGACCGTAATTGTACTATGTGGTCAAGTACTGCAGACTATGTCTGCCCTGTGCAGTTTCGTAGTATCCTTCATTATAATAAATGAACAACAGCACTTATTCTTCATGTCTGGCTGAGTTATATCGAGGTTTCTGGGAAAAACCATCGGGAGCTATGGCCAAATCCTTACAGCGTCTACTTCTGTTCGACAGAAGTGAAGCTGAGCTGAGCTGATTGACCCATGTGTGTGTGTTGCTCTGGGTCCGAAGTGAGAAGTAACGAGGCTAGAGGCGGCCAAACGGACGGCGCGCACCTCGAGCGTCATGTTCCGCGTGCTCCCCGCAGATCCTGTGGCGCTCGCAGACAAAGGCAGGAAGAGAGGGGTCATCTTTATCAGCTGGCCTCGAGGAGAGCACGCTGCCAGAGATTCCCTCTGCAGACACGTAGCCATCCCCGTTTTCCCCCGCACCCAGCCCTTAGCAGGTGGTCCCAGAGCGACAGGTAGATAGAGAGAGGTAGGTGGAGAGAAAGGAAGGAAGACATAAAGAGGGGGGTGGAGGGAGAGAAAGTAAGGGAAAATGAGAGAGAGAGAGAGAGAGAGAGAGAGAGAGAGAGACAGACAGACAGACAGACAGACAGACAGACAGACAGACAGACAGACAGATAGATAGATAGATAGATAGATAGATAGATAGATAGATAGATAGATAGATAGATAGATAGATAGATAGATAGATAGATAGATAGATAGATAGACAGACAGACAGACAGACAGACAGACAGACAGACAGATGTACTTTATTGATCCCCAGCTGGGGAATTAGGAAAGATTACCAGTGAGAAAAAAGCAGGAAGACAGGGCTGGACAGGGCTGGAAGCATAAAAAAAGATGGGGCCGGAGGGGGTTAGAATGAAGTGGCAAGAGTAAGTGGAAAGAATGGACAGGAAAAGGACACAGGGTGAGGGAGAGGGAGACGGACAAGGACAGACGGACAGGAAGGTGGACAGATAGTGGGGGAGGTCAGCCAGCATCCCAACACTGGAGCCAAATACGCCCGTTTTCTTTTTTTTTTCCCTCCATCATTGCGGAGGTGTAAAAACAAACCCGTATGGTCAGGCTGTGCTGTGCTGTGCTGTGCTGTGCTGTGCTGTGCTGTGCTGTGCTGTGCTGTGCTGGGCTGGGCTGGGCTGGGCTGGGCTGGGCTGGGCTGTGCCACGCCGTAGAGCCGCTCTGTGCAGGAGGACGATGGCGGACACACCTCTTCGGTCGTCCAGAGGGGAGTCAGGCCTGCGTCCAGGAGCAGTGATGGATATGTTTCCATAACAACCCAGGGGGTCAGGGGTGTGGCCCATCAATAATGCGGAATGCGGCGGACTGCGCAAACAGGGGAGCGCTCACTGTTTTCACAGTTGCTGGGGATGATGACTTAATCAGGGAAATACAATAAGAGATGTGTTTACAGCCATCATGGCTGTGTTTTGATGAAAAGCACTTATGTTGGTGAACACATGAGTGTAGCCAGCTATCCTGTGCTTTTTTAATAGCTCAGCATATCTGCTAGTGGGTGTGTGGGTTTTTCTGTATAACAAACTAACAGTAACCTCTATTGGAGATTAATGAGTTTTTATGAATCACTCATCATAACAGCCAAAGGCTTGTATAATATAATATCTGTAAATAATGTCAAACCTCTGGCACAGAGGCAGATTCTGGCACACACTATGATTACTGCAGCAGGTGCAGCAAACAGCTTCTGAAACCATTATGACATGTAGGTCCTGAGCTGGATTAAAGACCTCTATTTCATACTCATACATCTATCAACAGGTTGTCTTTGCCTTGGGCACTTTTCTTTCTATGGTACCATAGAAGCTAACTTACTCCTCTCACTTTAGGTGCACTGCCCCTGCAAGTTCTTTAGAGCAGGAGAGTCAGCTACAAACATCCACCACACCCCTAACACTGGGTCTCCCACAAGGTCTTGGTGGCCCTTTTCTTTCTATGGTACCATAGAAGCTACCTTCCTCCTCTCGCTTTAGGTGCATTGCCCATGCAAGCTCTGGAAAGCATGACAGCCGGCAACACACATCCAGCACACCCCTAACACGGCGTCTTACACAAGGTCTTGGTGGCTCTTTCCTTTCTATGGTACCATAGAAGCTACCTCACTCCTCTGGCTTCAGGTGCCCTGCCCCTACAGGTGAAGGGGAGCAGGAGAGCCGGCGGCGCCTTACCGTAATGCATGTAGCAGTTTCCTTTGGTAGGATCCAGCTGGATAGCCTTGAGGAAGTACCGCTCCGCCTCAGCCTTCTGGCCCTGCACAGAAGGAAAAAGAAAGGGATGTTGAGAACGAGTTAGTCCGATTCTTCCAATCTTCATCCCTCCCTCCCTCTCTCTGTCTCCTGTCTTTCCTTTTTCTTTCTCTTTCTCTTTCTCCATCTCCCTCTGTCTCCATCTTTCATTTTCGAGCCTTTTGGCTCCGCTGAGGTGGAAAAATGAAGGGATGTTAAGAATGAAGCCGTCAGTCTTGTTCCAGGCTCCCTCTATTTCTCTGAGTCTTTCATTCCTTGCTGCTGCTGTTCTGGCTGTGGAGCAGGCCTAATGAACTCATCTGAATGAGTGTTGCGTGTGCGTGTAAAAGTCTTCCCCTCCTCCCCCGCCCCGCTCTCCCAGTGCTCTCTGCTCTGCTGCCTGCGTTCCCATCATATCTCCACATCTGCTGGAGAGATTATTATGCTTAAAAAACGAGTGCGGGGATAGTGCTTTGCGGGCTTTCCGTGCCGAAGGCCCTGTCTGTATTTCAGCGCCGGCTCTGATTTAGAGTGGTGTGCTAAAACGCTTAATTGTCCCCTTTCAGGCGACCGAGTGTGTAACATTATTTTAAATCAGCGTCAGCTTGCTCATCCATCATAGTAGACGGCAGAAATTCACCTCCATTCATTGTAATTACATGTGTAAAAGGAGCTGGTGGAATGTGTACGTGTGCACGCGAGCTCCCACGTGCGCACACACACATGCACACACACACATACACACACACACACCTACTTTCCATAAGGTTTCAGGCTAATGAGATAGAAAAACACGGCGAAGGCTAAAATACTCTATGAAAACAATTTCAGTTCCACTCACTGCCCACCAATCTTTATCTTTTACCGTCCAGTTCTGCGTCCACTTAAAAGCCAATCTAGGCACTGCACAAAGGCTACCCCGAGCATTTCATCCGTGGCCCATTTAAACATTCTACGCCGGAGTGTAAATGAATGTTGGAGTAAGGGCAGGAAGAAGTCTTTCAGGGTAAATGTTTAATGTTTACAACAGCCTGTAGCGTGAAAGTGTGTGTGTGTGTGTGCGCGTGTGTGTGTGTGAGGGAGAGTGTGAGTGTGAGAGAGAACCAGCGAGAGGAAAGAGAAAGAGAGGGAAAAAGAGAGAGAGACAAAGAGAAAGACAGACAGAGAGAGAGATAGGGAAAGAGAGAGAGAGACAGAGAGAGATAGGGAAAGAGAGAGAGAGACAAAGAGAAAGACAGACAGAGAGAGAGATAGGGAAAGAGAGAGAGAGACAGAGAGAGAGAGTTGAATGAAGAATGTAGTATTCATGCTCCATCTCACTTGCAAAAAACACAGTGGTGGATATCGACACACAGCTGCACAACAGCTGGGATCTTTGTAACATAAAAATGATTTTTATTTACTCATTGAGACCAGAAAAGCTGACAATAAATTACGCCAAACACATTTTAGCGCATTCTAATTTTCTTGATTAAGGAAAGTATGTTTCTATTTTACACACTGAAGAAATCTATGAATAGCCAAGATTGAACACATCACCAGGCTTTTCTGACTGTTTACAAAACATGTCATTTCAATGGCTCAAAGGCTTTTAAAAGACTATGCTGAGTATTATAAATGTATACAAACATAAGAACTTACCAAGACGAAAAAAAAAAAAACCCACAAAGATTTGCAGAGAGAACTGACAACACTGTTACAGGACAGACACCTGCTTTAGCTAACACAGATCTGCAAAGGAGCATCTTCCAAAAGCTCCATTAGCCAGCATCAACAACAACAACAAATGTTTATCAAAGACAAACTTGTTAATCCACCACTGTACAAAATGGAGGAGAGAATATTACCCAAAACTGATCACAGTCATGTTGCCATGTTTATTCATTCAACAGTGTGTGTGTATGTGTGTGCATGCTAATGTGTGCTTCTGTTTATTTTTTTGGATATAAAGGCATTTCTGAGTATGAGAGATAGAGGGAGAGAGAGAGAGAGAGAAAGAGAGAGAGAGAGAGAGAGAGAGAGAGAGAGAGAGAGAGAGAGAGAGAGAGAGAGAGAGCCAGAGAGACTACGCACAAATAATTTTTTTGTGATATCAGCTCAGTTTCACAAAGAAAGCCCTCTGCCAATCTTATTATGCTAGACCATTTCTTGACATTGACTTAATAGCAAGCTTGCACTAGCATACACACACACACACACACACACACACACACACACACACACACACACACACACACACACACACACACACACTTACCAAGCCTACACACACATACACACACAGAGCATATGTTTTCATAGAGGTGTTTATAAATGAGCTCTGAATTAGGTTTCCACCAGCGGACGTGACTGGAGCTCATTAAGGTCACCCCTCCCCATCCCCTCCCCATCCCTACTCCTCCCATAGCCAACCCACCCTGCCCCTCTGCAGAGTGCTGGTCCTGGCCTGGAGAAGGGCGTGGAGAGGCAGCCCAGCACAGCCGGGGCCCGGGGCTGACCCTCTCACACACCCCTCTCGCTCCCATCCCCTGCCGAGAGCTGAACTCTACACCCCTAGCAGGACAACTGGTGGCTCATCACTCAGAGATGCTCTCTGCCACTCTCTCTCTCCCTCTCTCTCCCTCCCTCTCCATCTTCTGTCTGTAAGTGCTTGTCTGTTTCCACGAGTATATGTTTTTCTGTTTCCTTATGTGAGTGTGTGTGCGAGTGTGTGTGTGTGTGTGAGTCTGTGTGTGTGTGTGTGTGTGTATCTGTGTGTGTTTCTCTTTCCTGATTGTGTAGGCTCATATGTCGGTGTCTTTATGAGAAACACAGAGAAAGACATGTCTATGCTATGTCCCTAGCACATGCTAACGGCGTTCACCATGATGTAATCACAGCTGCCAACTAGTATACTGGAGAAAATGCTTGTATCTCTTTTTCTTTAAACCTGACAGATTTGTAACAAATGTGTGTGTATGTGAAAGAATGTGAAAGTGAGTGGATACACAAGTGAGTGAATGTGCAATGGTGTGTTTAAGTGAGTCAGAGACACAGAGAGATGCAGAGCAAGAGAGAGAGAGAGAGAGAGAGAGAGAGAGAGAGAGAGAGAGTGAGAGAGAGAGAGA
>CM050208.1:13850000-13872500 GCA_027475355.1 Coilia nasus
TTGCTCTCTCTCCTCGATGGTCTTGTCTTTTCTCAGTAGCTGGATCAAGCTGATATACAATATTCAGCCACACACAAAAGAGCTGCTGTTCTTTGTTCTCTTGCCATTAGCACAGGCCAAAGACCCGAGACACCATGAACCAACTTGTCCCTTCAGAGATTTCCTAATATGGACATTTTTCCCTCATGTGTCATTGCCAAGATGTGTGTGAAATATTATGAAACTTTAACCATACTCGCAGCAGTGCCTAAAAAAAAATTTCACAAATCAACACTACCTCAACCTTTATGACCTGAGTATCTTCAGACTTTATGATGTTTGCTTTAGAACTTTTTTCTGCTTATTGTAAAACTGTGTAATTTAAAGGTTATTTCTGATATCATGAACAGCCAGTAAGACCACTGACATACACTTAACAAAGAATCAGTATTCCCAGCTGTTGTAAACTGATCAAAAATCGATTTAACTTTGACCTGATATCACTTCAAAGCTTATTGCCTGCTTCTCCCACTAATTAAAAATTCTCCCATTTGAACTTTTTGGTCAGTTTGACTCATTTTAGGCAGACTGTGTCACAGCCAGTTGCTGCTTTTTGTATTTTGCCTTATTGCACATGTCTTAGTACTTGTCTTGAACTGTCAGTACTTTGAGGTTTGCATTTAAATATTAAGTGCATTACAAATGAAATGTCTAATTATTATGACTATTATGGGACAACAAAAACATCAGAGGGACTGGGCTCTTACCGTCATGGCCAGGAGTTTGCCGTAAGTGAGGTGGGCGGGGATGTGGTCCGGCTTGGCCCGCAGAGACTCCCGGTACCAGTGCTCAGCCTCGGCCAGCTTACTCAGCCGCATGTAGGCCTCCCCTGCAGGGGCGGAGAGGGGGGGGGGTTAGGTCAGCACGGGTCACGGGTTAAGGAAGCACACATCTCACCATTGTTTCACGCGGACACCCGACACCGGATAGGCGCTAGCCGTTACCGAGAGTCGATCCCTGCAACTCCCGCTGGCCTTGTAAGGTGACACCCGAGTCATCGCCCCCAACCCCAAAACCACCCAAACACCCACCCATCCCACCAGCCCCTTATTCAGCCTGTGAAGGAGTCTAATGGGGAAGCCGTGATTTGACCCATGAAATGTGTTTTCAAATCAAATAGCTACTTTTGAGCTAAATCACCTTTCCTGGTATTAGTTTCGGTTAGTGTCACACTGGGTACTGAGAGAGAGACAGAGAGTGTGTGTGAGAGACAGAGAGAGAGAAAGAGAAGGATGGAGAGAGAGAGAAGAAAGAAAGATGAAAAAAGCTAGAGAGAGAGATTGAGTGAGAAAGCCAGAGAGAGAGAGACAGAGACAGGAGAGAAAGAGGAAGAATGGCAGAAAGAGTGATAGAGCAAGAAAAAGTAAGAGAGAGAAAGAGACAGAGAGAGAGAGAGAGAGAGAGAGAGAGAGAGAGAGAGAGAGACAGAGACAGAGAGAGAGAGAAAGGGAGAAAGCCAGAGAGAAAGAGCCAGAGAGAGACAGAAAGAAACAGAGAGATCATTTCACAAGTGAAGAACATAGTTAGAACAAGTTAAAAACAAACAGCAACAAGAACAAGTTATAAACAAACAGCAATCCAGCCCGCCAGTCAAGCTGATAAATATAATTGCTGCTTGAGGAGCACGGGGAGCCTCACGGTTGTCTGAGTTCACCAGATAAATAACACCGTCGCCCACACATCTGTGGTCGCGGCACTGTACGGGGCAAAGAGTGCACTGGAAGAGAAAGCAAACAAGGAGCGGAGGGACGCAGGCGGTGGGCTGGTAGTGCCCTCCTCAGCAGAACCCCGTGCCAGCGCGCCTCTCCATTACACGCGGGCAGCACATGATGCCAAAGCAGGAGTTCCTGCACCGTTTCCCTTTTGCTGCAGAGATCAATGCTTCTGAAGGGGTGAGGGTAGGGGTGTGGGTGTGTGGGTTGGGGGCCAACTTTGCACAGTCAATCCCATGTGCTATAAACAGAAGGTTTTGGAAGGTTTCTTGTACCCAGTGTGTGTGTGTGTGTGTGTGTGTGTGTGTGTGTGGGTTTGCGGGTGCATGTGTTTTCACTCGAGAGCCTGTACCCAGTGTGTGTATATGTGTGTGTGTGTGGGTGTGTGTGTGTGTGTGTGTGTGTGTGTGTGTGTGTGTGTGGGAGAGAGAGACAGAGAAAGAGAGAGTCACAAAAAGACAGAGAGAAAAACAGACTAAGAGACTGAGCCAAAGGTAGATCAAGAAACAGAAGGGGAACAGATTGAGAGTAAAACTGAGATGGAGAGGAAAAGAAAGAGACAGGGTAAAAGTGTGTGTGTGTGCGTGCGTGTGTGCATCTCTGTGTGTGTGTGATTGGATGGTGGGTGCCACAGCGACAAGAGTGAAAACACCCCCTCTGACCCGACGGGCTAAAAGTGTGTGTGTGTGTGCGCGTGCGTGTGTGTGTGCATCTGTGGGTGTGTGTGATTGGATGGTGGGTGCCACGGCGACAAGAGTGAAAACACCCCCTCTGACCCGTCGCGCATCACCCGATACCTCCCCGCCACTTTTCAGCTCCTCTCCGCGCCACCTGCCAAAACACTCTGTCTCCTGTCGGGCTGTTATGAAAGGGATCGGACAACATGGCTACTTGAGCGTGAAAAAAAGAAAAAGAAAACATAAGCCGTGGCGATGTTTTTAATGTAATTATCGCAGCAATAACACACAAGACAAGGGTACATGACGGGGCTAATGTTTCACTTGAACTTTAGACGCGTCCGCCTGACGAGTGCAGAGAAACGGTGTGACCAACCCCCCGCACCCCCACCACCTGCTCTGCACCCCTCTCCCGCCTCCCCTCCATCAAAGCTGTCGGTTCAAAGCCACGTAAAACTGCCACCGTGGGACCGGGGCATCTACATAAGAGGGGGATTACTGCAAAGCCCTCTCCTGATGAGAGCGCAGGACGCGGCACCGAGCCCGAGCCCGAGCCCCAGCCCCAGCCCAAGCCCGCCGTCCTCTCCTGCAGGTGGCCCGCCGACACGGAACACTGCGTCTCCGGTTAAAACGCGTAGGGAATAAGGCTTTTATTTCCTCTGTTTTCAATTAAAACAGACGGGGCGATGGTAGTACGATACGGTACGGCAACGGCATAGTAAAGGAGCTACAGTACGCGCCTCCGCCACCGCACGGCCTGTGCGTGTTAAAATACGCTCGCGTAGAACAACTCTGCTTTCTCCCCACGGGGCCGAAGAGTGTTTGCTTAGCGGAGTCAGAGGGGTTAAATGTACGCTGTAAAAGACTCAACGTTTGTATTTTCACAAGTGGTTAAGTACAAACGGCCTCGCCAGGATGATAAAAGCACAAACGATTTATGAACATGGAGTAACGCTTTAGGGGGGAGGGAGTCACACTATTCTACGGGAAAGTGCACGCACAGAGAGAAAGAGAGACAGAGAGAAAGAGAGAGAGAAAGAGAGAGAGAGAGAGAGAGAGAGAGAGGGAGAGGAAGAAAGTGAAAGAGAGTGTGAGTATGACTTAAGGCAAAAAATTATATAATCTTAGAAACCATACAGGCAACTATTCATTAATACGCATTAAATGTTTAAGCACATGTACACACAAACGCATATATACTCAGACACGGGTGTGCTGCAGAGTGTGTTCTAGGTATGGCATTGTGAGAGAAGGTGCTGATGTGTCACACACTGTGAAGAGACAACCTGTCCAATAAAAATAAATCCTTGTCAACTTTAAAAATACAAAAAAAAGAGATGAATGAAATTTGTGACAAAAGAAAATAAGGAAAAGAAAACGTGAATGATGATGTGGCCATTAATGCTGTAGAGAGTGGTAACCTCTCAGCATGGAAATCTCATGAAAAGTGGTCTCGTTTGGCTCGCAGTGTGTAATTGTCATTCCTCATGCCACTTCTCTGACAGGCTCCATCATAACTGCTATTGTAGAGACACTATTGCAGAACTGAGACTGTTATTGTAGCGGGCAGAATGAAGGGAACAGACATCCTCTGATCTTCTGCACACATCTCAGTTGAATGACGTCTAATTTTTTCACACACACACAGGCACGTGCGCGAGCACACACACACTCACTCACACACACACACTCACAAGTGCAAATTCAGAGACTCAAAGCCCTAGGCCAAAATGTATAAACACTGAGACACCTACATGAAGCCAGCGAGAGATCCGTCTTTAAAACTTCTCTTTGCCTTGTGTGCTTTTTAATATGGAGACACTGTGCTGTGCTCTAGACACCCTCTCTCATCATCAGTGCAGTGTAGTGCACTTTAAAGCTCCTAAAATGAGTTCAAAGAGCTCAAAAAATACTAGACTGCCAAAAGTGAATGAATAAACAAAAAGTAAAATCAAAGACTTCGTAAAACAAAAGTAAATCAAAGACTTCAAATACATGCATGCATTTGGGATCAAAGACTGTAATAAGGTTATTGACAGACACTCGCACACACAAACACACAAACACACACACACACACACACTTACCCATCATATTATATAGACTCTGAGGGGCGAATTGCTTGGGCATCTTCTGTATTGCTTCTTTAAAGACAGAAAGAGCCTCCTGCAAACATTGAAAATAAGATTTTAATAAAATTGCAGTTACATAACAGAGCACAAGGGAATTTTAGCTATGTGCAACTCTTACTCGTATGGGCTACTCTACTCTTAAGGCATACACATACAAATGTGTGTATGTTTACTCCACCTCTCTGCGCATGTGTCTGTGCTGTGCATATGTGTGTGTATATATGTGTGTGTGTGTGTGTGTGTGTGTGTGTGTGTGTGTGTGTGTGTGTGTGTGTGTGTGTGTGTATCTATAGATGTGCCTCAGGGTATGCATGTATTTGTCTGTTTGTGTGTGTATGGGCTCATTTCCACCGACTTGACCGTGTTCAGCGCGTAGCCGGGTTCCGCACGTGGGCGTATTCTGAGCGTATGACCATTACCACCAGGCATCTCTGCGTATTCAGCACGTGAGCGGGAATTCAGCTGCCAGCCCTGTCTTTAAATGCACTTGGCCAATGTCTTTAAGTGCACATAGCCATGTTTCCCTATCTCTCACTTAAGTAAACACAATGTGTTTCTCTGGTTTTATTTCCTTATGTTAGACGTTGTTTAGAAAGCATAACTGCACAAATAGTACAACTTGGCACTTCGATAAGACGAACAGAATATTTGACATTGTTCTAAATCATGTACGCTGATTGTTGTCAAAGCCTGTATTCACTCCCGGTACAAAAAAAGCGAACTTATTTTTAACCCCTTCCATAAAGTTATGATAAACTCTGCCTCTTTGGCAACAGTCACTTTTTCCTACCTCGGATAAATTAACGTATTTATTAAATGTAGTTACTTAAGGACCTCAATTTTGCCCAGTGGCTTATTGACCTTAGATTTATCAAAAAACCAAATAGGAAACACTGCATGACAAGAACGAGGTTACAATTTTTTATAGCTCGAGTGGTCGACAGAAGACTGATTGAGGCTCTTCTTGCATTGAGAATACTCCGAAGAAGAAATCTTTAGCAAAATCTTGCGTCTTCCTATTAAGAACATAAAAGCTCCACCACTATTATACCTACAACATGTTTGACTGGACAGCGTGACAACTGAACAGGTATTTCAGTTTCTGTGTTTATGTAGGCTAGTCAATGCCCTTGTAGTGCAGATCTAATATGATAAGGCCAATATCGATAGCTTTCCAGCGTTTGTTTCATGCAGTTGTAAGCGAGTGGTAGTATTTTGCAGACAGTCGCGAGGTTTTTGAGGTATTCCCTGTGTCAATACATGCATTGATAGCACAGTTGACAAGAATTGTATAGCTGTGCCTATAGCTTTCAATGGTATTTTGGCTGAATAAGCGCAGAACACGCGCAGAAAAATAGACTTGGTTTCTATTTGCTAGCTGCAGTCCGTATTCTGAGCGTATTCCATGGACAGAATACGCTCAGAGCACGCTTGCGGTGGAAATGCTCTAATCTGCTAATGTGCATTCTAAATGAATACGGACAGAATACAGACAGAACACGGGCACGCACTGAACACGCAGAGTGTTTGGTGGAAATGAGCCCTTAGTGTGTGTGTGTGTGCGTGCGCCTGCGTGTATATATTAATGTGTCTCTGGATGTACAGTATGTGTCTATGTGTTTTAGGGCCTATGGGTGTGTGTGTGTGTATGTGTTCATCTACTCATGTGTCTGTGTGTATTTCAGGAATAGAAATGAACTTTGCAAAATATAAACCTTTACCAGTCACTGACAAATAAATAGTAAAATTCACTAGCTACTCAACAGTAAGTCGTCTACCAATTGCCAATTTCCATCCGTGGGGGGTGTGTGTGTGTGTCTGTGTGTGCAGGTGTGGGTGTGTGTGTGTGCATGTGTGTGTGTGTGCATGTGCATATGTGTCTGTGTGTGCGTGTGTGTGCGTGTGTGTGTGTGTGTGTGTGTGTATATATGTGCATGTGCTTCTATGTGTATGTTTATGTGTTTGTGTATGTATGTGTGTGTTCAGACTGCTGCCTTACCTCCTGGTGGCCCTGCTCGTGCAGCAGTTTGCCCAGGTTGTAGAGACAGCTGGTGACGGAGCTCTTGTGGGCGTGTGGGTCCTTCAGGTTCTCGTCGGGAATGTCCGCGCACGTCAGGAAGGTGCGCTTGGCCTCCTCGCCACGGCCCTGGTTCATCAGGATGATCCCTGTGTTCAAGTACGCGGCTGCACAGAGAGAGGGATAGAGAGAGAGAAAGAGAGAGAGACAGAGACAGAGACCAAGAAAGACCAAAAGAGATGGAGACAGAGGGAGATTTTTTAATACTTAAAAAGTCCTTCATTGGACCTCATCATTTCACATGATTGCATCAACAAATCATGGGCAAGTTATCAATAAGTAATACATCACAACTTTCTCATTATTATGGATTATAGAGAAGAACAAAGACAGAGACAGAGAGACAGAGAAAAAAAAGGAGAGAAAGTGTGTGAGTGGAAATCAGCCACACTGCAGTGTATTGAGAGGAAAAGAAATACTGAGGCTCCCATATGGAACTGTATCCATTCAAATCCCACAAGCACAAGCAGGTGCACCTGCAGACACATACATACACTCAAACACACACACACACAAAACACACATACAAACACACACAGACACACACACACACGCAAACAGACGTCCTGAAACCTCCACACATGCACACACACACAAATTAGGAAAAAGACCTTACGTAATGACCCAACGGAAGAAATATATTTCTATGCTTTGTCAAAATTATAACACATTTAATATCTTCCCAACTTAAATCATTTAGCAAATGTGTGTGTGTGCGTGCCTGTGTTTGAATATGCGATGTGTGTGTCTCTCTGTGTGTATTCCTCTATAGATTTCCTATGCATGGACTGATTAGGCTCAGAGAGCCTGGTGTGCCTGGCTGGGTCGAATGTGGATGGAGGGCTTTATAATCCATGGGGGCTGGGGTGTGTGTGTGTGTGTGTGTGTGTGCGTGTGTGTGCGTGCGTGTGCGTGCGTGTGCGTGCGTGTGTGTGCGTGTGTGTGCGTGTGTGTGCGTGCGTGTGTGTGCGTGTCTAGTGTGTGCGGGGTGGTTCAGTGGAGCTCCGCTCTCATCTGATTGTATTGAGTGCGCTGCTTACATTGGTTTCCTTTAAAGGCCTTAGACCTCACAGGTTACTAAATTTTTCGATTGAGATCTTGATGCACCCCTACTTCTTTCATTCATTCCAAGCAATGTTTGCCAACTAACCAGAACCTCATCGACCACAATAAGAACTGAGAAAAACAGCAGGCAGAGAGAGAACTGAGCTATTCCAAAAAAAGACAAAGAAAGAGAAAATGAAAGATGAACACAGAGGCAGAGAAAGAGAGGAAAGAGCGCGTGCGCGCGAGAGAGAGAGAGACAGAGCGAGAGAGATGATGAGGGAAATGGAAGGAGATACGAGTGGCTAGAAATGCAGCGCATTATTTTAATAACACCTTTCCATAAATCAGGCGACTATTGAATTTCCAGAACAGCATCAGCTCTCTCTCTCTCTCTCTTCTTCTTCTACTTCTCTCTCTCTCTTCTTCTTTCTCTCTTTCTCTCTGTGTCTCCTCTGTTCTTCTGAGGAGCCATCACACAGCCAGTTCATATAAACTCACTTTGCTCTGTCTCATTTCCTTGCCAGGCTTCTGCAAAACCATTTATTATGCTCCAAGAAACATGTAAATGGGAATATGTTTGTTTATATATTGCTCCCCTGATTAAAAAAAAAAACCCATGCAGCAAAATGGAATGTGTTTAGAAATTGAAGGGTAATGAATTCATTACCGTCCATTACTATAATCCACTCAATCATCAGGTGTCAATTCAAATATTAAATTAGGCCTGTGCAGAGGAGCAATTGAGGGAGCCCTGAACGGTAAAATCCCATCAGAGAGCTAAGAAGATGCGCAGACGCCGAGATGTGCTCCACAAATCACTTCTGACATTGCTTAAATATTACCATGGATACCAAAAATCTTTCCAAACAAATACTTCATATTTAGGCATGCAGTGCTAGACAATACCTTAAACTACCCCATCTGTTTTACTGTGGTATTACGCATGGCACTATTCAAAACCCGTTACTATAAGCCAAAATGATTTGCATATGTACTGTGAACTTAAAAAAAAATCCTATGGTTCCTGATGTAAAAACATTCAAAATGTAACAGATGTATATCTTAATTACATATGGAATGGACAAAGGATTATAATGTTATGCCGGGCACACACACCCACATCCACACATGCATGAGTAAATAAATTTGTCTTGCTGTTGAATTATGCATGCAACGGATAAGCTCATTGCCATAGTGCTCTGGGCTACCCTGTGACCTGAAAAAAACAAATCATTCATATGCATTTACACACAAACTCATAGTCACACATAGCACCATCCCACCACCAAATAAGCATTAACACCATCACTGTGTTTCTGTTCCCGCATCCAACACCATCAATTCTACTGTATCTAAAAGCTACATCAAATGACATGCTGGTTGGATATGTCTGTATGCAGAAAGTGCCTGAAACTGAGATTGCCTATTATCTGGCAAATCCTAAGGAGGAACTATGTGCTAATGATCTCAGCATTTATAAAGGTCTACATAGTGAACTAAAAAAAAGAGCTACACAGTGCTTTTATGCACCATTTTCAGTAGAGATAATGGCACTTAAATGCCTTTATGCCAACCCACTCGAAGACGAGCTCACACACAGACACACACACACAGACGCAAGCACACACACAACACACAGGCACAGTGAGACAAAGCTTGAAGCTACTGCCTTTACAACCACATTGCAGTTTAAAGCAATCATTATCACTGATGCAAGCAAGCACTCATTAGCCTTCACACAGAGACACACACACACACACACACACACACACACACACACACACACACACACACACACACACACAGATATATAAGTAAACTTACACACATACACAGACACACAAAAAACGTACACATGCACACACACACACACACACTTTCTTGTGTTAGTACAGAGTGTACACACACTTCCTACTATATACCTCCCCCCACACACAAGTCAACACAAAATCATAGTTGCCATGGCACAGCCACATTTGGGGGAGCCTGAAATGGTCAATAAAAGGGAGAGCAGCACTTACAAGCTAGTGTTGGCCTGCTCCCAATGGCTAGCTTATAGTAGTGGAGAGCCTCCGAGAACTTGTTGTTTTCCTGCAGCAGCAAACCTCTGGAGGTATAAAAGAGAGAGAGAATAAAAGTGAGAGAGAGAATAAAGGAGAGAGAGAGAAAGAGAGAGAGACAGAGAGACAGAGAGAGAGAGAGAGAGAGAGAGAGAGAGAGAGAGAGAGAGACAGTAGAATAAAGACAGAGACAGAAAACATATAGAAGAACATTAAATTGAGGGAATAAGAGCTTACAGACCAACGCACCACATACACACACATGCACACACACATAACGCATATGCTGGTCATGACTTTTCACAAGACAATGACAATGGCAAGCAATAGTGCTGTCAGCTAGCAATTATGTAGCCATGATTGTTGCATTGTTCTTGTTCCTCTAAGCTTGAAAACAACACAAAAAAGTGCCAATGTAGACAGACACACACTGCCACATCAAACACTCAACACACACACACACACACACACACACACACACACACACACACACACACACACACACACACACACACACACACACACACACACACACACACACACACACACACACACAATACACTCTTTGCTACACTCAAACAGCCGCATCTTCTGAGGAAAAGGTGGCAAAGACATCTTCACCTCTCCATGTTTGGCCGTACTCCTAAGGGGGGGTGTGACAGCAGGCCTAGTACACCTGAGCGCTGTGATGGCTAAACACACCCCAGCCTGCTCCGCTGGAAACACGTCGGAGCCATCACGGTCAAGCAGCTGAGTAGAACAATCACCACTTCACTGCTTCCCTTTCTCCCTCACTACACATCTCTCTCTCTCTTTATCTCTCTCTCTCTCTCACTATACCTCTCTCTCTCTTTCTCTCTCTTCCCTTTCTCTCTCACTATACCTCTCTCTCTCTTTATCTTTCTCTCTTTCTCTCTCTTCCCTTTCTCCCTCACTATACCCCTCTCTCTCTTTATCTCTCTCTCTTTCTCTCTCTTCCCTTTCTCTCTCACTACACCTCTCTCTATCTCTCTCTCTCTCTTTATCTCTCGCTTTCTCTCTCTTGCTTTTCTTCTCTCTCTCTCACTCGCCCACCTTTCCCTTACTATACCTCTCTCTTTCGCTCTCTCTGACTTCTCCCTCACTATACCTCTCTCTCTCTTTATCTCTCTCTCCCTCACTATACCTCTCTCTCTCTTTATCTCTCTCTCCCTCACTATACCTCTCTCTCTTTCTCTCTCTTCTGCTCTCTCCTTCAGTAGACCTCTGTCTGTCTGTCTCTCTCTTCCTCTCTCATTTCTTTCTCTGTGGTCCTCTTTCCGCACAGAAAAAAGACAATAAACCTGACACAGTACGCAGGTGGTGTAGGTGTGTTTATTTGAGTTAGTATGCATGAGGGTGTGTGTGTGTGTGTGTGTGTGTGTGTGTTAGGAGGTGTAAGATGTTTGCCTGAGATGATTAATAAACCCACAGGGTCTCCCAAGCAAAAAAAAAAAAAAAAAAAAATCAAATACAAATAGCTGAAAATAATGGCTGCCGAGGGCTCTGGAGGTCAGATGGCTGGCTGGAGGTTACACTGAGGGCAGCCGCTTTCACACAAACGCACATGCAGAGTGATGCTGCCAGCAACGGCCCACACAGATGATTAATGCTGGACCCATCATATGGGAAAGACACTCTGGGGAGCGACAAACATCAGACGCTGTGGGCCAGAGGAGGGCCGTAACTGGGCCGCATCCGGGAGTGACCTTCTCTACTTCTCTGCTGCCACCACCTCAGGCCCCATCTGACATTGTGATCAATATTGTTGACAACAGGAGGAGCGGGTTGAGTAAATCAGTGGATTGATCAGCCTCTCAGGGTAGTATGGAGTGGAGTGGGGGATGGGGGCACCCCTGCTGCTAACCCCTCCCCCTCACCAGTCTCCATATTAACATCCATACATGGATATTTGTCCTTATGGAAACTTGTTTTTGCACCATACAGTACATATGATAGTTATGAGACAAAAAGGGACTGGACAAAATCAACTACAAATAAATAAATAAAAAATAAAATAAATAAATAAATACATAAATACATAAATAAACAAACAAATAAATAACTAGATAGATAGACAAGATAGATATATAGATAGATATATAGATATATATATATATATAGATAGATATATAGACAGACAGACAGACAGACAGACAGACAGACAGACAGACAGACAGACAGACAGACAGACAGACAGACAGACAGATAGATAGATAGATAGATAGATAGATAGATAGATAGATAGATAGATAGATAGATAGATAGATAGATAAATAGATAGATAGATAGATAAAAGGAGCCCAAACTAGCAGTGCCAGTGTAACAAAGGCCATCCTGCACAGCCCAGCCTCAAGCTAGATCCCTCAATCTCACAGCAGAGATGCGCTAGATGTGCTTGGAAGGAGGAGAGGTGCCAAGGAGAATGGAGAGTGGAGAATGGCTGATGCAGGTAATGCTGTGTGGGCAACAGCAGGGGGATGGATCAATGGGTTGTGACTAAGAGGCTTCACAGTTGCAAAGAAGTAAAATTTGGCACAACACATGCACACACAAACAAAACACACACAAACAAATAAACAAACACACACACACACACACACACACACACACACACACACACACACACACACAAATACACACACACACATACTGTACACACACACCCACCCTAGGGGAAGACGTCCCAAGTTCAAAAAACACATATTTATCCCAGCCAATTCACTGAGCCAGCTGATTGTAATTAGCACAACTCCTCAACCAGGTAGATGATCTAATTAGTGAATTAGTGTTAAGAGCACAGGCAGAGGGAATGCATGGCAGGACTTTTACTTTCTCAAACTGGTTTGTCGACCTCTGACATCTGGCACACACACATACTGAAGTACAATTAGCGGTACGTACAGATTGTAAAGCATGTCGGCCATGTTCCTGCGGTAGTACAGCGCGTTCCTGTAAGCACGTTCAGCCTCCGCCATCTTGCCTTGGTTCTTCAGGACGTTACCCAGGTTACCCCAGGCTATTGGAGAGGGCACAAAAAACACCACAGAAAGCCGGTCAATGAACGAAGACAGGGGAACACAGGCAGTCAACAGCATATTCCAGCAGGCTCTCGATCGGCAATCTCCTTTCATCTGTTTGTTTGAACACATCATTTGTCAAAAAAACACTGGAAAGAACAATAATAAAGAAGTCAGACAGGGTGAGGTCTGGACGAAAAACTTCAGCTGGGAGATTGGACTGATATCGGAGAGCCGGAGATGGAGGGTCAGATGTGGAATAGCAAATGACTTCTGACTCTGTAATACATACTCGCCTAGTCATGAAATTAGTTCATTTTCCTACAAGGAAAAGAAAAAAAAAACAAATTGAAAAAGAAATTGGTTTGCAAATTGAGATGGGAACATGTTTCAGATGTTTTACTCCCCTGCGTGTCTCGTCTGAGGTGCTGGCAAAAGTGAAGGCATTTAAAAAACTAGCCAGTTTCAGAATAGAGAGACTGGTCAATCTGTGTCCGTCTGTTCCTTCTAGAAGATTCTACTTTCCTACTTAGAAAGGAATTTGGCTGCATGCGAATTATAAACAGACTTGCAAGAATATGGCCAGTTTTTACGTAGGTGCTGCGTCGGAACTACATAAACAACCTATGAAAATGTTTTCTTAACCACAGTTTTGAAATCTCAAGAAGAAGCACACTCACACATACTCACACAAACACACACGCAAACACGCACACACACACAAACACAGGCGTGTGTTTATGTCATCAGGTACAGTAAGGCATCCATTTTACATGATTTCATGCTGAAATGTTATTATGATAAATGTGTGGCAATTTAAGTGGCAGTTTAGAAATTCTCTGGAAGCTGTCAGCCTGTATTTTTTCACTTTTACATGCCACAGAAGAGTTGAAACTGAACAACCTTCTCTGCCGCAAATTCATTCGCTGAAAGAAAAAAACAAACAAACCAGTGACCAAGATTAAAACATGTCTTTCCAAAATGTCTTGGCTGGGGTACTTAAAACTTCCTGAAACCTGGACGTCCGGCGTCCTGTTCCTGCATCCTGCATCCTGGACCTATTTATTGCTCACTGCTGGGTCCCAAGGCCTGACAGCCCAGAATATGCCATGCGTGCCATCACTGCTGGCTCCCAAGGCCTGACAGCCCAGAATATGCCATGCGTGCCATCACTGCTGGGTCCCAAGGCCTGACAGCCCAGAATATGCCATGCGTGCCATCACTGCTGGTTCCCAAGGTGGCACAGCCCAGAATATGGCATGCGTGCCATCACTCTGGGCAAGTCTCCCTGCTGACTTATCAGAGAGTAGTCATGGAACATGGAAGCTGAAGGCGGTGGCAACGTTCTTCCAGGACATTACTCATACTCATATACAGTGTGTTTGTGTGTGCATGAGAGTGTATGTCTGTGTGTATTACGTTGTGTGTGTGTGTGTGTGTGTGTGTGTGTGTGTGTGTATGAGGGAGAGTGTGTATGTGTCTGTGTGTGTGTGTGCATATTTGAGTGTGTACATACATGTACGTGGGCACATTTTACAGCCAAGGCTTGAGAAAAGGAAGTGAGCAAACGTTGAACATCCTGTGTGGCAGGCTTCTATCGGCCTCTATCATGGAAGCTCAGATGGTTTTTGGAGCTGGAAAGCAAACCTCACCTCACCATTCCATTATTTTAGTCTGGCCACTAACAACAATGGCCGCCAGCCAGAACATCCAAAAAATGGCAAGGCTTATCAGTGGTTAACTTACTAATTAACTGTTGCATGCTTTGAAAGAGACCATATGATCCATACTGATTAGCATTAGTGCTCTGAAGTTGGCGGTATAAGGATAGAATTAAAAACAACCAAAACAGCTAATTAAACTGTCTGAACACAGCAGAGCTGATAACATGATAAGATGGTGTGACAAATGGGGTGACGTTATTGTAATTAGATAAATGTTACAGACAAAAAATACAAACATCAAGAACCACAGCAAATAAACAAACAGACCAAAAAAAAGAAAAAAAAGAAAAAAAATGAATTAGTTTCCTACACTGACTGAACACCGCAGAGCTGATAACACAATAACACGGTGTGGAAAAAGCTGTGACATTATTGTAATTAGATAAGTGTTACAGACACAAACACAGACATTAAGAACCGCAGCAAATACACATATTGACCAAGAAACAACAGACAAAAGGCCTTTAATGAAAAAAGACTGAATTAGCTTCCTAAACAGCCCTGATATCCAACACCTAAAACTATTAAACAAGCAAGAGGGAGTTAGGGGACTTAATACATCTCTGCAGTAGATGTAACTGTGTGCCAGTCTTACCTTTAGCAGGGTTCACAGTAATCCCTGACCGGTAGAGCATCTCCTCGTTCTGCCAGTCCTGATTGCGCAGCACGGTCTTGATCCCGAACAGCAGCACCAGGGCGGCGCCGAGGTAGAGCACCAGGCTCTTGCAGGAGCGCCTGCGCAGCCGCACGTACAGGGCCCGCATGGCCACGGCCACCAGCAGGCAGAAGCCCATGCTGGGGATGTAGAGGACGCGCTCGGCCACCACGAAGCCCACGTAGAAGAAGAGGTTGGTGGCGGGCAGGAAGGGCACCACCATCAGCCCCAGGGAGAACACCAGCACGTTCTCCGTGGTGGGCAGCGAGGCGCCGGGCGGCTGCGCGGGCTTCTTGGTGCCGTTCTCCAGCCCTGGCGGGTGCTCGCTCTCCGAGGAGCCGTGCTCCTGGTCCGAGCCGTGGTGCCCGTGGCCGTTGGTGGCCGGCTTGCCGTTGGTCACGGCCGGGTGGTGCGCCTTGCCGTTGGACTCCTTGCCCCGGGCGGGGGGCACCGGGCGGAAGGGCAGCCCCAGGCCGGACCAGCCCAGCACCAGCAGCGCGGCGTAGAAGGCCGCTGTGTGGAGGTTCCTCGGGTCGGCCAGGCTCCGCACCAGCGGCAGGGCATCCATGGACCAGTCGAAGCTGAGCGTGTCGGGGCAGAGGAGCAGCCAGGCGTTGACGGCGGGCAAGTAGAGAAAGGTGAGCGTGCGGGTCAGGAGGCTGGGCGAGTCGGCGGCCGGGTTGTCCGAGTTGGAGAAGTTAGGTGGCTTGTTGCCCATCCAGTAGAGGCGGAAGGCCAGCAGGACCACGCCCCACGCCGCTAACAGGAACACACTCAGCAGCAGGTGCAGGTTTCTCCTCTGGAGGACAAACAGAGAGATAGAGACAGAGACAGAGAGACAGAAAGAGAGGGAGACAGGGAGAGAGAGAATGAGATAATCAGTCCGAACCAAAATTCTGTACTGTGAGGTCAGAAATATAATTTAAGTGGAAAATAGCTACACAGAGAGATGGTCCAAGCTAGTTTTCTGGTTGATTTGTGTGTTCTGACTCCTGGGCTCCAGAGTTAAGTCTAAGTCTGACTCAGGCTGTTTTGCAAATTAAGCTGGAAGACCTCAGCTTTTCTATGTGCTTTCTGACCTCCCTTGAAATCTGAGTCGGCAACGCTTGAGTACTTTTAGACATTATGAATGGTGTGTGTGTGTGTATGTGCGTGTCTGTATATATGTGTATATATTCGTGTGTGTTTGTGTGGAAGGTGAGAAGATTAACAAAAAAGCCTGGCAAATGTTGCATGTTTCCTAACACAAGCCCTACACAGAAACACACACCCATACACACACCCATACACACACACACACACACACACACACACACACACACACACGCACACCCCACATGCACACTTACACACATCATGTAAACAGCACTACATCAAGCTGAAAACGATCAGATGATAATAATAATAATAAGATGCAGTTCACTTCTTTCCAGGGTACCCTCGATGACCCCAGCAAATTAGTGCTAATGAACTCACAGCCCACACCGCATGACCCGAACCGGCATGGCTCGCATCCCTTCCTGTGGCCAACAGAATGACAGAAAGGCCGCTGGCATGAACCCCCGCGGATGTTGACATCACATACCATGACCACAAACATGCCATCTGATTCTCACCCCTCGGCGCTCCACCTGTCTTTGCTAAGTTGCACAAATAAACGCTGAAATACGGCCCAAACGGCAGCCTATCAATCATAGCGCGAGCCCGATATTAAACACTTTCCACCGGCGCCGGCATGGAAATGATTACGCTGTATTTACGGCGTGCTTCAATCTTTTACACATTTCTCCTGCTGAAGGCTTTGCTCTGGCTACGTTGTCCCCTGTGGGATTGCTGTTGTGCGGGATGAAAACGGCCTTCTCTGTCTGTTTGTCTTGGAGAACCTCCCACCACAAATCTCCCCCCACCCCATCCCCTCATACACAACAACCTCCCCAGAACAAACCTTCCCTCGGCCTTCTGAGAACTAAGGCTAAGTGCTAGCGCTTAGCATTTAGCTAGAATGAGCGTACTGTTAATACACATGTCCTCTGATTATAAACAAGTGGTCGCTAGTGTCTCAACAAGGTCATGGACACTTTCATAACTTCACTCCTTTGTTCAGAGTAACTTCACCCCCAGCCTAATGTAGGCTGACCACATTGCTAATGCTGCCTGTGTTATTGACTGGGTGGGATTTAGCCTCTTTTGTCATCTGTGTAAACATTTTCTCTCTTCAGACTGTGCCTTTTTTTCCCCTCCTGGCAGATGGCGATTCTCGTAACCCCCTGTTTACCATTTAAATGAAAAGTCACAGCCAACAACCGAATCCCTTCAAAATCCATTTGATCTGCCTTTCCATCTTGGGAGAACTAGGGGGGGAAATTGGTGTTATACTGTTCAGAAACAGAGAGCAGCGATGGCTATTGATTTTCTTACTGTCTTTTGTCATTTCTGTAATATCTGATGAGGATAGACAAGCCCTCTCTAGGGAAATCAGGATAAATAGGTCTCTCTCTCTCTCTCTCCATGAGCAATCGAATTATCCATCTCGATGCTGAGAATCCCATCCCCTCTGGCGAGAGCAGCGAAGCAAAAAACAACAGCGTGCATTCCCACTGAGACTCAAAACACAAAACACAGGCCGAAGCAGAGAATATTGGATTTTTCTCAACACGTTCCATGTCCTCATTCCCACCATTATGCTGTTTTCCACATGTCTCCATTGTAGTATCACAATAGCACAGAAAGTGTTAAAATAGAGGTGTAGGCCAGCAATAAAAATTCCTCTCAAAAAATGCGATGGTGGCCAGCATGATGGCCAGAGAGTGAATAAAGGTCTGGGAATGGTTTCCCTACAACATATGCTAAAAACTGTGTTAAGACAAAGCTTTAAGAGTGCTTCAGACCACTCTTAAGCTCCGTTCACACCAAAAACTATAACAATAACAACACCTATAACTACAATGATATGTGCGTCCACACTGAAGAACGACATTTCAACTGCAACATACTACTCATGATTTAAACATTTAATGGAATATGACGTCCTGTGAATTCTTATGAATTCTGATTGGCTGACAGTGCTTTTATAGTTCATAAAATCGCTCTGAAAGTGACCCTACCGATATCGTTTAGCCTGTCCTTGTCGATATAATTCATATGTGAACGGCACCATTCACTAAAGTTAAAACGATTTTTACAAAGTTATAGTTATTTTTATAATATCTTTATAGTTATCGGTGTAGGTGTGAACGTCCCTTCACATGACGTACAGGAGATATACTTAACCTATGATTGTATCGGGAATTGTGTTGACACCGAGAGACAGAGGATAAGGTACAACTTAACGTTAGGAAGGCTTCAGGAAATCGGCCTCTGGTCTCAGTAAGCACACTCTGCATTACAACGACTGATCTAGCGCTGATGGACGTAGCACTCGCCGTATTTCTCGACGGCCCCAAAAATCCACATGAAAAGCAGCAGGGTTCGCCTCTGTGCAGCTCCGCTTTTCATGTGCTAATCCAAACAACGGATGAGCGTGCCATACACGAGAGACATCAATCTGTCACCAGGAAGTCAAACCGCGAATAAATCACCTGTGCCCCTCCATGCCTGTCACATCTGCTCCTGTTCATCCCAGTGCAGGATTGACGTGGCCTAAGGTTAAAATGCTTTTATAAAGGCAACGCCTTTTTCTTTCCCAGAAAAACCCCATAGTGAAGTATACCACAGTGAGTATTCCTGGATCATTATGGGTTATATGTACCAAATATGGCACTTATCAAAAGAGTCCATAGACAAAAATAAGGGGAGGGTAGGAAACGATAAGAACACACTGCGGTCTGCTGTGGGCTGGGGTATGTGAGCTTCCGGACTCTGGTGGAATATCCTAATGGAAAGTGGCTCTTGCCGAAGGGGAAGAGGTCATAAAAAGAAGCTCCCAATGGTCCCTTTAAACAGAGAGCTAAAAAGACACGGAGAGAGAAGTGGGGGGAGAGAGAGAGAGATAGAGAGAAATGGAGACAGATACAGATACAGAGAGATGGAGTGATAAAAGATGGAAAGGGGTGTGTGTGAGCGAGTGAGGGTGAAAAGAGTGATGAAGAAAAGAAAAAGAAAGAGAGAGAAAAAAAGAAAGAGAGAGAGAGAGAAGGAAAGGAAAGGAAAAAGAGAAAGTGCAGGTTCTAATGGGAAAGACAGAAGCTTTATCGTATTCCGCCTAAACCAAACTCCCTGTGGGAAACACTGTGGCCAACTGCCAGGGATGAGTGCTTTGCTCTAAAAACCTTTAATGTATTAAAAAAAATACCAGAGAAGCATGACATGGCTTGAAACAAACACATTTCAAACATGACATTAAAGCATAGGTACCTTGATTTGATTTAATAAAAGGGGAGGCAGTACATGGAACACTGGCCATGTGTTACAGATTTAGGTCTCCCCTAACTTTGTGCACATGTGGCTTGCCAAAATAAAAATATTATCTTTAATGCTTCATGCTAGATGTCTGCTGACGTGTAAAGAAGGAGAAAATCAAGAGGAAAAGGATGAGAAACTGAATATGGAAAAAAAAAAAAACATGAACAACAGAAAATGCTAATCTTGAAGACGCTCACGCTGCTCTGGAACAATCCGTGTTCAGTTGAGTTGCCTGGCAACCCAAAGGTCAGCAGGCAAAATGCAGCATTATCCACACAAACACGTCTTTCGAGCACAAATTGCACAAGAATTGAGAAAAAGAAGAGAAGAGAAGGAAGGATGAGGAGAAAAGGCAGGAGAAGCACGGTGACACTAGAAAGCAGTACTGAGTCTTCAGGGTGGTGTCAGGTCATTACAAAAGGCCGATGAACAGGCTGAGTAAATCTCCTTCGCTGGACTGCACGCTCCCCCACCGACGTGGTGTGTCCGATATGATTAGTTCTCACGCTTGCACAACATGCTCATGGGCTCACAATAGGCCACTGCGGGCGGACGGCTGGAGAGGCTGAGTTATTACAGCCACTGGGCCACGATAATCTATTTTTTAATGAAGTGGAAAAATGCACTGAACTTTGATTATCTGACTTCCAGCACTGAGTGGGTGGGGTGGGGGGCTGGTGGGTTGGGTTGGGTGGGGCGAGGATGGTTGAAGAAAAACGGCGACTTACAGAGAGAGAGAGAGAGAGAGAGATAGAGAGAGAGAGAAACAAAGATAAAGACATTGCATTGAATAAGCCAGCTTGAGAGAGAGAGAGAGAGAGAGAAATAGAGAAAGAGAGAGATAGAGAGAGAAAGCGAGAAACCTTCAATTTCACTTTCGGTGACAATAACCTTTTCAGCTAGAAGGCTATAATTGGCAACCTTTATGAAATCCCGTCCACAGAGTTAGCGCGGCTTTAGGTCGTTGCGTTTGTGACAGGGGCGCGTGAGAGGAGACGGGGATAGAGGCCGCAGAAGCTGCAGACGGCCAGAAGAAGGCAGCGGGGAAATGTAGGTCATCCATTGCGTGTCCCTGGAAGTCACAGATAAGACAAAACAGGGGTCAGGACGACATGCTCCTATAGGTCAGCGTCAAGGCAGGCATCATCCGATCCAATTAGAGGCGAGCGGCGTTGAGGAGCATGGTTGGGGCCCGGAGGCCCCGGTGGACTCGGGGATTAGTGGTGCAGTTGCCGGGGCTAAAAGTACAGGTGTGGCTTAGCACAACCGCAAACAGACGGACGGTGGGATTACAGGCGATGTCATCATCTCCACCACCACCATCATCATCTCCGCTCGGGGACAGAGACACCTGTGCGAGGGGGATCTGACGTCATGCTTCATGACTTGTACACAGGCCTGCATAGAGAAGTGGCTGAGCCCATGAAAAGATCCAATTATTGGCCCCCCTCCACCCAAAAAAAACCCCTATGGTTTTCAGTAGGCTCTGCTCGTACATGCTCACATATATGCACATTTGTACATGGAAATGCCAAAACAAGCACAAAAGACTCGTGCTTGGGTATGTGTGCACACAAACGTGTGCACGCACAGTAGTTGAGTACTTTGTAAACGCACAAATGGCTATACAGACACACACACACACACACACACATATCTACACACACTTTACTGTGTGTACTGTAGCTAGCATGGAAGGATGCTACACTGTAATGTCAGTTGTAAGAAGTCCTTCATTGACCTTCACTATAGATAGTACAAAACCACACACAACACAAACACAATATGAGAGCTTATACTATAATCACACATCCTCCAGCCCACATCCAGCACGCTACTGATGGTAGTGCAAGCACACACAGAGATCTCTCCCGTGCATCTCAGTTCTGGCATGCACACACACACACACACACACACACACACACACACACACACACACACACACACACACACACACACGCACACACACACACACACACACGGAAAGCCTCAAAGGATTTCAGTACATGTGTCATTATCAGAGGTGATTATCCTCCCTCTTCAGCTCTCTCATCACTCTCATTAATAACCCTCTAATCACATTCCTCATAGCGGGCAAAGAGCAGGCAGGTGGAGGTCTATTGTCTCTGTCTCTCTCTTTCTCTCTCTGCCTCTCTCTCTATCCCTCTCTCCCTACCCCTCCCTCTCCACCTCTCTATCTCTCTACCCCTCTCTACCCCCCCCCGCCCTCTACCCCCCCTCCCTCTACCCCCAACCCCCCCAGTACCCCTCTCTCTCTACCCCCCTCCCCTTTCCACTGAGCCTCTTATGGTAAGCAGGCTACAGACTCCCTGTTTGAGTCATGGAAACAATGGTTGTGTGAGCCAGCGACTACCAGGACATTTTTTCTCTTATCAGCACATGTATTTCTGTCACCTCTGCCTCGCCTGTCTCAGTGACAAGAGAAACATTCGTGAAACATTGAGCTCACGGCGCGTGTGTGTGTTTAGGCCTGTGCCTGTGTGTGTAAGCTTTTATTTGTGTTTGAGTGTGTAGAGCCTGTGTTTGTGTTTGTGTGTGGTGTGTGTGTGTGTGTGTATGTTTGTGAGCTGTTCTGGGCACAGAACACAAAGGCCAGAGGCGACAGCTGTGGAATGCGGCCGTAAAGCGGAAGCACACGTGTGTGTGTGTGTGTGTGTGTGTGTGTGTGTGTGTGTGTGTGTGTGTGTGTGTGTGTGTGTGTGTGTGTGTGTGTGTGTGTGCAACTGCATGTCACAACGGAGGACACTGGAAACGAGTGTGGCGCTGATACCGACATCCACAGTGTTGCTAATAACACATGCTGTGACTGTCATGCTGTGAGTTGTCACACGTGCATTATAAAGAGCCCCCCCCCCCCCCCCCCATACTCCAGGGGGACAAGGAGCTCCGCATCCATAACACATCTGTTGCTGCTGAT
>CM050208.1:13877500-13890000 GCA_027475355.1 Coilia nasus
CAGCAAGACAAAGAAAGAGTGCAAAATGGGAAGAAAAAAGACCATCTGATATAGAAGAACTGAATGCAGGTAGTGAGTGATGGATTTAGGAGAAAAAGAACAACAAAAGGACAAAAAGAAGTGCAGCACTGAAGCCTAGATGACAGAGAGCGCCTGTGCAGCACTGGACAAGCCCAGCCTCATAGCTCCCAGCGACAGGAAACACATTAGCCACCCTGATCCACCCAAAGCTTGTTGTGAAGAGGCTAATCTGTAGCAGCCATTATCTCTATGGTAAACAAACACACATACACATACACACACACACACAGACACACACACACACTTTCGCTTCGTTCCAAACATGTGGATTTGCCTAAACACACATGTATCTCCCTCCATGGCAAAAACATACGCCATGTATCTGCGCACACACACTCTTTCTTTCTTCCTCTCTCTCTTTCTCGCTCTCCCTTTCATTTTGGCCATTGAGCGGTTCAGCAGTGCTGTGCGTGGTGGGTTAATATCCCTCCACCTCCTGCCATGGTTGCTTTAGCACGCCGTGCAAGTCCAAGGAATTCATTCTTTGTCTCCTTTGTCCATAATCCTGTTTAGCTCGAAATAAGTGGTTTAGCAACCCAGAGAGAGGCAGAAAAGTCTTTTTTTTTCCTTTTCTCCCCTCCCTAACATAGTCTCTCTCTCTCTCTCTCTCTCTCTCTCTCTCTCTCTCTCTCTCTCTCTCTCTCTCTCTCTCTCTCTCTCTCTCTGTCTCTGTCTCTGTCTCTGTCTCTGTCTCTGTCTCTGTCTCTCTGTCTCTGTTCACTTTCAAACAGTTCAGAACATCACTATGTATAGTATGAGGTAGGCATGTGAGGATAATATCCAGGGAGATGAATAGCAAAATAGTCCAATTAGAGAGACGCTTTCTTCTCCGCACAGCACTTCTCCTTTCAATACTAGAGGGGCCAGAGACGAACGGCAAAGAAAAATGAATGAAAAATGGGAGGCTGCAGGGGGTGGTGGTGAGTGTGAGTGTGTGTGTGTGTGTGTGTGTGTGTGTATGTGTGCGTGTGCGTGAGAGTGTGTGTGTGTGTGTGTGTGGGTGGGGGGCATTGAGAGGGACGGGGTGAGGGGGTTGCATGCGGTGAAGGATAGCTTTTTTAAAACATTCGGTCGCTTGCTGTTCCGAAAGTGAGACCAGGCTTCTGGACACAAAAGAATCACTATTTTTACACAGTCCATTGTATGTCCCCCAGAGCTGGCAAGGTATGGTATGAATCAAGAGGAAAAACATGAAAGCGTTTGATATGGATGTGCTCGGCTTGGAGGTGTGGGCCATTCTTCGGTTGCTGTAAAAGCCAGAGGGACCGAGGTGAGGGACTCAATGATTAAATTTAGAGTGCAGCAGATTAAAAGGGTTTCTTTTCGGCTGTCATACTATATTCTTCAATAAACTACATGAGTCTGGCCAACACACGCACACAGACATGGCACACTTGCACACACACACACACACACACACACACACACACACACACACACACACACACACACACACACACACACAGGACTACAGGAGCCCCTATCTGAAAGCTCAGATTAAACTCCAGTGTGACAGCGTATGCGGTCCTTCCCCTATAAGGCTGAAAATTCCAGTGCCTATTTTAACAAGCTCAGCAGCAAAGCCCACATAATCTCTGCTGATTTCAAGGCAAAATGACACAGTCCTCATGCCTTATGTCGAACAGAAACTTTTCCCCTCTTTCTTTCTGTCTACTTCTCTCTCTCCCTCTCTCTTTTTCTCTCTCCCATTCGCCCATAAGCTGGATTAGTTCACCATCACCTCATGACAGTGGCTATATTCTCACACTGCGTAGCATAAACTCATACAGTAATTGCCTTGCCGGCTGAGTGCTTATTATGGGTCTGGACAGTTCTGGTGGTGTGCAGCGGTGCTGGCTCTCCTTTGTGGACTGGCCGGATTGCTCCGGAGCTCAGGACCCTTTGCACCAATGCTCTGCTCTGCCTTTGTGGATCAGGAGAGAGGAGAGCAGCAGGCACATACACACCCCCACAAACACTCAATCATTCTCACAAACACAAATAAATGCACATAGCCACACACACACACACGCACTCACACAGACAAACAAGATGAAAGACAGTGTTACAGAAAGAAGAGAGAGACAGTGACAGAGAGCGACAGAAAGAAAGAAAGAAAAGAAAGAAAGAAAGAAAAGAAAGAAAGAAAGAAAGAAAGAAAGAAAGAAAGAAAGAAAGAAAGAAAGAAAGAAAGAAAGAATAAAATGGAAGGACGCAGAGGTTTGAGAGTTTAAGCTGAGAGCAAGTGCCAAGGCAGGGGTCAAACCACTTAACTCGCTACACCCAGCGTCTTAGCCACTCTGTGTGTGTGTGTGTGTGTGTGTGTGTGTGTGTGTATGTGTGTATGTGAAAGTAGATGAGAGAAGTTAAGCAAGCACGTAACATCACAAGCCAGTAAATGCTGAGAGAGACACATAAAGCAGGAGAGGAAGCTAGAGAAACGCTAGATTAGAATGCGTTTTTGCCAAAGTGTGCGTGTGCATGCATATGTATGTGTGTCTATTAATGTGTGTGAATGTATGCGTCTGCGTGCATGTTTGTGTGTGTGTGTCTGCCTGTGTCTGTGCTGGCGCACAAAAGCGAGGCCCATAAAACTATTTGACAGACAGCAGCGGGGAAGAACGAAGTGAGACACACACACAGACATTTACTGGCTGCGACCCATTACAGATAAGCTAAACAAAACACTTGTCTAAGCCACAGCTGCCTGACACATCACTCAGATAAGCATCAGGGGGAGACTTAGCCTCACGGCAAAGAGGGAAAAAAAAAAAAAAAAAGATAAACCCTCTGCTGTCTTCAGGACACTCGGTACTTTCACATATTTATCTTCTTATTTATTTGTGGAGATTTAGATAGACAGCGTAATTCCTTTCTCCCAAATTGGTTCATAAATAAAGAAACTGGACGGGAACGGGACGCCGGCAGCGAAGCAGAACGACAGGCCATGGAGGGGCCAGCTGTGAGACGTGGAGAGCGTGAGCGGAGTGCAGACAATAGCCCCGTGTTATAACTGTGGGCCTTCAGCCCAAAAACAGCTGAGCCCAGGAAACTTCATTCCAGGGTGCGGCCACCAGTGCTAGAGTTCATGCTGCGTGTACACTGTATGGGTCATGTAACCAATGGTTAGAAACTGAAGCTGTGGAAACAGTGTTCAACTTAGCAAGGTGTTAAAATTAGCAGCTAACTAGCCAGTTAGCGATAGCTTACTTCTAGAGCTCCAGGAGTGACATAAAAGTGAATAAAACGGTAGCTGTAGAAACCAATTTGACATGACATGGAAGGCCTTGGGCTTTGACTGTGGCCCTGGGCACTAATGTTGGCTAGTTGTCAGGGCAACAGTTCCAGGTTTCGCCCAGTTTAACTCTAGCCCAGTCAAGCAGTTTGGCCCCTAGTATAAATAATGTTATCAAGAGAGTAGTGCTTAAATCAGAGCTGACTGTTGTGGTGCATCCCTTTAAGCCTGGGGGTGATAAAGTAGAACCGTGAAGAGTAGTTGTGTTTATTTTGTTCATTAACCTTTATTTTACCAGGAATAACCCCATTGAGATTGAAAATCTCTCTTTTAAAGGGAGTCCTGGCCGAGACAGCAGCTTGTATAGTTTTATGATTGCAAAATATGGCGATTTAACAGACCGTTGACAACAAAAACAAAGAAAGTCAGTTGGTAATTTAGCATCCACGCAACATGATCACCCGCAGTGCTCAGTAACAGCACAAGTGCATTTAGCACTCAAATGGTCCTTTGTTTTACATTTAAACTAACATCACTATGTATAGAAGTCTAAGTTAAAATGATTCTGCAATTTCTACCAGGTTGTAGTGTCCTTGTGCGGGCTGGGAACCACAAAGCGTGTTAAGAGCTGATTTTCAGGCAAACTGATTTGCATTAAAACTGAATGGCTCTGGAGGGCCAAGCCAGAGAGCTGGAGAGCCTGAGAGCAGGGTGGGTGAAGCCCTCAGGAGCCACACACGGAATGGGTAGATTTGGCGTGTGCAGTGCACTGAAAAAAAACCCAAATGAATTTGCACAGGCACACACCACAGCATTCCTGGTCGGCCATAATCGCCATGCCAATGCAGGCGCCTCGCCCCCCTACTCCTAACCCACACACACACACACTCAATATGGCACATTCTGGAGGGTAGCAGTCACACACACTGGGTTTACAGATTAGGAATTTAATTAAAATCTGTGGATTGAAAAAAAGCTGCTTCGGCATAATTCAATCATGGTAACAGATAAAGACAGACAGACGGACCGAAAGTCACACACACAAACACACACATACACACACACACAAACACACACACAAACACACACACATACTCATGTGTACTCAGGATAGAAAACATACCACTTCTTGAAAATAAATATGCATACAAAAATGATAACACCACAAATAGACACATTCAAATGTGTAACACACACATACACATACACACACACACACACACACACACACACACACACACACACACAGGAACTGCTGCTTGAAGGCTCTGGTGTGGCAGTAGCAGCAAAGTGTATGTGCACACCTGCAAGGAAATGAGTCTGCTTCTGAATGACAGCTCCAAGTGCCTCCCCCTGATCTCCCAGACTTAGGCTGCCTATGGGAATGAATGAGAGGCTCTTGGAACATGCACTCTGCCAGGCTGCAGAGAGAGACAGTGCAGACCGCCTGGTGCAGTAGCACTTACAGGACACGTACCACCCACAGAGAAAACATTAAGAGGGGAGGACAGTGGAGTGTATGTGTGTGTGTTTGTGTGTTAGTAGGAAAGAAAGAAAGAAAGAAAGAAAAAAAGAAAGAAAGAAAGAAAGAAAGAAAGAAAGAAAGAAAGAAAGAAAGAAAGAAAGAAAGAAAGAAAGAAAGAAAGAAAGAAGAAAGAAAGAAAGAAAGAAAGAAAGAAAGAAAGAAAGAAAGAAAGAAAATCAGAAAGAAAGAAAGAAAGAAATCAGAAAGAAAATCAGAGAGACAGTAAGAGAAAACAGAATGAGATTTAAGCAGAGAGGAAACCTGCAATGATGAAGAGAGGGAGAGATCACGTCAGCACACACACACACACACACACACACACACAGACACACAGACACACACACAGACACACAGACACACACACAGACACAGACACTAGATGCTTCCAGCCGCGGTGCTTCAAGTGAGCACACACTTACTTACACACACACATACCGAGGTTTCATATTTTCTCACTGTTCCTCTCTCCAGAGCTCCCTGAATGCTGTATACCACACACACACATACACACGCTCTCACACACACACACACACACACACACACACACACACACACACACACACACACACACACACACACTCTCTCGCTCTTCATCTCTCACACATAGACACACACACACAGACACAAAAAATGCTGTGATTATAAGAAAGAACAAAGGAAACACAGAACACACTGTCACAGACTGTCACAATTCTTCCTCTGTCACCATTTACACACACACACACACACACACACACACACACACACACACACACACACACACACACACACACACACACACACACACACACTCTGTGTAGTGTAATGCATGTATTTGTCCCCCTCTCATGGCCTGCTGTGATCTGTATGTGTTTGTCCTTTTATTGTTATGCTTATCTGTGTAGTTCCATTTGTAAAGTGATTTTAATTCCAACTGTATAGTGACTTTGAGAGTCTAGAAAAGTTCAATAAAAAACATAACGTATTGTTGCTATACTGTACAGCAGAAAAGTACTTTTCAATTTGTTGAATGTCCAGACATATGTGCGCCCACAAAACACACACAATACCGCTAAACTGAACTGAACTGAATTGGAGACATTGCTACAGCCATGAACAGCAGGCCTGGGGAGAGCAGCAGATGAGGGCTGTTCCGCTGGCTGACACTGGCTGACACTGGGGCAGAGTGACCTGCACGCTCTCGGTGCCGGACTAGATTAGCTCACCTCCACTGACACCGCACACTCCCAATCCCCACCGCACAAAACACCGCCGGCAAGATGGCTTCCAGCGATTACCAGATGGCGGATCAGCTGGAAAGCACCTGCTCTCTCTCCCTCTCCCTCTGTCAGCCCCCCTCTCTCTCTCTCTCTCTCTCTCTCTCTCTCTCTCTCTCTCTCTCTCTCTCTCTCTCTCTCTCTGTATATATCTCTATTCTCTGTCTATGTCTATGTCTATGTCACACACAATCACACACTTACACACATGCACACATAGATGGGCGCACACACAAACCACAGCACATACACAAACAAAGACAGACACACACATATGTATTAGCACACACAGACACAAGCACATGCACACACATGTCTCACAATCACACACACAGAGAAAGCCAGATAAGCGCGCACACATACTGTGTGTCATTTATTTTCTAGTTGTCGGTGGCCTGCTTGCCAGCTCAGCGTGGTGTGTGTGTGTGTGTGTGTGTGTGCAGCAGATGGGAGTGTGTGCCTGAGGAGCCTCATCAGGGCTGCTGTGTTGTTGATGTTCACTGCTGTGCTGTTTTGGAGCAGCAGACACACGCACGCACACACACACACACACACACACACACACACACACGCACGCACACACACACACACACACACACACACACACACACCAGCACCTCACCCTCTGGTGCTCCACGCTGGTCAGGCCTGACTGATTAGCAGGAGGCAATACAAAAAAACGCTGTGCACTGCGTAAAAAAAAAAAAAAAAACGCTCATGTCATTCTAGAAAGTGCCGTCGGGATCGTGTCAGATTCCTGGCCGGGCTGGGAGAATGACATTAAAAGTCGACCACCCCTAGGGGGTTGGAAAGGGCTGATGGGGTGGGTGTGTGCGGGTGTGTGTGTGTGTGCGTGTTGTTTTTTGGTTGTAGTGTCCAGCCAACAGCTTCAAGTGAGCCAAGGAGCAAGCAAGCTGACGCTCACGCTCTTTGTCTTTCTCTTACAGGCAGGCTGACCACAGCCCTGGCTAAATTTAGCTGCTGTGTGACCCATCACTGGCGGCGTGATGGCCATCGCTCTCTACCTCCAAGCAACAGTCAGGCAAACGAGAAGAAGTGAGTGGCTAAGGAGAGAGAGAGAGAGAGAGAGAGAGAGAGAGAGAGAGAGAGATGATGATAGAGGGATACAATAAAAAGAAATGCATTGTCAATGATATAGATGAAGCAACAAAGAGAGCTGTGTATTTAAAGGGTCAGAGATGCTGAGATGGGGTTCAGGGTTTTGATAAAAACAAAAAATTAGGTTGAATAATGATAAACCAAAAACTTGCCAACTACTCCAACAATTGATGTTTATACACAAACAATACAACATTTTTTATTGTTCTTTGAGTCACGAAATCCACAAAACCACTTTCTACTTTCACTCGCCAGCAGGGGGAATAGAGAGAGAAAAACAGATTCCCTCCAATCATATTTCATTCAAACAGATTCCCTCCAATCATATTTCATTCAAACAGATTCCCTCCAATCATATTTCATTCTCTGCATACCATGCCTGCGCATCCCCCCTCTCAAAGCATCCATCGCATCCACACAAGCGGCAATGAATCAGCCACATTGTGCTTAGTCATTTAAATCCTTTCATTTCTACCAGAAGGGCAAGCTCTATTGGAAACAGCGGCTCTTGGGGTTTCTTTTACATTTGTTTTCAATAATATCACAATAGGCCCCAAATATAGCAACCTTATAAAGGCCATGAGGGATGATTCATTTCACTGGGGACAGGTCTTTTCTGCTGTACCGTGTTTTGCTAGTGAGTTATAGGATTTATCTTAGCTCTCTGTATACAGCTCGGATAATCTTGTGTGGTTGTAGGCTATAATTTGCAGCACATTAGAAATGTTTTATCAACAACACAAGAGCAGTAAATTCATTTACTTTGTAATGTAGTTTTTTCTCTCTCTTTTTAAAGCGGCACTATGCAACGGAGTGCTTTTTCTTTTTCAACTGATCGGAGTAACCAGTGAATACGAAAGTCGTCATGTCCACTGAATTGAACAAGATTCTGCTTCTTGCAATATTTGAGACTTTGTGAGTCTAAGGGTTCCGGGATGGACACCCAGATATTGCAAGCGTGGTATTCTGTCCACAGACAGCGTGTGGTCAAGAAAGTCTCTGTTCGCCTGGTAATGACTCATTTAAGCATCTACCGACTTATGAAGATGGTTAATTAACTCGGAAAAGTTGCACAGTGCTTCTTTAAAGTCTCAGAATGATTAAAAAATGTGTCTTTAAAAGCTCAAGTGTTTTCTTCTCTTCTTTGTCTTCTCTTCTTTGTTCCACATCCGTGTTCTTTATGTTCATAAAGTGTCTTTCTATTGTTATATGTTCCACTATTCTTCATGTCCATGGCAACCACACGGCTTAAACGGTCATTTTCTGACTGCGCTAAAATAGCATAGTCAAATCAGACTGTACCAAATTAGAATAGCAGAGTCGACTACAATCAGTCTGCCAGGTTGAAATTGCAGAGTATACAATGTCAAGGAGGTAGGATTTGGATATGATCTGTTTATGCTGAGTTAAGCTGAGCACTCTATATCCAAATAGAAACTCCAAGATGCCATTCTGATAGCGGCCAAACTCAATGTTGACGTTTTGTAGGAGTGCATTACATAGGCTACGTTATATTTGCGTTTGTAACAAGGGCTAGTCCCTAAACATGTGGCATTATGTTTCCAGTCTGTCAAGTAAAATTCATTATTTTCGGACACTGGAGCAGCAGGAACATTTCCTTGAGGATGCACACATGTCTATATTAAACAAGTGCACTAACACACTCACTCTCTCACACACAGACACATACCACACACACACACACACACACACACACACACACACACACACACACACACACACACACACACACACACACCCCCAGGTGCAGCAACACGCTCCAACCATGCAGCACATGCCCAGGTCTGCTCTGTCAGGGTCAGTGGTTAGTCTGTCTTTAACACAATATGTCATGTTTCCTGCTAAATGATAAATGACAGGAGGGAGACTGGGAACTGTTCCACCTTTCTATAAAAACACTCGGCTTTCCCACACACACACACACACACACATACACACACACACATACACACACTATAAAGAGGAGGCCAGGCACAGCCTACATGTGTGTACGTGTGTATTGCAAAGGTATGTGTGTGTGTGTGTGTGTGTGTGTGTGTGTGTGTGCGTGCGTGCGTGCGTAAGTGCGTGAGTGCGTTCGTCCGTGCGTGATGTAACCATCAGTTCATTTTCTCTCCTAGACTGGAAGGTTCTGGTGGCTAATGTTACCATTCTGCAGGGGTGCCGTCACAGAAAGTTTGGAGTGCTCCCCGAGAAAAGCACTCAAGGGTAGCAATCTTTCCTCAGGCCACATACATAAACTGTGTGCTGGTATGTTTGCAATAAACAACAACCTCTCTCACCCCATTTGTTTACTCGTACTACCATTAAGACAAGCGAAACCCCCAGAGATTAAGTGTTTGTCGCAGACTTGCTGAAATATGTTGCTTTAATAGCAAACCAAAACCGGCAATTTGCGTTGTGGAAAAACAGCGGAACTGCCAAGTCCTATGGAAACAACCGTGTTTTTTTTTACTGTGCATTTCGCATGTGTAAACACTGAGCTCACAGTGAGACGACCGCGCCGCTCCCGCCAAACTAGGTGCGCTAATTGTGTCTGACTTTAGTATCTCTTTACTGAAAATGAGCCCACTAACTAATTCCACACACAGCCATGAGCTCTTTAAAAAAAAATCTTCTGCGTGCATTGTTTTTTTTTCCACATAAAGATAAAGTGATTACAGCAATTGTGCCGTTGGTGCCAGGCACGTTACATTTAGGAGCCACTAAAACATTAGGTGGGAGGAATATTGCCTGATTCTATAAATACAGCATGTCCGCAGGATACTGAGAGAGAGAGAGAGAGAGAGAGAGAGAGAGAGAGAGAGAGAGAGAGAGAGAGAGAGAGAGAGAAAGAAGAAAAAAAAGAAGAAGAGAGAGGGGAAGAGGGGCCACATGGATGAGGCAGGGCCACTGTAAAAACCGTTGAGAGGTATGTTTTGCGGACGGTCACGGTGGTGACATGAGTATTATTTCATTGACCCTGACCTGAAGTTCCCCACAGTAAAAACTGCACAGCCGTTGCCACCGCCGGTGCTGATGCAATGGGGCCTTTCCCGTGAAACCCAACCAGACCAGACCAGATGAGACAAGAAAAGGAGAGGACGGCACGACATGGAGCGGAGACCAGCCCTTTTCTTCCTTCACAGCAGGAAATGTGGTGCAGGCACATGTTTGCGGTTGCTGGATATTTTAGGCTGTTTGTTCATCACAGCCTTTTATTTTCTCCACCCCCCTCCCCTCTCCTCCCCTCCCGCTTTCCTCACTCACGCTGTGGCATCAGCTGAGCAGGAGAAGTAAGCAAGAGGGGTTGGGACCGAGAGGCCTCGTCTCCCCACCAACCAAGGACTGAAACATCTGTTGTAGCACTGCTTTGCTGGATCATCCGAATGGAGAAACGCTTTTTGCTCTCTCGTTTCTTTTTTTAAGGGGTGACGGACAACCAAAAGCGTCCCCGAGTTCCACCAAAGCGCCCCATAAAAAATCCCCACAGTTGGGGCGAGAGATGCAGCCAGCAGGCCTTACAGTGCGAAGGCCTTCACAAGTGACCATGTGTGAATGCACTTAAGCTTCGCTCCCAAACATGCTTTTCCTGTTCCACCGTCTCTCGAAAACACACTCAGACAGAGGAGACACACACACACACACACACACACACACACACACACACGCTTGGTAGTTCTCAGTCATTTTTTTCAACTAGCAGTAGACAATGAGATCAAACGGCTGTGACTTTAGTCACACCTGCAAACTCAAATACGCAGAAGACACATCAGAGGAATACCCCCTCATCCCCCACATATCTCCCAGGGAGTGAAGTACACAGATTTACTTCCACCGGAGGAAACAACAGCAATCAGAAAATGTACGCTTCCTGAGCTACTGTCCTTAAACACACTTTCCCACACAAAGAAAGAAAGACACACACACACACACACACACACACACACACACACACACACACACACGGTGTCCAGTGCCATTGACCTCTGACATCAGTCCTTCACAGACATCCAGGTTGCCTCTCTCCTAAACACTCACAGGAAGTGACACCACCACAACACACAGACAGACAAATACACACACACACACACACACACACACACCACACAGACACACACGCACACAAAAGATTAGACACACAAACTCAGGCGGGCCTGTGGGCCAGAGAATAATCCTGCACGGTCTGGTCCCCTTGGCTGTCAGAGCAGGGTCCGATATGCAGGATATCCTCCCTCCGCCACTGATATAATAAATACAGAATGAAATCTGGGAGGAGATGCATAAAGCTGTTCAAATAAATCGCTCTCCACGCTGCTCTGACCCCACCACTCTTGCACCGTGACCGCACAAAATATGCCCTCCTCGCACGACAAGTGCAAGGAAATGACATCATGGCTGGCAGGAAATGTCACAATTGCCACAACTTTCACACGCATTCACAGACACACGCACTCTCCCTCTCTCACGCACGGACTCTCATACACTCACACAGGCAGGCGCAGTAAGCCGTGCTGCATGAGAAATGTGTGTGTGTGTGTGTGTGTGTGTGTGTGTGTGTGTGTGTGTGTGTGTGTGTGCGCGTGTGTAAAACACCTTGTTTGACAAAGTAGCCCTGATGCGTCATTAATAAAACATTGCACCTGCCGTAGCGTCTTCTCCACGCGTGACCTTTGCCATGCCTCTGGCGGGCAGCCGGTTCGCAGTGCAAATGACACACCATCTTCAGCTCTAAATAATACATGACACATGTCTGACGTGAGCGGTGGCTCTTGTCACGGGGTGAGGGTGGGGGAGGGTGGGTCCTTGTCACACAGAGACAAGGTACCAATCAAACACAGATCTCGGTGACATTTTCTCTGCGGGCGTAGATAAGAGTCGAGGGGGGCTGGGGTGACCAAGGGCTGGTGTGGGAAGTCATAGCTGATGCGGCACAGCTCCTTGCAGGGACCTGGGTCAGACTTTGTGCCGTGACTGAACCCCCCTCCCCCCACGCTGGATGCCAAACACTGACCATAACAACAGCATGGCTGAGAGGGTGGTAGAGTAGAGAGAAAGAGGGACAGAGAGAGAGAGAGAGAGACAAAGAAAGAGAGAGAAAGAGAAAGGGAAAGGGAGAGGGAGAAGAGAAGGGGGAAAGGCAGAGAGAGAGTTTTGAGAGTTTGCGTATTTTGCAAGTACACAAGATTTTCTATTCTTATTTTCATCTCTTGCAACTTAGAATTTGGAATTTGAGAGAGAGAGAGAGAGAGAGAGAGAGAGAGAGAGAGAGAGAGAGAGAGAG
>CM050208.1:13902500-13962500 GCA_027475355.1 Coilia nasus
CACGGCATGTGAAAAGGGCCGCAGTCATATTTCTGGGTGGGGGTGGAGGGGTGGAGGGGTGGGGGTGGCCTGTCACGGGGTGCTCTCAGCGCCCCCTCGGCCGATCTTTTGTCTGGGGTTTCTTCCCATGAGAATGCCCGCGGGTCAGCGACACAGACACCTTCCCCTCCAGCCAAAGCTCCGCTGGCCTCCTCGTCGATTTCCGGCATATTCTGATGATGGGAACGGAAAAATTTGGCAGGTTTCTGGGGGAATGGCAGAGGCATTTTGCCTGATGAGGTGGGCAAACAAACAACGGTAATTGATGAAAAGATAAAGAAGTTCGTAGTGGGCGGTAAAGGCGCCAAGCCGGGGCAAATGTATGAGGAGGGTGCGTGATATAATGAATAACAGCAGGCCTCTGATTTTTATGCAAATTCTTGAGTGCTGTCTTAACACAATTTTGCAAGGTTCAAAAAGGACCATTAACCCTTAACACCCTTCTAAGTAAACACTTAACAGTGTGCATGTATTGTTCCCTACATAAACAAACACAACTCTCCCTTTTAGACAGATTGGGCACAGATAGGTTAAGGAAATCTCAAAGAATTTGGCTATGAACTAACTTCTGAAGAAAAAAGAAGTGTTTGTTTCACACCGCTCATGCATTTGGGGCACTGTGTGGCACATCGAAACAAAGGTCTTACACAGGGTTTAAGTCCATGAGATCGTGGATATTGGGTAAAGCACCTCTAAATGGCTGCCTTTGTCTTCACCCACCTCACGTCATGCACTATCGAACACAAAGGTGAAGGGAGGTCAGGGGCTAACGATGGCGTTCGCAGGGCCCCATGCCTGACCACTAGGCCGGGGGTGGATTTGCCTGACTTAAAGACTTAAAGTAAACCCTCCGCTCACAGGCCCCCTATTATCGCATCCAACACGGGAACCGACCCCGTCCAGCACCTCATTAGTAACCCATTTCAGTGTAAACTGTGGGGGGAGAGAGCAGGAGATTGTGTAGCCTTTTCACAAGTTTGGCATTGTTAGGCACTCTTAGAAGAAGACATATGTCTTCTCTGATTGATGATGTGAGCCGTGGGTTTGATGTTCACTCCGCACAAGCTGTCATACATACGAAACACAGAGCAGCCTTTGAAGGAGTCCAGTGAAAATATGTGCGTGTGTGTGTGTGTGAGCTTATGACTAAGAGATAGTCTCAATCTTAGGGTGAGATAACACCCTGTGGCAAAGTTATTCTCTGTGCGCCATCTTACATGTGCATGCAGTCGCCTGGAGAACAGATTAACCATGCACACGCTTCACACACACACACACACACACACACACACACACACACACACACACACACACACACACACACACACACACACACACACACACACACACACACACACACACACACACACACACACACACACACACACGCATATACCACTACTTTAAACATTCTCTGTGCTGGAGGACATTTGCTCACAGCTGTGTGAATAAGCTTCACAGCATCCCCAAACAGACAGGCAGTTCTCACAGAAGTTCCACACACAGTTAGGCTACTTCTTCGTTTACATTAAAGCATGTACAGCTTGCTAGTTGGGATCTGAAATGAAACATTTGCAGAGCGATGAAGGAGAGGCAGTCTCCTCTAAAAGGGACGTCTCCACCTCCCGGCTCTGCGAGGTTACTTTGCATATGTAAATTCTTTTTGTTCTCTGTCGACTCTTATCCTGCGCTCTCTTCAATTGAGGAGGAGGAGGCAAAAGAGCCTCGCTCATTTAAATATATCAATTATTTATAGCGGAGTGTGTGTGATTAAGACAAGAAGCTGGCTAAATGTCAGGGGGCTAATTTGAAAAAGAAAACAAGGTTCAGAGAACCAGCTCATGTAAAAAAAAAGAAACCCAACAACAACAATGACTGAGGTATAATGGTAGCAAAAATCTGTGAAACGCACCCAAACTCTTAAAACAGGAAACACATTCTCCAGATCTGATAGTCATGTCCTGTAAAAAAGAGCAGGGAGGAGACGCATGGTGGGGAAAATTTGCCTATTTCCGCAGTAATCCCTGGAGATGGTTTTGTTTGCGTAGGGCCTGATAATATCTGGCCAATTCATTTCAGCTACGGCAGGCAGAGTGCTGTCCTGATCTCTGGCTAATTTACTGCGCCCCGCCTGACCAGGGATGAAGAGATGAGCCTGGAGGTCAGGCCAGCATGGAAGATGCGAGTGTTCGGTCGGTAGACAGAAAGAGAAAGACAGAGAGAAAGACAGAGAGAGAGAGAAAGAGAGAGAGAGAGAGAGACAGAGAGAGAGAGAGAGAGAGAGAGGGAGGGAGAGAGATAGAGTGTGTGTGTGTCAGAGAGAAAGAGAGAGATTGGGGGGGGGGGGGGGGTAGAAAGCAAGACAGGGAGAAAGAGAGAGACAGGTGGCCGAAGCAGGGCCAGAGTTGGGCCGAATGTTAGCACAAGACTCCTCCTCAAGTCAGTGGCAATGCAGGGCAGACTGGGGGAAAAAAGGAAGTCATCCAGCCCAGCGGGTGGCCACTCTGAGGGGAAAAAGGGCCCTAAGCAAACAGGCTGTGGTGGGTAATGAGTCCCCCTTTGTGGCCGACACAAATGAGCCAAAGCCACCGTAAAATGATCGCATCCTCTGCAGCGTGCCGCCCGATTGTTCTGGCCACTCCTTTGATCACCTACGCACTGCTGCTCTCCGCAAGCCTGACCTTGCAAAAGAGAAGAACTTTCAACAGGGTGACAACGTAAGAGAAGAACTTGCAGCCAGAGAGGACATCGCAGTTATGAAAACTGACACATAAAAGCGAGTGATGTCCACCCAACAAGCCACTGGTTCTTAGCTAATGGGGGGCCCTGCAAATCATTTCACCAAAGAGCTGATGAGAAACTACTTAAACCAGGGCAATTACTTTTGAGTGGGTGTTGGCTGGCTGGCTATAAAAAAATGTATAACTTAATTTTTCCCTGTCAGTGCCAAATGAACCCTTCCTGATAGAGATGAATGACTCTCCACTTTCTTTACTCCCAAAAAAAAAAACTAATTATCAGACAAAGTTACAAACAAAAAACGAATTATCGGACTAAGTATCGGACAAACAAAAGCTGGGCAGACCTCCACCTCTATGTTGGGGGGTGGAGGCAAGCTCAGGCCTGGTCAGAGTGGCCTGAGGTCAGTACATGGTCTTGGTTGAAGTACTTGCTCACTCCACACTGGAACATCTCCAGAGGTAAGTGCATACGCACCACCAACTGAACACAAGATCTGCTCTTGTGTCAGCTGCCATGTCAGAGAAGTGAGCACAGCTACCCACATCTATCGGTTCTCTTTAAGGGTCAAGCCTCACTACTCTGCAAAACCCTAGTTTAAAAAAAGCATATGTCCACACATACATGAAAATAAACGGATCTAAAATCAGTTTGAAACCGTGTTCATTATATAGTCCCAGTATGGCAAATATAAAGAGAAATTGTTAACGTCCAGTATGTTGTTGAAGAGAAGTAACATGTGCATGAACACCGAAAGGCCCAGTGATAGGACTTAATTTTAGTCCCTCCTGCCTGTAACTGAACACACTTTAATTGAATTTCTGTGCAGTTGAGTCATTTCAAATCATGTCACTGTGAATGAGCAAACACCAATGACAAGAAAATGCCATTTTGGCTTTGGTGAAAAATCAAAGAGCTGTCTTGTTCGCTTTGATGAGTATCTCAGCAGTCAAAGCCTCCAAGGCATGGCTTCAGCAATTACAAACACACACAAAGACACACATATACACATACACACACACACACACACACACACACACACACACACACACACACACACCAAAGATAGATATTGCTGACACACACTCTCTAACTCTTCCTTCCAAACACGCACACATAACTAAACAAACAAACAAACACTCACTCATCATCTCTTACTGATGCACAGAGAGCCAACTCAAGCAGTTTCACATTTACAAAGCATGCTGTGTCCATCAAGCTCTTGTTTGATAGACTCTCCTAATGAAGCTATTAACTAGTGATCACAGGCTTGACATAAAGCCAACAGAAAAGGAAAAAAGACACAAAGGCCCAGTTTTACTTGAGCTCACACTTAATCTCTGCAAAGCCAATCAAGTAGCCATTAATACAACATGAGGAAAGTAAAAAAGAAGTTGGATAGCACAACACAGGCTAATAAAAGCGATATGTTGTGTTGCTTATGGCTGAAGGTCTGTTGCATCATGTGCTGCACTCAGTGCGGCAGGGCACACTGCCCAAACACGCGCGCTTACATCAGCCACACCATCTCCTGCCTACTGCACCTGCCGCCCATACACACACACACACACACACACACACACCCACACACACATACACACACACACACGTGCGCGCATCAATACCTTACAATCAATACATAAAAATATTTTATTGCAGAAAAAAATACAATCTTTACCTTCTTACTCTTCGTGATCCACAAACCTACACACACAACCTACCTGCAACAATCTATCTGCAGCACTGAGACTTCAAGGCGTTCAAGCCTCTGCAGACCCCAAGCACCTGGTAACATGCAGAGGATTGCAAAACTTTGGTAAGCAAATTCCTGGACAATATGGCTCTGTCCATCTACTGCGCTACAGTACATCTGTGTCCCGGCTGCACGGCCCTACACTAACATGGCCTTGTGTATGCTACTGTGCTACATCGGTGTCCCGGCTGCACGGCCCTACACTAACATGACCTTGTGTATGCACTGCACGGCCCTACACTAACATGGCCTTGTGTATGCACTGCACGGCCCTACACTAACATGGCCTTGTGTATGCTACTGTGCTACATCGGTGTCCCGGCTGCACGGCCCTACACTAACATGGCCTTGTGTATGCACTGCACGGCCCTACACTAACATGGCCTTGTGTATGCACTGCACGGCCCTACACTAACATGGCCTTGTGTATGCACTGCACGGCCCTACACTAACATGGCCTTGTGTATGCACTGCACGGCCCTACACTAACATGGCCTTGTGTATGCTACTGTGCTACATCGGTGTCCCGGCTGCACGGCCCTACACTAACATGGCCTTGTGTATGCTACTGTGCTACATCGGTGTCCCGGCTGCACGGCCCTACACTAACATGACCTTGTGTTTGCATTTTATTATTTCTTTATCTGTTACTACCAGGTTCAATTCTGTTCTGTTCCCATCATGGTTACAAAACCCCTCCAGCGAGCTGCATTACATTACATTACATTACATTACACTTCGCTGACGCTCTTATCCAGAGCGACTTACAGATATTTGCAGGGTTTCAGTTACAGTCCCTGGAGCAGTGTGGGGTTAGATGCCTTGCTCAAGGGCATCTCAACTATGGGTAGGGCGGGATTCAAACTGGCAACCTTTCGATTGCAAGACCAACTCCCTAATCACTAGGCCACAGCTGCCCCCCCATGAGCTGCATGAGCGACCGACAAAGGCAGAGTACAGAGAGGATGCGTATGAACAGTGGCTGCTCGTGAGAAGAGGAGAAATAGCCGACCACATTAACTTCCCTCTGCCTCCTAAGTGTGCATAGGCTCGGGGGAAGTAAGCAGAGAGGAACTTCATCACTCATTGCTCACAGCAGTCCTATTGTTCCCTCTTTGCAAAATTTAAACCAATCAATAGTTTAAAGAGATTTTTTTCCAACATACACTGCAGATGCGTTTCACTGATTTTCTGCAGGGTGAAATCTGACATCCCCACAGCTCTCTCTCTCTCTCTCTCACTGTACTTTTCTTCCTTTTCAAAATGCAGTATTTATACTTTCTTGTTATTACTCACTTTTCGTCGTAATCAATGAGACATCCACCAAATCAAGCTACTCTTTACAAGCTTCTCTCTCCCTGCTTCTTTCTGTAATCAGTCATTTTGATGCTACCATTCACCACAGAGCAGTCTTCATTGTGCTCGTTTTCATCAGCTGTCTCATCTTTCATCTTAATGTCTTTTTTTCTCTCTTTATCTTCTTCTCATTGTCTTTCCTGCACGTGTGTGCAGACGAAGAAACACACACACACACACACACACACACACACACACACACACACACACACACACACACACACACACACCTGCACAAGGTGTGATGTAGGCATATGACAAGGCAACAGAGTGGGTTCTGCTGGGAGCCTATCCAGCAGCATATGGAGCCTTGGCATCAATCACGGCGAGGTGGGCATCAGGCTGGGGGCCCTCATGGGCACTGCCCAGAACGGCACGCCCACCGCCACCAGGCGTGGGCACCAGCTGCACGGGCACCAGATCCTGTTGTACGTCAGACTCGAAACCCATCCCGTTGCCCGTGAAAGCTGTCGTGATTAATGGCCTGCTCGCAGAATGTAACTTCACAAACTGCCTAATGGGTCATGAGATGTGGCAAGCGAGCGGGAGATCGCGGCGATCGATGCCTTTTGTTCCAGATGTGTGTGAAAGGAAATAAATCAAAGCGCTCTGACTGCGGCTAAAGTTAAACCCGATCAATCCAAACCCCCTTTAACCGGTCGGAATTAATGCTGTCTGAGTTTTATTGGACCTCCCATCGAGTCCTATTGAGTCTGAGGGAAAGCAGCTAAAGATGTTTCCGGACTAAGCCTCATTGGAGCAGTTTATCCCAGTGTTTGGAAGGAAGGGTGGCATCCATTTTATTAATTGGCCTAATCGACCTAGATGCTACAGGGCTGAGAAACACTCACCAAGATGGCAGCTGGAGCTGGTGTGGCCCTGATCCGGTCCACCTACGGCACAGTGTTAGTTGCTTTCTGATGGGAGGAACTGGGTATGTGTGTGTGTGTGTGTGTGTGGGAGGGGGGTGGGTTGGGTGATGTGTAACACAGGGACTCTCGGAGGAGATGCGGGGGATGGGTGGGTTGTTACCCAGTGACCTGTGAGAGCCGGAGGGTTGTAGATGAACCAGCCTGTGTTCTCCATGTGGTGTTTTGCTGCTTAGACTGAGTCTCAGTGCAACTGTAAGGACACCAAAAAAAGGAGCGAAGTCTCTCTGTCTGTGTGTGTGTGTGTGTGTGTGTGTGTGTGGTAAATACCTCATTCCTCTACACACATACAGATGGATGAGATGCAACTGAAATGGAATGCTGACCAGATGAGCTGCTTATACAACTATGTCATGTAGGGCTGAGATGTGTTTATGTGTGTGTGTGTGTGTGTGTGTGTGTGTGTGTGTGTGTGTGTGTGTGTGCGTGTGTGAGAGAGAGAGAGGCCTTGTCTGTGGCCCTACCTGTTAAGTCCGTTTTAACTAGCTGTCTTGTTTGTTGGCAAAGCAGCCACATCAGATGGAACACATGGTCTTGGCCTCATCAAAGAGATCAGCTTGTTCGTAACACAGTAATTATGCCACTCGTAAGAATATTATAATTTCACAAGAGCCATGGGCACGCACGCACGCACACAAGCATGCAAACACACACACACACACACACTTCCAAATGGCCACTGGATTAGTTGAGTACACTGGGTTCATTCTCTGTGAAAATACAGGACAAACTAAAGCACACCAGCTCCTCTCTCCTAGCTTATGTCATGCATAGATGGAGACACAGAAAAACAGTGACTAAGCAAAAACAAATGAAAACAAAGCACTTTAGCTCAATTCACAAACCCAGGCATGCAAACATTCAGAGGGCAACAGTAGATCTTTGTGTTGTCTTTTGCAAGACATCCCTTGTTGCCACAGTGAACAGAAATCTGATCTGTGATATATGATGTCAGGAAGGAGTATTCTGTTTAAAATGTTTTCCTGTTAGAACTTTCTACTGCTGTTGTAGAAAATAAAAACTGCACCCATCTATCGGTTCCTGAGCCTAATCTCTCTTCAGACAGCCCTCCTAACCAGCAGGGACTACAGCATTGGATTGTTTGGTCTATAATCCTCCACTCTCACGCTTTCTAGAAATGCACCGCTAACCAGTATTGGGGCCTGCACTGAATATTGATGACTGTGGTCTATAACCGTCTACTTGGATGACCTGCTAACCTACAGTGGGTGGGTGCCCCCTTACCCCGCACCAACGCTTCCAACTCCCCCAATGGACCCTGACACTGAGGCCACAGCTCATCATGGTGCTGATGCCTTTGGCTTGGAATCTGATTACCAGAACCTTCTCCTCGAGACCCAGGCTATCCATCACGCCCAGCACTGTGATAGCAAATCAATCTAGCACAGGCCGGGAGGAGGAGGAGGAGAAAGAGAGAGAGAGAGAGACAGAGAGAGACAGAGGGAGAGAGAGGGAGAGAGAGGGAGAGAGGGAGAGCGAGAGAGAGAGAAAAAGAGAGCGGAAGAAAGAGAGAGAAAATAAAGAGAGAGAGAGAGAGAGAGAGAGAGAGAGAGATAGAGAGAGAGAGAGAGAGAGAGAGAGAGAGAGAGAGGCCCAGGAGTGCATTCTCTGTCTTGATGAAGAGTAAAAGATTGTGTCTGTGTCTTTTAGTCTTTTAAAGGAGTTTTGTAGCCCAGGACCTGTGACAAGGAGTGTCAACGCAACAGTGCTGGACACAAGAGTGTATAAGGAAAACGCAATATTTAACTAAAACAATGTCCCAGGCAGAACAATAGAAAATTATTATATAACAAAAATCTTAATTTGCCATGAAACACTAAACTGTCAAACCATTTTAGGTTCCAGGAACTGAATTCTTACATCAACCGTACAACAATACTGTGTTATGAATGTTGTTATTGAGGTCAACTGCAGTCCAAATGCTGACCAAACAAAGAAAGGCATGTCTTCAAAATGACCACTGAGTCAGTGAGCAAAAGCTTAGCGCACACACCACACCACGCCACACACACATACACACATAGCACACACACACATACACACATACCACACACACAACACACACACACGCACACACACCTGAAGAAAAACAATTGTGCTCCTCCAGTTAATTGGCTGAGGCTCAGCACGAGGTCCCACCATCTCATCGCAGGCTTGTGAGTCATTCATTACTCAAAGATGGGAGAGACTACACATGCTGTGCAGTGTGATCCCAGCGCACCCACCCACCACACAAAGACACACACACACACGCACACGCTCACACACACGCTCACACACACGTGCTGGCAGAAGCTTCCTGCATGTGTCAAACACACAGCCACGAACAGACACACACACACGTAGATGATTACTCTCCACAAGGGCCGTGCTGGTTAATTGACAGGCCATGTGTTGAGAGGCCAACCCCTGGGCCGCATGTGTGTTTATGTGTGTTCACAAATGACCCGCCACAGCGCGGACAAGGAAAGCACCTGATGGTCAAACCTTCCCCGCTGCGAAACTAGACCCCCTTTAATGACTCATTTGTCAACCTCCCTGTCTCTCTTTCTCTCTCTCGTACACACACACACACACACACGCACACGTGTACACACACAAATATTATTTTAAAAGAATAAAGGAAATTTGTTGTTGATTTGTGAAATATTTGTGAATCGAGCGAGTGAGAGAAGTGGTGAAACCATACCAGCATTACAGTCTCATGAATGTTATCGTTCGACATGTACCAACATCACCACTTACTCACTCCGTAAACATTGTAAAAGTTAACTTAAATTAAATTAACTTTCGACACTCCCACACTTATGCCAGTAAATAGTCAGGAAATTAAAATCTGTTTACACAGTTAAGGAACTGCAGCTTTAAAAACAACAAAAAAAACTTAAGAATTTAAATAAGAGGGTCAAAACAATAGAAGAAAAAAAAAACACAATTTAGCCTAAACCGCCCGTCAGCCCACAGTCCCAGGACAAAAACGAAGCAGGAGACACCCAAGAGTGAGTGGCGGTGTGGTTGCGTGAGAACGCAGAGCAGGGTAAGGCTGTAAACATATCAAAAAAAGCCCCAAACAGCCTTTCCAGTGCTCTTTAAAATGCGTCGTCTCTCCACATGGTGTCAATTTGCATTTCTGCCGTGGAGCTCATTTGCGCATTTTGGACTTTTATAGTCGTCAAAATCACACAAACCACACGGCATTCCCTGCTAAGTAAGTGCAGTTTCACGACCCTTTGATTTCTGCTCTCGCTCGCCTCCTCCCTTCGCTGAGCTCACAGGAGCTCGTTGACAAAGAAGAATTAAAATTAAACGAAACGAACCACATTTTCTTCCCCTTCACCCTTTCCTTTTGTTTATGTCGGAAGGCAGTGCATTTACAAATATTTCCCAGACACTCACACAAACTCAAATATTTCTCCATTGTTAAAAAAAAAAAAAAAAACTGCATTGTTTACAAAATGACTGTCTTCTTATGGAGACGGAAACCGAGCATCGACCAATAAATAACTTTGTTTTTCATGTGTCGCCGGCAGCAGTCATATGGTTTCAATGTGGACAGACATCCAGCAAAAGCTTTAAAGAGCACATTTACAGCTGAGCATGGGGGCAGGGTGGTGGTGGTGGTGGGGGGCAGGGGGAAACTGAACTTAAGAGTCTCGAGTTTCCTGCTCCCCACCCCCCCTTCCCCAGGCATTGTGTTTGATACTAAAACTAAAAGATGGCTCTACAGCTCTGAAACATTACATTACTTACAATTGGTTTGGGGGCATAACACTACTGTTGCAGACCTTAATTTATTAATTGATTTACCTGATGCTGCCCAGCACCAAGACTAATTAGAAGGATGGGCGTGCTTTAGGCCACTACATCTACAGCCCCTCCCATAAATCACTGGTGTCCTTGGGACTGTCTGGGCTGTGACAGACGCATGCCTCCGGAGATGCACCTTCTCCATGGCATCTGCTTGAGATTGTCTCCCAACTTGGTCTGTCCTATTCAACTGAGGAGAGTCAGTGCTCACACTGTACCGAAGGTTATCCCTTGTAACACATGGCTGAACTCTGGTTACAGCTAATAACATTCTTCCGGAAAGTACTGTTGTAAGTGAATAGACAGCAAAGAGGACACTGAGGGTTGTCACACCACGACGAAGCGAAAGTAAGCAAAAACACAGGGCCATGGGCATGAATGTACAAAAACGACCTCATGTCCTTCAGCACAACAGATGCAGCTTTAAGATACAGTTTTGGTTTCCCGTGGAAGTAGGCACAAAGAAAAAGGCCAAGGCCAGAAATATTCTGGCTCAAAAGCCGGCTACATTCATTACGTTTTGAAGCTTGGTTAAAGATAGTTTCCACTGATGCATTCGTCATGTGATGGCTCGAGGAGCTATTGAGAGACGAAAGCGTGGTCTCCTTTCGTCACTGCCATTCACGGAAGAAAAAGAACAACATGTCCTGAGTGGCTGCCCCCCCCCCCCCCCCCCCCCCCCCCCCCCTCCTCAACCCCCCCCCCCCCTTCCTGCGCCTGAGAAATGGTTTGAGTCAGTCAGTGGCTGGGGAAACATTCTTCCCCGCTGCTAAGTGGGCTCCCTTTGAAGTGTTTGTAGGACAATCAGGAAGTATTTCGCAGCAAACACAAAGGGGCTGGCGAGCAGATGAAAATGGCCCGGGGTACGCATCCATCATCCCAGTGTTAAACGGGACCACCTTCTCCCTCCCACCTAATATTCATGGCAACGAGGGTTGAACCTTTGTGATAGCACCAGCAGCAAACCCCCTTTTCAATGTGCTAGGAGGTCATGCAGGCCAGTTTTCTGTTCTGTGACTTGTTTACCATGAAATCACACAGACTCACGCAGAGACACACCAACACACAAACATACACAAACACACTGGTGCCTGGTCTCATCGTCAGGATTACATCATATTTCCAGCAAATATGTTTTATGTCTATAAAATGGAGAAGTTGACGTCAGTCAGGGACCCACAGACGTTTAAGATATTAGAAATATCCCCCGTTGTCCCAAAAACGAAATTAAGTAATAAAAATGAGAGACTCAAACAACAGCGACAACAATAAAGTTGGGCTAAGATATGGGTGGCGGGTCAAGCATTACTTCCCATCTGAGCAGAGGCCGTCTGCAATAAGGGTCTCATATTTACAGGGGCTTATGTGTGCAACGCAGCCCACGGCTATGCATGGCGAAGGGATGTATATTACGTTACAGGATTGGGAGACGTGTTTATGGCAGCCCCTAGACATCACAGGGCACTTCGGTCCCCCTCCTCCCCACAACATGAGGCCCAGTAAAAGCATCTCCGGGCTTCAGCTCTTGGACAAAAACCTTCTCGCCGTCTGGAAGCGCACACTGCTTCGACTTGCAGAGGAGGGAGGTGGGGGGGTTCGGGGTTCCCATCGGCTCTTTTGTGTCTGGGACGGAGTGCTCTCTGCTTGCTGCAGTTACACACAGGCTGCATGTGAAAAGCTATTTGTGGTGTGTGTGTGTGTGTGTTTTTTTTAGTTTGTCTAAAAGGCAAGCATGATGAAGTAGGTTCCTCTCCCACGGGGCGACCTACATCGGTGATAAATCGCCCACCTTCGGAAACAACATCCATTTCTTTTTTTGCTCCGACCGGCATCTCAAATCATAAATCATATGTATTACCTGGCACATTAAAAAGAGTTTAAAAAAAATCTCATCTACTTTGAAAGAAGAGCTCTGGGATAGCTGATGGGGAAACACTGTGCACTGGCACTGCTTAGACACCTACTGGTGGGGAACTCGAGGAGGGAAGCACAAAGAAGGGGGTAACCCATGGCAACAAAACCAACGCCGACGAGGACAAAGAAAGTGGGGTGGCTCTGCCCCTGGCTAGTGACCCTGTGAGGACCACAGACAAAAGAACAGTGCACAGAAGAGGGAGCGGGAGTGGGAGCGGGAGCAGGAGCGGGACAAACAGAGGAAGAGAAAGACCCGAGGAGAAAGTAAGGGGGTTGTGGGAAGGGGAGGGAGTGAGAGAAGCTGAGGAAGGCTGGAAACCTGAAGGGGAGGTGGGGAGGTGAACGCAAGGTCCATGTGTGGTCCACCACCATCATCAGCAGCAGTAGTAGCACTACCACCACCACCAGCAGCAGCAGCACCAGCAACAGCAGCTCTTAAGGACAGGCCCCATCGCTTGCCTCTGAATGGGGCCGCCGTCCGTCCGTCCGTCCGCCCACCCGCCCACCCACCCCCAGAGACGCAGAGATGCAGCCCATGGCGCTGAGGGGAGAAGAAAAGACCTGGAAAACAAAAGGCCTGTGAGAGCGAGGAAGAAGCTACGGTGCCGCTTCCCCCCTTAAGAGATTGCCAGAGCGGCCCACTCCACATTCACACAGGCACAATGGCGCTGACAAGACGCTAGGTGAAGAGGAAGAGAGCTCAGGGAAAAAAAGGGGGGGGGGGGGACGAGAGGAATTGAGAGAAAAAAGGCGTGAAGATAAAGACAGCAAAGAGGGAGAAGGAGATGAAGATGGAGATGGAGATGGAGATGGAGGAGGAGGACAAAGGAGGAGGAGGAAGAGCTTTGGGATACGTCTCAAAGACGAAGCTACAGCAGGGAACTCGACAAAGGACACTTGCCATTTAAAGCATTCATGCCTTTACGAGGGAGGGAACACAATGGACCAAAACATTCCACCAAGACTGCTGGAAAAAAACTAACCACATGAATATTGTTAGCTGTTTTACAGAGCCTTTTAAAGCTTTACGTCATTGCTCTACATGTTTTGTGTTGTTCCCTATAATTGCATTGCTCTGAGCCTTTGCCAACCCGTCGACGTATAGGATTTCAGTCTGATCCCATGAAGTTGCGACATCAATTTGTAGAATCTTCTTTAAGGTGATGACCTTTTTTTGCTGCCAAGAATCTCTGCTGTGGTCTACCATAGACATTTAGCCGACTAATAAGGTTTCATTTTCTGCAGCCCCTTTGTTCTCATCTTCCAGATATACTACACTGCATACCAATAAACAAAATACAAAAGGACTTTCCTTAAAAAAATAAAAAGCTTTAACATCCCCTTGGCCCTGTCCAGGGTGGCTGTGGTTCCATGTCAGGAGTCAGGGGTGGTGAGGAGACCACAGACCAGGATCAGGAGACCAATGATCAGATCTCCTCCTTTGTGAAGGCAAGGGGATGGAGGTTAGGGTCAGCATAACATCACTATGTATAGCCCCGTTATACCTCATGGTGTTTGGGTTAGAATGCCGCTTGCTACTAATCCCATGTGGCTTACGGAGGAGTAGGCGATTAAGGATTTAAGGTCTGTTTGGCGTAAGCAAATTGTTCCTGTTATTACGATTCCTCAAAGGGCGAGGATAATAAATGGGTAGGCTATATCTTTTGTGAGGGGGTCTAGGATGGGGGTGATGCGGATTATACCATAGCCGCCTAATTTGAGGAGTACTGCAGCTAGGACTATAGATCCGGCGATTGGTGCTTCTACATGTGCTTTTGGAAGTCATAGATGGACTCCATATAGGGGTATTTTGACCAGGAAAGCTAGTAGGCAGGCGGTTCATCATAACTTGTCTCCTCATGAAATTAGGGAGAGCGGTTGATTGAAGTTGAGTGTAATTATTGATAGTCCTCCTGTTGTTGTTTGTAAGGCGAGTAGGGCAACTAGTAGTGGTAAGGATCCCGCAAGGGTGTAGAATAAGAAGTATGTGCCTGCGTTTAATCGTTCTGCTTGGTTTCCTCAGCGAGTAATAATAATTAGTGTAGGGACTAATGTTGCTTCAAATATAATATAGAATATAATTATTTCTGTGGCCCCGAATGCTAAAATAAGAAAGGTTTGTAGTGAGGCTAGTAGACTGATGTAAGTTCGTTGTCGTGAAATTGGTTCAGCTTGGGTGTGGTTTTGGCTGGCTAAAATTATTAGTGGAAGAAGTCAGCATGTGAGGACTAAAAGAGGTGAAGATAGTGGGTCAATTGCTATGTAGCTGTTTGAGGTGCTTCATGCAGTTTCTGAAGTTCAGTTTAGTCAGTTAAAGCTAAGTAAAGCAATGATGAGACTGTGGGATGTTGCGGAGCCCCATAATCATTTTTTAGGGGTTAGTCAAATTGTGGGAAATAATATAAGAGTTGGGATGAGGATTTTTAGCATTGTAGTAAGTTTAGGTTTTGTAGGCGATCTGTGCCGTGAGTTCGGGCTGTGGCTACCAGGAGGGCTAGTCCTGCGCTGGCTTCACAGGCTGAGAAAGCTAGTAATATTATTGGTGCGGGGGTGAAATTTGTTACTCCTATCTGTAAAGATCATACTGAGAGGGCAATAAAAAGTGAGAGTATTATTCCCTCCAAGCAGAGAAGGGCGGATAATAAATGGGTTCGATGGAATGCCACCCCCATAAGACCTAGAATGAATGCTGTGGTAAAGCTGAAGTGTGTTGGGGTCATAAGAGGATTATGGAGTTTCACCATAATTGTCTAAGCCGAAATTAGAAGTCTTTGTTGGACTAACCCTCTATTCGGCCCATTCTAGGCCTCCTTGAAGTCATTCATAAATTAGCCCCAGTGTTAGTAGGCCAATTACTAGAATAGCCCAGATTAAGGTGGTTTTTGGCTCTTGAAGTTGATTTCCTCATGGGAGTGGAAGAAGAAGGGCGATTTCTAAGTCAAATAGTAGGAAGAGAATTGCTACTAGAAAGAATCGTATTGAAAATGGAAGGCGGGCGGAACCTAGGGGATCAAATCCGCATTCGTACACAGGAGTGGGTTAATTCGGTGACAAGAGAGAGGGATGGAGGGCAGGAGGGAGGAAGGGAGGAAGGGAGATGAGATGAGAGGAGAAGAAAGGGTGGTGGGCGGAGAGACGGAGAGATGTAAAGAGAAAAGGAGTGGAAGGCAACAGGAGACGGCAGCGAGACCGCGGTGCCATGGGTGCCAGAGAAAACAGCCCAGCAGACAGTGTGAAGAGAGAGAAGGGGTGCATGGCCAGAGCAGGGGAAGAGAGAGAGAGGGAGAGAGAGAGAGGGAGAGAGAGGAGGAAGGGAGAGAGGAAGGGACAGAGCAAGGGAGAGAGAGCGAGAGGGAGAGGGAGAAGGAGAGAGAAAGAGAGAGAGAGCGAGAGAGAGAGCGCGAGTGCGAGTGGGAGAGGATGAGGGAGAGAGGGAGAGGGAGAGAGAGGGAGAGAGGGAGAGGAGAGAGAGAGAAAGAGAGAGAGAGAGCAGGAGGAAGGGGAGAGAGAGAGAGGGAGAGGAGGGAGAGGGAGAGAGAAAGAGAGGGAGAGAGAAAAAGAGAGAGAGAGAGAAAGAGAAAGAGAGAGGAAAGAGAAAGAAAGGAACACAGAGGAGACGTAAAGGAGGGGAGCGAAGAGACAGGAGGGCACACAGCTTGATCTAATTCATCACCATTTTTCTGAAGCAGGGCCATGATGGCTCAATTTTCACCTTTTCTCCTGGATAGCATTGAGGAGAGGTTGTGTGAGAGAGAGAGGGAGAGAGAGAAAGAAAGAGGAAAAGAAAGAGTGAAACAGAGTAGGCGAGAGGCGCTTTCATGTGGCCTCCATGCCTTGGCAGCCTGAGCAGACATCCAGCTGTCCGGCTTCCCCCTCCCCTCGAACCCACAGCCTCTCCCCTCCCCTAGAACCAGCCCGCCTCTTCCCAGCCCTCCCCTAGAATCCAGCCTCCACCCACCACTCTCCCCTCCCCTCCCCTAGAACCACCCAGCCTCCACCCACCCCCCCCCCCCTTCCCTAGAACCAAACCTCCTCCACCCAGCCCTCTCCCCTCCCCTAGAACCATCCAGCCATCACCCAGCCCCTCTCCCCTCCCCTAGAACCACCCAGCCTTCACCCAGCCCTCTCCCCTCCCCTAGAACCACCCAGCCCTCTCCCCTTCCCTAGAACCACCCAGCCTTCACCCACCCCTCTCCCCTCCCCTAGAACCACCCAGCCTTCACACAGCCCTCTCCCCTCCCCTCCCCTCCCCTCGAACCACCCAGCCACTACTCAGCACTGTCCTCTTCCCTGCCTCTGCGGCTGAACAAGCCCAGGGCGTAGGGGTAGGAAGTGGAGTTGGGTTCTCATTATCAATCCCCCCCACCCCCAGAAATGCAAAATGTCTCTATCCACCACCACCACCCAGCGGGAGAGGGCTTTAAAAGCCTCCCGAGCTGGCCGCCATTCAACGTCCCCATGCTGCTCAGAGACGCAGACGGTCAGTGTGAACTCCCAGAGTCCGAGGCAGAGAACCACTCTGAGGGGAGACTAATGTTCGGAGACAGAAATGTTGATTTCAAAGCTCACTCCATGAGCCCACTTACTTCGGTTTGTGTTGGTGGATGAGCGAAGTGTAATTGGAAGTGGCGTGCCTGGCCCAGGGGTGTGTGTGTGTGTATGTGTGTGTGTGTGTGTGTGTGTGTGTGGGTGTGTGCCAAAGCAGGGGCTGTGTTGGTCTTGGGCAGGGATCACACTGCACCGGGGTTAGCCGCCTCTCTGCGTGACACGGCGGCTCGTTTCTTGCGGTGCGGCGCCCCGCTTTCATCTCATTTAATTCAATTAAAACGCTCTCACCGCCTTCCAAGACATGAAAACGACGGGGTTGCTCTGTTGTGTCCGTTTCTCCCTTAATTTTCATTTTCACAACACCCAACGCTACCTCCTACATTTCTGGCAGCTGCACGGAGCACTGGTTTAAGGGCTTCTATTAAAGTGAGACTTTATTTCTGAAGAGGGGTGCCAGGAACAACTTAAAAAGTATAGCATGTCTTTGTGGTACTGAATACCAAAATGGACTGCTGTGGGAGTGATCACAAATGGCAGCAATGTCATTTTGATGGCCATTTTAAACCTAATCATAGTGTCAGCCGATGCCACTGAATTTAACCATGTTTACAGTTAAAATACTCTGAATGTCATATTAAATGTCATATGAGGACACAATATGAGGACATATGAGGACAGACTAAAATACATTGCTTAATTTCAAAGACGAAATGTTGCGTCTCTGAATAGATAGCCAGTCAGCATCTGTGTTGGTTGCTGCAATGTGTTTTTTTTTTTGTTATAATTTTTTTGGGGTGGTGGGGTTGATGGTGGTGGAGTTACTAGGAGGCTTATCAAACACAGAGAGAAATTGGTGATCTGACAAAGTGACAGAGAACTGACAAAGAAACATTAGTTAAAAGTTGGCTGCCTAAAGCACTTGTGTAATGCTGTGTAGCTTTATACTCCCTATAAAAGGTCTCTGGTGTATAAAGTTGTAAAATGTGGCATCTCTAGTGTTTCCTGTGTCCCATGTGTTTTCGCATAGCTTCCCCCCCATCACCCTGTCTGTGCTGTTTGCCATGTACATAAAATGAGTGCATGGATCTTTTTTTGTTTAAGACTGACAGTGCAATGAGCTGTAGACATGTTAGATGAGATAGCTCATCATTTACTGCCACATACTGACTGCTCACCTCAATCAGAATCCGAATCAGAATCAGCTTTATTGGCCAAGTATACTTACATATACAAGGAATTTGACTCCGGCAGATGTTAGCTCTCTATACACATAACACAGAACGTAATACAATACAATAAATACAATAGACTAAACAAGTATGTGTACTTGTATTGCACAGTAGGGACAACAATATACAATATACATACAGGCACCCAATATGGGCAATAATGTACAAGTAGGCACATGGTGTCACAGTGGGTTAAAGAACCGGTATGACAATATACCATGGGGGGGGGGGGGCATATACCATAGGGGGGGGGGCACAAAAAGAGTCTTGAGTTGCTGGGCAGGGGACACCTAGGCAAGTCTTTGCTTGTGTCATGTGCAAGAGAAGCGCTGGGGGGGGGGGGGGGAATACAAGGGCATAACAGTAAGCATATACACATATGTGCATGTATGTATGTATGCATGTGTAGTTCAGCTCTTCAGTAGGGTGATGGCAGTGGGGAAGAAGCTGTTTTTGTTTCTGGTAGTTTTGGTGTGCAGGGATCTGTAGCGTCTACCAGAGGGAAGGAGGTATATAATTTATTATATATTTATAATGATAAAAAGGAAGGCATAAACGGAAGATAAACAACATGCTTTCATGTGGCACATCTTATGCACGGTTGTGGACATAACTAAGACTAAAGTGTATTAGTAATTTAATAAAGGTTTAGCACTGTCAAATGAAGTATACATTCTATTTTTAGTTAATGATCCATTTTGTTTCCATCAGTGAAAATCCAGACAGAACATCTTTGTTTTCAAATATTCAGCATCATACTTTTGGTCACGGGAAGTAAAATTTAGTTCAATTTAGTCAGGGGGATAAAAAAGTTTTGTTGACGAAATGCTTTCTCGTCGACATTTTCATTGACTAAATTAACACTGAGCCAGGGCTGGGGGGGAGGAGGGGGCTGTTCCTCTGGCACAGCGTGTCCGTGTGCTTGTTCCTCAGCCTTTTCCACTGCCAGTGCTGCTTCTCCTCAGGGCCTTTTGTATTTTTCCAGCACCGCAAAAGTCTGCGGTAGCGGTTCCAAAACTATTTATCCACTGAATGTCTGCCGGTGCCACAGTGAAAAACCAAATGAAGATGAAGTACGGCACGATGCGGTGCTGTGATCGGGCTGTACGAATACATCAACTCCGCAGTGATCTTTTTTTTTTTTAAGCCTTAAAAGAAATCTTTGTCATGTCAAACCGAATATTAACTGTACAGTCAAAGCAAACAACTTCAGCAAAAAAGCAGGAGGAGCAGTTTCAAAACTCTAATTCATGACTGTCAGTGAGACATGCTGCACTAAGCAGAGGAGAGGCCTGGATGCCTGTGTGTGTGTGTGTGTGTGTGCGTGTGTGTGTGTGTGAGTGTGTGAATGTATGTGTGTATGTGCGTGTGTGTGTGCATGTGTGCGTGTGTGCGTGTGTGTAGAGACATGCTTGTGTTGAAGCCTAAGCCATCATCATCACATGCTAGACATGATTTCACAGCACCAACTTTGACAAACAAGCACTGCACTGTACAAGGTCGGACACGCTACAACTACTGGAAACAATTAATAGCATTTTTACGACCTTTTCTTCATTCCAGCCCGACTGTAGCACAGAGCTCTGAGCAAGGCAGGGCTGTGGGGCTGGAGTGGAGTAGGAGTAGGAGAAGGAGGAGGAGGAGGAGGAGGAGGAGGAATGCAAAAATGAATCGGTCTGTCGCTGTACTGTCTGAGGAGCACACAGAGCAGACAGACCTGCTGTTTGCGGAGGCTTCACATGGAGAGCAGAGATCCGCCTCTGGCTGGAAACGTGGCGTGGCGCGCTCCCGCACGGAGGGGACCCAGCGGTGATGGACACACTGCACGAAGGCGCGTGGCATACAATACGCAGGAGCAAATGATGCCGAGCCGTTGAGAGAGCGGCGCACTAATTGCTGCCAGTAGGCTACGGTACATGAGGTACCATTTAACATTATAGCTGAAGGCGGCCATCGTTAAATCTCATTTATATGGAACTCTGACACACGCTGATAGACAGGTCTGCTGGGACATACCTAAAAGACTTCAGGTGGACTCGGCAGTCTACGCATCCATTTCTTACACAACATCTGCTCCAGGATCTACTGCCATGAGAATAACGTAGCACTACGGCCAACGATGGGAAAGAAAAGGAGCGAGACGCTCATGTTTTGGAGCCGGCGCATCATAAATAAGACAGAAGCACACAGGGAGAACAACAACCACCCACTCTCTCTCTCTGCCCCCCCACCCCCCTAGCAGACACAGCTGCTTCGGTCAGTGGGATCTCAGAGACCACCGGTCAGGATGGTTCTCTGAGAAGGCGGCCAGGCTGGGAGGTCTGGGGAGTCCGGGGGGCGGTCCTGCAAACACACTCCACAAGTGTGGAGCGAATCTGGAGCGAGTCTACAAGTGCATCACCCTGAAGGAATCTGGCTGTAGCAGTAAATTCTCGGCGGGGGTATCACCAGCGCCGGCTTGTAAAAGTCAAGACGTTATCCAAATGACACAGTCGGGGTGACGGTCAAGCAGTAAAAACAAAATAACAGCTCCAAGGACTTTTCTGACTCTTGAGCTGGTGTCGCCGGGGCCCTCTGGGGTGCAATATATGTCTGTGTGTGTGTGTGTGTGTGTGTGTGTGTGTGTGTGTGTGTGTGTGTGTGTGTGTGTGTGTGTGTGTGTGTGTGTGTGTGTGTGTGTGTGTGCGTGTGCGTGTGCGTGTGCGTGTGCGTGTGCGTGTGCGTGTGCGTGTGCGTGTGTGTGTGTGTGTGTGTGTGTGTGTGTGGGGGTGTGTGAGAGAGAGAGACAGAGAGAGAGAGAGACCAATGTGAATTGGAATGAAAATGATAGCAAAACAAAAGGTAAAGTTAGTGCAGCTGCAGAGATTTACATCGCCCTCACCTCCACCCCCAATAATCCTGTGCAATATCAAAGGGGCCCATCTTTCTCTGCTCTCTTGGGCGGATTATGTAAGCCAGCGGTATAGAATGCATGCTTTACCTCACTTCATTTGCATGCACTACTGGTCACAGAGGCCACTTAATGCATGGGTTTCATAAGCAGTTTGATTGAAGATGATGAAGTTGTACTGAGATATAAAGTATGTTCAAAAGACAAAAAAAAAAGAAAAAAGAAATGGTAATCACCATAACCACAGAACTCACAGAGCCAATTTACCCCTGATACTGTATGTTATGATAAGCTAATATAAAACGCAGCAGCGGAGACTCAGACTGAAGTAAAACAGCCAAAAGTCTGAAAGTCTGGGGCACAGCCAAGAAAAAAAAGAAATCAATGAAAACAAAATTATGCAAAAGCATAAATGCACAGTATGATACAAACACAATAAAGCAGGAAGTAATAGGAAAAAGTAATACCTCAGCATTATTGTTAAAGACAAAAAAAACAGCAACAACATGCAACGTGGATCTACAGGGATTTCATAGCAATTAACAAGCTTGCCAGATCTCAACGCTAATAATGAGGGTTATCTTAGGCAATGCTACAGCAATCCCCACAGCAATAAATTCAACGGAGCCCGTGGCTGATTCGACTGGGCAGACTGGCTGTTTAGCGAGCTAAATGCATTAGTAAACACTGCCTAATGGGCCTGAGGACCCAGCTTTGGAGAGAGCACGAGCCCCTTGCATGTGCAGAGGAGCCAAAGCACGTTAGCGCAATCCACCTGCTCTGGGAAAGCCACTAAGCTCTTGTTGAGAAAACTTGCCCGATAATCCACTGTACTCGTGCGCTGAGCCAACTTTAGAAAACTCAACTACGGGGTCCATTTGTCCTAGTGTACACTCACGCAAGCCTGTGATCTTTGATAGAGAATCTACATAAACATTCAAAAACATGCTCGTATTGTAGACATATGCAAGTACACATACTGTACCAACAGACAGATAACACACACACACACACACACACACACACATTCAACTTACATACACACACAAACGCACACACAAGCACACATACACACACAAACGCACACACAAGCACACACACAAAGGCACATCCTACGGCAGCTGGCTGGGAGCAGGCCTGCTGCAGGGGCTGAGTATGATGGCAGGGAATGAGGGGGATGCCATGACAGACCCTGGTGAGATAACGAGCGGAGGGAAGCTGGATCAGTTCAGCTTCCAGAGCTCAGCTCATCCTAAATCCAGCATGGCTCTGCTAATTACAAATGAGAAACAACAGTAACAACAGCAGCAGCAGCAGCACTGGCACTCAGCAGTAGCAGCAGCAGCAGCAGTAGCAGAGTTTCAAAACAAGCTAACTTCACAACACTAGCTCTCTTAGTACTGGTGCTACTGACTGCTGAATAAAAGTGAATCAACACACTCAAGCTATCTCTTGCATGTTTATTGACTTAAAAACTGTCACAGATGGACGTGTGTCAGCCTAAGCTTTACTCAGCATCAAGAGATAGCTCAAGAGTGTGTTTATTCACTTTTATTGATACTCCTTTCTCCAGCTTCCAAAACCTTTGTTAGTTGGGAGTTGAGCGCATCCACCTCTTTCATTGTGCTGAGTGCTGCCCCATGCCCATCTGTAATAAGCACACTCATTAGAGGAATCTGGCCCAGCATGCTTTGCTTTCTTATCAGGGAGCATTACTGCACTGTGCTGAGGCCTAACCTGGAGAGGGGTGAATGCCCAAAGCAATAAAGGTCACACAAACACACACACACACGCACACACATACACACACACACAGACACACAGACAAACAGACACACACACACACACACACACACACTCTACACACAACTACAACCACAAAGTGGAGAGTGGTGGGCTTCAGGATCTTCTTTCCACTCCAGCTGGCTTGGAAGGTCATTCTGCCCGTTTCTGTCTGTCTACTGTGTTACCCTGCAGTAAACTCCAGCCCAGAATCCAGCAGATCCACGCCCTCCCAGGGTTTTCTATAAGAAACATATGGGTCCACAGCAGTGCTGCATTATTTACAGGGGCTCTGCAGAAGCAATTTTATATGCCCTGTTTTAGAGACACATGGTGGGAGAGTGAAAACAGCTAATGTAATGTTTGATCAAAAAGTGCCATTTGCTAATAGTCTGAATAGAATTAATGGTTGGGCATGGGAAAGTAAAAAAATATATAATAATTTGGTAAAGTATCTATTCCTTTAACAAAGCAGCTTCAATTTAACTGTATGGAGCAACAGAGTGAAAAGTCTAGTGCCAAGCAGTTGGGAACACTGTTTGCCATTTACCAAGCCAAGCAGGCCCTTCTCTCAAACAAGGAGGTTGTGTGTCGCAACACCTAACATTCAGCATTAAAAATTAGACAAAGGCTTCTTTTGAATTAGCTTACCACCACGAAACAACACTAGGCCACCACTGCGCAACTCCTCCCCAGGGCTGGAGCGACCTGGGTCGGGCTCATTGATCATTGACACGTCCATAAAGCTCATTTGCTCCGAGAGCGCAAACAGCCGAAGCAAGCCGGTGGCTGCCAAAGGGGCAAGGGGCAGGGCGAAAGGTGTTGTTGCTGGGCGGTTATTAGAGGAGCAATCTCCTTAAGTTCAGCACGCTCAGGTGCTTTAAATAAATCCTCTTCTCCGCTGCGCCCCTGGGGCCCTAATGAGCTGGGGGTGCGTGGAGGAGGGGGGCGGGGTGGGGTGGGTTGTGGCGAGGGTGGGAGGGGGGGTCTTTGTGTTCAGCAGGGCCCTCAAAACACGGCAAAAGTAAAACGAAAAGAAACTCCCACACACACGGGCATAACTACTTCATACACAAGTAGTTAATTAGGCATTGCTGGTCTACTTTTAGCAGAAAAGAGTAAAGTGGTGATACAGAGAGGAGAAGAAGAGAGCATGTGGGAGAGAGACAGCAGAGAGAGCTGCTGTGTGAGAGAATGACTAAGAGAGGCAAATATGAGAGAAGAGGAAAGGGTGAGAAAATTGGAGAGATAAGAGAGAAAGACAGAACAAGAGAGCGTGGGGGAAAAAAAAACCTAAAAATTCACAGCGAGATAGAGAGACTTGCTAGCATCGACCACAATTCCCTCTAATTACACACTGCTTAAGCATGAGTTTCCACACACCATGTCAGATTTGCAATGCTGCTTTATGAGAGCAATCTCTCACCCTCCACATCCGACATGACTTATAACACCCCCTCTGCCGCCACCTCACACCCCTGCTCCCCTTCTGAGAGCAATATGGGGTGGCCTTGAACTCCTGCCAAAAACACAACACATCTAGCAATTACAGCCTGACACTTACGGGAACGCTCCTGAGCAAGTCTGAGATCTGAACGAGCTGGGTGGCGACCCGTGGCGGTGCACGCTCGCTGAGAATCTGACACCGGCCCCAGTAATGACTGAGGAGTATGGAAATCATCAATTATCGACAGGATTGGGTTAAAAAGGGGGGAGTCCTCTGGGTGCATCAAGCAGCGGAGCGATTGTATTAAAGGAGATTTATGCCCTCCACGATTCGCGCCCTGCATCTGCAAGCGAGGCAATTTGTCTCGTCGCTGCTCGGCCATTGTGTTAATCGCGTCAACAAATGGCGACATCCCCAGCCCAATATGGATGGACAGTGCACGGACAGGTCAAGGCATTGTACCGGTGCCGAGGGGCTGAGGTAGCTGTGAGCGGGCCACAAAGCCGGCCTTTGTAGTGGCGGGGGACGCCTGTTAGGCGGAGAATGCCCTGCGTGTTCTGCTCTGTCTCGCTCTCAAACGGCCATTTTCCACAACATGAATGGGCCATCAATAAAAGTCTTTTCAATACATGCCACCCCATGGCAGGGAGGCGTGAATGAATTGGGTCAGATAAGCCATTGAGGCTCTGGCTCAATCCTGGGTTTTTCATGGGGGGAGGGTGGGGGGTGGGGGATAAACACTCCCCTTTTCTTTATTGATTACAAATATCAATTATATGAGGCAGAGAACTGTGGGATAGAGTTGTCAGGTCCGGTTCACATCACGGAGTTCTTCAGCACCTCGGCTCGTGAATAATAGAACTGCTTAGAAAAGTGTAAAATCTCTTTCTGTGCGGCTCTCGCGCCTCTCTCCATCTCCTCCATGCTCTTCATTAACCCTCAGCCCACACGCACACACAGATTCTCACCCACACACACACACACACACACACACACACACACACAATACAGCCTAATGCATTCCTGGAGCTTAACTGCTATTAAAAATTCAAGTCACGCAAACTGGGCTAAAACAGCTTACAGGGAACACATTCAGCTGCTGTGGTTGGCTGCTGCTTTTTTCGCTAGATGCTGCTCCTACAAAGAGAGAGAGAGGCCGCATCAGGCCACAGCCCAAATACATCCACACTGGCACACTTGGGTATGTGTGGACAGAAAGCAACCCACCATGAACAAAAATGTATACAATAAGAAAAAAGACCAGCAAAGGGCTGACAACTCCATATTTTTAACAGCCAAGTTAGGGTCCATAGACTTTTTTTCCTACAAACTCACCCATAACTCACAAAGCAACACATTGGCAGAAAAAAAACTTTTTCTGCAGGCCACTGCAATTTTTCTGTACTTCAGAGCACATAAACTTAAAGCATCCCTTCACTGTAATGTTCATGATGGCCAGCATGGTCAAGAGGTGGAGGTCATGCGAAGACTGTCCAGCTGTCAAGTGTCCTTGCTAAAATACCGCTGCACAAACCACTTCCACCACAATGCAGGACCACAGTGACAGCGCTGGAGAATATACTGCAGGAACTCTCCTACACGCCCTTGAGGGGAGGTGGGAATGGAGGTTCTCTACACCCTTGGAAGTGCTCAGTCTTTATGAGGTGCTAAAAGTAGGTGCATGACGCCCACACGCCCAAACCCCCGCCCACCCCCCGCCTGCCCTCTCCGCTCTCCCCTGTGGTATAGGATCTTTAAGGAGCTCAGAATAAATGCACGTCTATGGAGCTTTACGATTTGAAAAGTGTCAGTGCAATGGACCAAGACCTGTGTTTGGCTAGAAGACGGAGTGGTGCAAGCCTGGCTGCCAGGTATGGCAGGATTGAGCGCTTAAAAGCAGTGAGGAGAACTGCACTAGGCAAGATGAAGTCAGCTACTTTGAGGCCCACAGCACATTTTTTTAACTAGGGCCTCCAACATAATACCTTGTAAAAATCAAACGCAGGAATTCTGTATTTCTTGGCAACGCTGCTCCAATATTATAACAGGGAGCAGCATGCTGGCTATTTTAGTAGCCTGCTATGCTTTCTATTTGCTTGGTGCTTTGACTATTTAAGTACATGCTGAAGAAATCTCTACATGGGGCTTTTACTGGTGAAACTGTAAGAATATTTCAAAATGTAAAGCCTCGTAATAATGAATAAATTGTAAACTGAAATACTTAGATTGGTTTAAAACATTTAGCTTAGCATAAGAAGCGCTCTCGCCTTTCTCTGGAGAGGACAGGCTTGTGCATTCTTAGCCTGCCATGTAGCATTAACAGGCCACAGCCAGAATTCATACTGCACTTTATGGTCCGGGTATCCCTTAAAACGACAGGCAGTTAAAAAGAAATATCATCTGCCTCCGGTACTGAAAACCACATGGTGCAGTGTTTGGTGGTGAAGAGAAATGATCCATATGAAACTCTTGGGGCGAGGGAGCTTTGAAATATCACAACACAGAGAGAGGGGACAGGGTGCTTCTCTGTGACTCTGCCACGCCACAGGAGAAGAGAGGGAGAGGAGGCTGATACGCAATGCGCGGCGCTCATCAAGTACGGCCGTCTGTAGCGCCCCCGGTGCTTCTCAGCTTTTATCGGCTCAATTGATTGCCAGGAAGCTACCGGCGATGCCCCGCCAGCGCTCTCATCCTATTGGCCGTTTGTCTCCCCCACCCGAGAAGCGGTCCATCAAATCAATTACCAGACGCACGCTGTCGGAGGTCTGCTCTCCGCTGGTCAGCACATGTGGTATTGTACTTCATTAGAGTGACGTACGCCTGCGTTTCTTTTTTTTTCTACGGCGGATCAAAGGGAAGATTGGAATTACTCAGTCTGGGTTGGGGGATATAGGCTGGATGCACCTCAGACTTCAGACTATCCCTCTAGTTTTCTCCAGAGGGAGAAAGGCAGATGCTGCATTACAAGTCCACGATAAACACCAGATGCAAAGCCAAGCAAGTTGCAGATGTTGCTCTCTGGTATACATAATATTATGGTATACTACGTACACCTATACACATACAGAAATTATACCAATAGTGATAACCAAATAGTCCAGCACACCAACTATAGGTTTATATAAAGTTGATTCGCATCTGTGTAACAAATTTAACAAAAAGTTATTATACTAGTGCTATATAATTATATCATAAAGCACACTGAATATGGACTCATATATAGTTAAAAAGCATCTTTTTGCATTACCTTTGATGAGTGGATGAGCAGGTGTTCAATTATGCAGTAGCATGTAAAGAAAGAGAAAAAAAAAACATAATTAGTGACATATCAGACCACACTAAGCAATGAGTCATATTCTACGGCCACTTCTTTATTCCCACTGAATGCTGAACTCATGCCATGAGGCTACACACAACTGAATTGGATCTTTCTAAGTGTCTCGCTCCAATTATCAATGCTGCTCCTGTTATGGTGGACTGGCTGATTGGAGAGGCAGGCTTTCTGTGGCTTATTATGTCTTTGTGCCTTCAGAGGAAGATGCTCTGAAGCTCATCCAGGAGACAGACAGCCTGAGGCTGACCAATCATGCCTAACGGACCCACAGACACACACAAAGAGTCCAATAGGCCTTTAATTACTGTGCTTCCTCTTTGACCGCCTTCACTTCAGTCAGTACACACACACACACACACACACACACACACAGGGCCAAACAAATAACTAAGAATACAGGACTGTCAGATCAGGTGCTATTCCTTGGTGGGTTGTAATTAGGAAATTGGGGGCAGAAGACAATAAGGGTTTAGAGGATGAGGCCAAATGAAGACTGCTGTTCATTAACAGTGATGTGTCAGGAGACCTTCCAACATTCAGCTCAGCAGGGTTTGCAAATAACCGCAAACCTCTAGCAGGCGGTCACACACTATATGACCAATACACACAAAGGAGTAATATCTACTTATTAACTTTTAATTTCTCCTGTTGTCAATGTTCATTTCCCTACTAGTGTGCTAACCTAGTGAAAATGGTGTTTGCTAATGAGAAACACACACACGAACACACACACAGACACACACACACAGACACAGACACACACACTCCTACTCAATAAAGGACATTGGCAGTTGTGACAAGATTCAATTCGCTCTCAACAAAAAGCCTTTTCACAGAGCAGAGCAAAACAATGTGTTGTGAGGCGAGGAGAAAGCAACAACAACACCAGCGTGTAATTCCATAGGGATGCATTAGCACAACACGCTAAGCCAGAAAGAGGCAAATCAATCCAGCACACTATTTTCAAGAGCCTGGCATTACTTAGCAGCTCTCAGTGTCAGCACCACTTCCATATGATCACCTCCTGAGTGGGGAAAAAGGCCTGGTCTACAATGAGTCTCCCGCTTTGGTCTAATTGCTCCATTGGCAGTGGGACGGAAGAGGGAAGCAGTGTTTGCTGTCTGGAGGGAATGCTTGTTAGGGATGTTCAAAAGCATGACCACTTGCACGATCCAAGACCAGGCAAAAGCCACACACAATGAAACACTTGAATGGAAGGCATGTCTGACAGGCCTAAATAAGCTCTTATTGGCGCTGGGTGCATTTAAAAATAGTGGCGTCCTAGAGTGAGGAGTGGGGGAAAGAAACCTCTGGCATGTTTCTGGCCATTTCTTTGGAATGTCATTTTGAGCAGACAGTCAAGATTAGCTCAAGCCAGTTTGAGTTTGTGGAATGCTCTTCATATTATATGTAATATTAATACAATGTTGCTTATATAACTTAATAAACAAAGCAATGTTGCATACTGTAGACTGTATGAGAAAGCAATGTGCAATTTGCTTCAAATCCCTCCCAACTAATGTTTTGCAGTTAGGTTTGGTGACTTTGGGAATGTTTAAGACATCCAGTTAAGGACCCTAAAGGGTTGTGTGAAGGGACCTTACAATGGAGACTTCAGAGGGTACGTAACCATACAGAGCTTTGTATAACTGTAAAAAAAGGTTAAACTCAATTGGTCAAGATGCATCGAACTGGTGCTATGTAGCTAGATCAGGAGTAAAAAGACATAAAAATTTAATTTTCAAGGCTGACACAAAACTAACTCTTGAAACCAGCTAAGGGCACTTTAAGAGAGACCAATTCAGTTTTCTAGCTGACTGACTAAAATGTTGTGGTCAATTGTATCAAAGTCAGCACTCACATCGAACAGAATAAGAATCAAGACCTTGCCTGCTGCAGTGTAAAGTTATTGACTGTTTCGGTCACAGCTGTCTCTGTACTGTGATTAGATTTAAAACCTTCTCCAAAATACACTTTTTTTAAACCTCTGCCCTGCCTGCTCTAGTGTGTCACTTTATGGCGTGTGATATACAATGGCATTATTGACAGGTGTATGAACAATCCAAAAGAAGGCAGCAAGAGAATCAATGCTAGGATGAAAGCGTACTTTTCCAAAAAGTGCTGGGACATGCTCAGAGTGGGCAGCTGTCACAAAAAGTGATCTGGCTTGCATTTCCCAAACACAGTTTCACTGCTGCTACTGTGACAACAAAAAAAACGACTGCTCAGAATCATATCTAAATGACAAGTCATTTTAGTGACAGTCAAAAAGCACAACACAATGGTCTTCCAAAACCCAAACTTGCATGCTGGCCCAATTGAGGCCAGACCCATCTCAGGGGGGTTCACACACAGTTTGTGTTATTCCACATTCGCTGACAGTGGCTGAAATACTGATCTGGAAGCAGGCGAAGGCTGCTTGCAGGCGAAAGCTGTCAAGCTGGAGAGGAGGTTTCGCAGCAGCAGAGGTTCTGTGTGGGGTCTTAATAACTGCACAGGTTCCTCCTCCTCCTTCTCCTCAACACAACAGGCCATCATCAACCCGACAGCCTTGCCCTTTGCTGAACCTGCCAGGCGGCTTGGATTCCTCACGCTGGAGGGTCAACAACGTCGGGAGCTTATTAAAGAAAAAACCTGCGAGGAGGGAGACAATAACCTTCACCCCTGAGGGGGAAAAAAACAACTCAAGTCTGTCAGGAAGTGAGGCCTCTGACAGAGATGAACAACCGTACGCTCTCACTCCCAAGCAGAAACCTCAAACCAGGAGGTCAAAGGGTTTTTCTGACAGCATAACAGGGGGAAAGAGAAAAAAAAACTTCTCTTGTACATGGTGGCGTGGAGCACTACATTCCATTTCAAGATGGCTCGCTTCAGTGATTTGTTGGTTTCTCTGTGAAACCCAGCACTGAACAGAGCATTTTGTTTTTCGATTTTTTTTCTTTTCCTCCTACTGCAGGCTGAACAATGGAAGTTTCCCTACGACTGCACCACAAATTCAATATTAGATTGTTGATCAAACACGTATGTATGCATATGTGCTGTAGGTTTCCTGCGCAGAAGCTCCTGGTTTGCACAACAGGTTTTGGTTACGCTGCTGTATGTTCCAACAGCATGAACTCCAACCCTAAGGCAATGTAAATGAGGTTGACTGGTGAGTGTGTGTGTCTATGCCCATGCCTGTGTGTGCCTGTGTGTGTGTGTGTGTGCGTGTCTATGTGTGTGTGTGTGTGTGTGTGTGCATGTGCATGTATGTGGGTGTATCATTTGCTTACCGCTTTCTCTCCCTCTTGTCTTCAACTCAAATGCAATTATGTTGTTTGTGAAACGTAAACCTTTCCGCTAACGGCGAATGTAAATCTGAGCAGTTCGGTCTGAAGAAGGCCACTGAAACTCAGAGATGAGGCCCCCAAAAAGGGTTTAACCCCTAATCCGGTTTACTGTGCTCTTCCTCCCCAAACAGCTGCTGCTGTGACCCCCCACCCTCCAAGCCCACTCCACTCCTAGCCTCCTCCACTCCTAGCCTCCCCACCCCACTGTCAGCCACCAGAACAAGCCCACAATCCCATCTCCCCAACGCACCCCTCCCCAGCCACAGAGGCACAAAGAAGCCAAAGTCAGAGGAATCTGAAAGTAATTAAAGCCTACTTGGGGTTCCCTCCAGCCCAGTATATTCCATGGTTGAGTGGAGGAAGCAAACACTTACTGTAGATGGGACAAACAACCAGCTTTCAAGAGGAACACAAAATTGCTGAGTGGCTCATTTTTTGACAATGATGTAGTCTTTGCTGCTGACGCAGTTTAATTACGAATGCACACATGATTACAGCGTGTGTGTGTCCCAAACCTACATCTCTGTGATTTAAGTGAAGGGGTATGCAACCACCCACACAAACACATAAACACACACACAAAAACACACACACACATACACAAACACACATACACAACATGCTTCTCATTATACATTCTCTGCATCTATCTTGGGTATAACGGTGGCTTAGGCATCGGGGTATGATTCCAGGGGCTACTCAGCTCGTCTGCTTCAAATTTCACATTACAGCACCCGAACCAGGCTACCTCTCCTCAGCCCGTCCCTGGCGAAAGGCAATCTCGGCCAAGTCGATGATTAAAGGCTTTTAAATGGGCCTGAACTGGAGATATTAAACAACAGACAGTCATTCCACGAGGAGGGGTTAGAGGGGGAGGACGGGGTGGTGAAACGGGATACTGTGAAAAAGCTGAGCGCCCCACCAATCGCTCCAGCAGATACCCGTTCCACGGGAGAGTATCCTTTCAAACGGCGCTTTCGGACCATAAATCAGGCTCGGCCTAAAGCAAGACAAATAGTTCTCCGTGGCTGCGGAGCATGGCAAAAGCCACGCAGGCTGACACGAGATCCCTCACGGCGACTGAAACGCCGTCTGGAACACACTTTTCCGAAGAGCGAGGGACGGACCAGGAACGCCGAGGAGAGAGTCGGTCAGTGGTGGGGAGGCTAAAGGATGGAAAAGTCTCCAGGCAGAAAGGTCATAAACTGCTGGAGCTTCACATGGCTGCTTTGGAGGAGGTCGACGAAGAATGCTGATGGGAGTTTATGGAGGAAACAGACCCCGCTCCAGTCAAACAGATGAATTGCTAAAGAGGCTCTTATAGAGGATGCACAGATGTAATCACTGTATCTTTTCAAAGGAAGGACCAGCATGCAGAGCAAACAACCTTACTCCTGGGTGTCAAAAGGAAAGCATCAATTACTCAGGCTTAGGATTCTCCAGTTTCTATAATCTCTTCATTCTTTTTCAGACTTCTATTTCTGGTCACCATGCAACCATACTGAAAACAGCTGAAGACTTGACGAAATTGCCAGTTGTTCAAGCATTTACCATGCTTTTAAATCAACAGCGGCAAGAGCCACAGGTGCATGCATCCACTTTACTCTTAGAATGCCACATCTCGTAAGCGGTAATGACACAGTGCTCCGTTAAGCTGTCTGACTGAATCCCCTGTGACTGCCAACATTCCTCACCATAAGAGAAAGCTGCCTTGTTTTGTCGCAAGTAAGATAAGGGGGGAAAAATCATTAAAACATAACAAATGTCTTCAAAACAAAAAAGCTCATTCAGCGCCATTTTATTCAGCACTTCATCGAGAACAGCTACAAGAATAGTCCTCATACCAGCTTTTGCCTTTTAACCAGGTAGGTTTTTGAACCGAATGGACTTCTGAAACTGGTTTCAGAAATTGCGGTCACAAAAATCTGGGCAATTCCCACGGAAGAAAAATGCCAAATCATGCACAATAAAGAAGAGAGTCATCTCTGTTGTATCTGAAGTGCATCCCAGAAACCCAGTTTGCCTCGGTGCTGTTCACTAGGGAGCAGGACTTGCTACTTGGGCCTGCTGGCTGGAAAAGCACTTGGGGGAATGGAACCCAGCTTGTTGCCACTCCAGGAGGGATGATGTCATCGCAAAAGACTGCGGGGCACAACTGGGACAAACAACTTCAGATGTCAAAGTCGCTGTACTAGGCCCAGAGCAAAAGAATGCTCTCACTTTATTTGTCTCCTTTTTCCTCTTTTTGAAATGTTTTACTGGTTATTGCTAAGCAACAACTGACCAAGCTCGCCACTGTAAAAAGATGTGGCTCCAACAGTTTCCTCCTGAACTAAGAGATATGATTTCCAAAGCCTGATATTTTTTACCCCCACAAGTGGCCCTGATTACCACAGGCCCCCAAACTCTGCTGATGTTAGGTCATTACTACACGATTAAAAACTCATCGAGCTGGCAAACACTGAGCATGGGGGGGCCTGCCAATTCATCTCTTCCCAACGACACCCCACATAAATCAAACAGGCCATTTGCACAAACACACAGACACATGCACACATCCGTAGTGGGCCCCTCCCTAGGCAGCGTCCAACAGTGGCACGCATAACATCCGTGGACACCTTGCAATCCATCTTCATTTGCCATCAGAAGCAGATGGAAACGTTCCATGGCTGCAAAAGGAATGTATGTATGTATGACTTCCCTCAGTGCTTTTGGCTTCCCAGCTCAAATCAGAACTCATTTCATCTCGCCACTTCATCAATTAATGAGTAGTGGGAAAGCCTCTGCAAGGATCTCCAAAGACCTCACCACATGTATAATGCATAGAATGTCGTGCGGATTGACATGGGCAGGCATACACGGAGCCATAGTGTGTGCCAGGCTCTAAAATCTCAATTCTATAATGCATCGCCTTGAATGTCCAGAAAACATTAGGGCTGAAAAGCAATGCTGCAGTTCTGAAACAAGGTATGCATTCATCAACACTATTGGCACAAAGAGAAATCAGTGGCCCTGGCTGCTACCACCTTCTACCGCCGTCCAAAAAAAACCAAAAAAAAACAATATGGATCCCAGGACTAAAGGCTCTGTGATTTCCCTCTTGTTTGAATGAATAGAGCCTGATGAGTGAGAGGCACAGGCAGTTAAAGCCTTTTCACGGCACACACAGGCTGTACGGAGGCCTGCCGAGGCTGATTACCAGGCACAGGCGCACACATATGGCACAAAAATGAGTCTATACGTTTTGCCATGGCCGCCACAATCAGGCCACTCAATCAAGGAGAGTGACAGGCGATCCTCATTAGAAGCCTGGAATGCTGGCCAGGGCTGCATGAGGGGGTGGTGTGGGCGGTGGAAGTGTGTGTGAGTGTGTGTGTGTGTGTGTGTGTGTGTGTATGTCTGTGTGTGTGTGTGTGTGTGTGCAGGAGGCTGTAATGTTTGATGATGTGGTAGTTTTGTTTTAATACTTTTCCCCCCCTCTCTCCCTCTCTGATGACAACTGCTAACAGCAATTGCATGTACATCAAAGGCTTATTCAGCTTTCAGCCTACTTAGAGCTAAACAGCATCGCCACCAGAAACAGCAGTCTGAAAGTTCTGTTTAAGCTGCTTTCAATTAGTCAGCCTGATGCCTTTATCATTGGTAATGTGAGCGATGGACAGTCAATACTAAACTCTCAAAAAAAGGAGGCTAACAGCCCACACACCAAAGTAAAATTCACTGCCTTCACACTAAAAGCTAGCACTGTACCAACAGTAAGAGAAAGGGCTGACTAATAAAATGATTTTTTTCCTGTTAAATTCATTTTAATTTATTTATACAGTTTCATTAATACTAAGTGCTATCCCTGGGCTCTTTATGAAAACCAAGGCTTACACTCCCCATGAACTAGCCTGAGGGGACAGTTGCTCCGGTAATTTATTCTTGATTTATGGAAACACACTTGTGCAAAAAATCAAGTGAGGAATTTATTTGCTTAGATTAATTGCAAATCTGCACACTTAGAAAGTGTCGTTAGCATGGCCCATTAGCAGTCCTACCTTCATCTCCGCTTGTAACCGCAACCTCGGCCAAGAAATAACAGGCACATGCACACTCCCACATCCTGACAGAGAAGTAGACAGATATCTCATATCACACACACACACACACACACACACACACACACACACACACACACACACACATACAGACACACACACACACACACACACACACACACACACACACACACAATTAAAAATGAGATTCAGAGAGGAAGGGCTAACTCTGCATGGCCGCTAGTGGAGTGATGCAAAAAAAAAAAAAAAAAAAAAAAAAAAAATCACAAATTCTAATATCCACGGGTTCAAGAGTGAACAAGAAAGCCCCATGTCCAAGCTCCTCCGGGTCAGATCTCACTGAAAATAAACCACAGGATCAAAAAGCAGGCACGGGCTCGAACAGCGGCGGAATACTTGGAGTTCTTGAACCACAGCTCCGTCTATCACTCAGTGCCTGTGGCAAGCGTGCTCCGGTTCCGTCTGCAGTGAGAGACCCGGACAGGCGGCTATTGGGGCTGCAGAGCCAGGGAGCTGGCAGACGGCAGGAAAGGCTACACTACCCAATCCCTTCTCCATCTGGAGCAGAGTCTGAGTCCGAACGCGCTGAAGAGAAGCGAAGCAGGCACAGGGTTTTTTTTTTTTGTTTTTTTTTTTTTTTTTTTGCACAGATTTGCATCACCGGCGCCAATTGCCAGGAATGAGAATGTTGCCAGGGATGGCAGATTCCGAGGTGGGAGAGAAAAGAAAGAATAACCGGACTCCCAGCTTGAAACTCTCATCAGGTCGAGGCGTGAATTTATTCACCTACACACCTGGTTCAAGTCCATTTGGATTCAAGTGGCTGGTGTTTCCTGTCCATATGCGAGTCTCTGACATAATGTGGAAGTTTTGCAATGAGGTGTGCATCCACACTTTTCCTTTTTTTTTTTTTTTTTGGACATGGCTGTTTCCCCACCAAGTCCACCTGACTATGGAAGAGAAGCATCCTGCTGGGCAGATTGATTTGGGGGGGTCACACATCCAAGCAGTGTCTGCAAATGAGACATGTAATAAGTCAGACAGTTTGAGAACCTTTGCTTTTACTTCTCTCATGTTCTGCAGTGGCTAAAGGGTAAGGCACAACAGGGCTCATACTACCCCACTGGATGGTGGGTAGGGGGCTAGACTCCTCCTCCTCTCTCTCTCTAAATGCTCCCCCTCTCTTTGCCTCCCTCTCCCTGCATTTCCCCAGGCAATTTTCCCCCTTCCTTCTACTCCATGCTCTCCCTCTCTCTGTCTGTCTGTCTCTCTCTCTCTCTCTCTCTCTCAATGCTGCCTCTCTCTTTGCTTCTCTCTCCTTCTGCATTTCTCCAGACCCTTTCTCCCTTCCTCCTCCTCTTTTCTCTCTCTCTCTTTCCTCAAAGCGCGGATCAAACATCCGGCGAAGTGCTATTTGTCCCTCATCACTTAGGCCATCATGGTGTAAACTGGGCCCTGTTCGTTACATGGACGTCAAAGGTCAGAAAAACACAGTGAATGCAAAGGGCTCCTTTGGGTGAGCTCTGAACAACTGGCAATTAGCCATTTAGAGCCCGGCACACGGAAACGGGTGACTTGGAGAGTGAATGACGCGGCCCTCTGCTCGCACTCACTGCCAACAAGGGGCCTCGCACAGTAATCACCTCCATAAGCCCAGCCACTTGGGAGAGTAACAGGATCCAGGCCACGACCACTGCTGCGGATAAAGCCTACTGCTGATCTTACCTATACTAGTGGAGGCCTGGGTAAAATAGCTATCTGAGTCCACAGAATATCAGATCCAATGACTTTTTGGGGTGTTTTTTTTTCTTCATTGTGAAGCATAATCTCCAAAAGAGCCTTACAGCCTGTGATAGCAGCTAACTTTCAAGAACACCAGAACAAATTAAGATTTAGACAGAATTGGTTCTGATGTTAGCTGTTCTTTTCTGTTTCCCCTTCGCTGCATACTTGCTGCATAAAAGGAACCAGTGGGCTGTTGAGAATATACACTGCATGATGTCATACACTTGTGTGCTGAAGGAATGCAAACCAAAATTGTTTGGCCACATTGGCAAAAATCTGAATCTGCACAGTAAGTGTGTTTTGGAGAGAGAGAGAGAGAGAGAGTATGTGTGAGAAAAAATTGTCCAGGTCAGCCCAGACCTTTTACGTAGTTCCTTCCGGTGGCTTTACTTTTGACGGAGCGTAGTCTGTCTATTCTTTTTCTTTTGAGTCACTGGAAAGACTTCTGGAACCGATTCTCCTGAGATCCTGCACAATAACAAACCAACAGTGCAAGTAGCAGTACTCTCCAGCGATCCTAACCTCAGAGAGAGGAATGATTCCAAAGTTCACATCATTCCTGTCCCCAGGATTAGCTGACCTGGAATGAAGGAGCAACAACCTGGCAAGGGCCGCTGCTGAAGAAAACCACAGCGCCACCCAAGCCCCAGAGCCAGCCAGGTTTGACTCACATCTTACACACTCCAGAGGAAATCTTATACTTTAATCATTTTTTTTAACCACATCAACCTCAATAATAACAAAAACAGAGGTTAGACATGCCTGTAGCAACTGGCTTAATGTGGATGGCTATGAAATAGCACGCAAAATGCATGACCATCTCTCTGCTGAGTCCGCAAACAAATGATACAGAGGGTTTGACTCAATTTCTCCATGGAGAAAAACAAAGTCATTACCAACCAGAGACGCAGAGGAATGTTCTAAGATGTTAATTGGCCAGCACACCATCAGAGATTTTTTACAGATTACAATTACTCACAATTGTGGGGGAATAATTATTTTTTATTTTCCCGGTTGACTCCTTCCTATTCACCGTGCTTAACCACTGGTGCTGGGAGAGAGCCCACACACATCCACACTATGCTCCGTTTCAGACCTGGACCTCCTCTCTAAGGTACATCTAAATGCGGTCACAGTCACAAAGCATTTCACACAAAACCCTTGGCCCTCCTTCCACATTTAACCTAAGCCCAAGCCTGACAGCAGCTTACTTGTCAGGTGGATGTGGCCCATATCTGGCTTGCGACTGGTCTGGAACAGGACAGGTTTAAACCTGAGGCAGCCTCAGCCGTCATCTGAATGCAGGGTCCCAGGCCAGCAGCTGCCTGTACACTGCCAGACTCATATTAGATTAACATGAGGCAGAGTCCAAGTGCTACTGGCCCTTCAGGGACAAGCCTGTCAGTTAATGTGATTTTATAGGTGACACAGACAGCAATTTTAAGGGACAGTTTAAATGAATAAAAGTCAATTCATTTTCCATTCATCCATCACAACTAACCGCCCTGTTTTCTTTGCATGACACTTCACACTATAAATTTAGGTCCATACATCAATCTATAGGTCCTCACATACATCTATAGTATGTCTTTGTGCGCACACACACAAGCACACACACACACACACACACACACACACACACACACACACACACACACACACACACACACACACACACACACACACACTTAACAGGTAGGCAGATAGTAGCCCTTGTAAACACACAAACACATTTTTGGTCGGTTTAAGAGAAGGAGATTTTTTTTATCTATCTCTAGTAATGTCTGCTCACTTGCCCAGTCACAGGAGCCCACATGAGTGGATCTCAGGTTGGTACACAAAGACATCACCCACCCCTAATGCACAACCCAGGCACAGGAGGAACATCATGTCACAGTTGAATCCCATCCTTTCTTCATCTTGGACAGCCAGCGTCCGCACGTCCTGCAGAAGAATGGCTAGACCACACACAGCCGAAGACACACACACAATGCACAAAGGGACCATGACCGAGTCTGCCTGGGTCACCGTCTGAACAGCGCGGGGGCTACTGAGGGCACAGCGAGAGGGCACACGAAGGGGGGCAGAGGGGGCGCTGATATGATGGCAAGAGAGGCACAGAGGAGGAGGCTCCACTTTCATTCGAAAGAAAAAGGAAGTAGAGCCACTGTATCCCGATGATTAAAGGCTGCAGTTATAATACTTTTTTATGACTGATAATACAGCTGTGATACTAGGGCACCACGAAGAGCTTGTAAAATGCACATATAATGCACATATAGTGTAAAATGCACATGTAGTGTAACTTAGTGGCTACCAAAACAATACATTTATATTACCCACTGCAAAGTAAGCATGCTATGATCAGCAGAACCTGAATTTGTACACAACTCACACAAATACACAGAGAGAGAGAGAGAGAGAGAGAGAGAGAGAGAGAGAGAGAGAGAGAGAGAGAGAGAGAGAGAGAGAGAGAGGGGGGGAGAGGGAGAGGGAGAGAGAGCTCCACAATGATGTCTCGGCAGGACCAGCAGGCAGAACCTGCAGTGTCGTTGGCCTGATGTGCATCTTCAATTTAAACTGGTTTAGCTAAACAATGTAATTTAGTCCTCTTTAATGCACCTCCAATTAATCTGGAGGCGATCTGGACGTTTCCCTGTCCCGCTCTAACCTGCTTATGCCACATTGCTGGGGCTTTGTCTCGGCAGTAAGTGCTCGGAATGCCGAGGGGCCGACATGTGTGCATGCTGATTACCCATGTCAAAGGTGATTAAACCTCAAGGCTGGGGGAGGGGTGGGGGGACGCAACAGAAACAGTGATTTCTGTAAGGATAATCTGTAGGTTTTAATTAAGTAGCTGGCACACTGTTGTCAGTCACAGACAGGGAGGAGAGCAGGGGCTATAATACGGTCCCCATTGTCAAAGTTAATCTCCAGTAATGACCCCCCACTCTTCAGTGGCGGAATTAAACCCTTGGCTGCCATATATGGCCCAGTTTTTATATCTCCATCATGACTGGATGGGTGAGCACAATAGCTTGGATGGTCTGTGAAGGTTCTGAGGACACTGGCTCTTTCAAGAGTCACTGGACAGAAACCGTTTAAAAGCCTGCTCTCCCCCACCCCACCCCACCCAACCCAACCCAAACCCGGTCCCCTCCCCAGGCAGCACACACCATTATGGGTGGCAATCACCTGCCTTGAGAAACTGTGCTGACAATTTTCTCCTTCAGAGAGGAGCGGATAAAAAAACAGGGGCCCCAGCCATCCAATTTCACCGCCTGTCTCAGCACCTCGGCAGTCAATCTCCCGCTCCCGCTTAACATCCACTGCCGAGGAGGAGATGGGACAACATCTCCTTGAGAATCATCCTTCCTGCGTCCTTTCTAGGGGGAGCACTGCACACTCCTCGCTCTTAAGAGTTTCGTCTAGACACCATCTGGACTAACAGTGCTTAAGCACGCAGGCAACATCTTTAAAAAAATTACTTCATCACGTCAGGACAGAAATGACAGATGACTACATGATTAAAAATAAATAAATCTCCCTTGCTAAACCAATTAAGAAATATCGGATTAATTGGTTATTCAGGAGAGATGCTGCCAGCTTCATTAAAAGATTACCTTGCAGTTCACAGCCATTCCAAGAATATTTTCCAATTTCATTTAGACCATCTGTTTCATACTCAAGACCAATATTGGCAGCTGCTTTCTTCGTGCATGTTAAAAAGTTTCATTCTCACCTTGAATCACTTATCTACAGTTTTAAGAAACTGTATTTTGAATGTGACTACAAAAAAAAAACATTTGACCCACAGATGGACTCCTAGTTAGTGCATGGGGGAGGCAAACAGCTTGTAATAAGCACCGGGAAAGTTCACCTCACACTACCCAGGCAAGACGTAAACAGAATTAGCACCAGATACACATTATGGCATTTGCGAGGCATGTATGTGTGCTATATATAAACGATAACTAAAAAAGGAAAAAGAAATACGGCGAGTGTGGGCAATATGGACAACAGAAAGTCTCTTTGAGAGAGTGTGTGTGTGTGTGTGTGTGTGTGTGTGTGTGTGTGTGTGTAAATGTGTGAATGAACGTGTGTAACAATCCGTGACCGAGTGTGCCACTTACGAAGTGGCTGATGGACAAACCAGTGACCCAAAAGAGATGTCAGAAACTGATAGGCGCTGGTACCAGCCCTGCCACCCACTGAGAGCAGGGAAGCACACACAATGCTTATTCTCATTCAGTCAGATACTGGGGGCAGTTAAGGGTCTCAAGTCCACTGCTAAAAGAGCCTGAAAGGATGGCTGCATGAGCCTCCTTGTGCCTACTGATGAGGTCACATTTCAGCAAGGGGACTGTGAAATTACATTGCTTGGACAAAGTGAAACTTAATTACTAGAATATGCAAAGCTTGCTTTTGCAGCACACTCTCTCCAAACAAAGGGAGTGATTTTTAAGCAGTATTATCCTCAAATTCTGATAATGCTGTGACAAGACGTGTAGTTCAAACAATGTTCGAAAAAGTTTCTAGATGACATTTCTTCCCAACGCCCACCTAATCAGCTATTCAGTCGCTTTGAATGGGAACTAATTGGCTCCTTGAGTAACAGCGATCTGTAGGAAAAGCTCAACGCATCACAAACATCTCATTAATTATATTTTTAGCAACAAAATAGGCTGCTAAAAATGCTCCCTGTCTTGCATTCTCGTATGTGTTGCTATGGGAAAAAATAACATGCCATTTTAGACCCCTGCTGTCCCTTCTGCAGCTACAGGGTTGGGAGATGGGTGTTAAGGGGCACCACTGAAGCAAGAAGACTTGTGCCTGTGATGGCCGAAAGCGATGTGCTGATTCTCACCAGACCGAACAAACTGAAGACGGAGAAAGTGGCAGGGCTGATGGTGTCAGCAGAGCAGGCAGCAGTGGTCCACTATTTCATTAGCTCAGCACGATATTGATCCCACATAGCAAGCAGCACGGAGAGCAATGGCCTGCTATGGCCTGGCCCTGCCCACTGCATTCCCAAATTGCTGCCTGGCCAACCACCGTGCCATGTGCCTTATACCTGCAAACCCCCCCCAAAAATGCTTGTCGTTAAGAGTGCATCCTTTCTGTAAATACCAACAGATTTTATGTGTACTGTCAGTTCCACTGCAAACTGTGCACACAGCACAATGATTTCTCTAACAGCATTTTTTAACATCAGAATTGTACTGGTGCTGCGCGGTTACATTTTGACCAACGTCACTGCCCGAGTGCTGGCTGCTGCGTATGCTTTTTGGCAGCTGTAAGTCGGAGAGGCATTGCCATAACATTAACACCACAAGTGTCTGAGGTCACATGCAGCGCACCACAGCTGACTACGGTGTGTGAACAGCGCATGACCCCTCTCTCAAAGGGGAAAAGCCATTTGCTCACACGCTTAATCATTTTGTTATGTGGAAAGCTGTGGGCTAAAGCCCTGGTCATACTAAGCATGATCCAGCCATGAAGTTTCTCCCTAAAACAAAAAAAAATACTGCAGAGAATGAAGGGGAGTAGAGAAGATGAACCCCAACAACGCTTTAAAAACACGGCCATCTGGACCCGGCAGTGGAGGGCTTAAAAGGCAATAGCCTGGATGGCTGGGGCAGGGGCAGGGTGAGCTGAAGCTGCTCACTCCTCCCCTCAGTCTGTCTAGAGAACATGGGGCGCCTCAACATCAAAATAAGAACTTTGTGCCGTGACACGAAGCTGCCAAAGCAGTGCTCAGATGCACTGGAGTATCCTTTTGCCAGTGGTTTTCATCTCACATCCTCTACCCCTCACTCCCCCGCCCCCCTTTCCCTGAAATGTATAATTACAGAGCCCAGGGGGAGCCTGACTGGGGTACATCTGCTCAGACATGGGGTTGCCGCCCTCAGCTCTCAGTACCACCGCAGAGGCTGGCTGGCTGGTTGGCTGGCTGGTTGGCTGGTGGTGCCAATTCCACAGGGCGGGCCCTGCCCTGGCAGCATCACCCCCGGCACCGGCACCGGCAGTGGCCACGGCCACAGTGTCTCTGAGAACATCCTGATGAAAAGGCACCACACAAAGCCCCACACGAAGAGCAGCTTGCAGCGAGGTGGATCCAGGTCAACTCATCCAAGAGCTGGTAAAGAAAAAGGTCTAACAATCACCACAGCAGCCGGGAGACTGTGCAGGAACTCCAGGCTGGTCACTAGGCAACCATGAGCAGACTGCCGTGCTCTCCAGTCTTTGGGGTCATGACTCTAGTGGGCTCACAAAGCTAAAAATTTAGCCATTATGCTACAGTCGCTGGTCTGAACCTTGTTAAGGACCCCTTGAGTCTGTAAAATTGGTTCTACACAAAGACGACAGCAAAGAGCCACAAGAATAACTTTTGAGGTTACTTCTACAGAGATTAGCTAAAACCCCAGTGGGCCTTTAAACTGTAGATTAGTATATGTTTGGACAAAGCCTGTTTTCCAGGGAGTCCCAAACCTCAACTCAAAATTATATTATGTCTGAAAACTGTGTCTGCTCTCCCTCTACATTGTACATTTTCCAAGCTGTCTGGCAGGTTGGGTAACTATTTATGTCACGTCGTGTCAGCACTGACAGCAATTCTGTTTACATCTTTAAGGTAAATAAATCACACAAGGTGTGGCAGCAAATAAGACAGTGAATGGAGAAAGGAATGAATAAATGACAGTGTAAATCACCATAAATCTTCACCTGGTAAGGTCAAAGTGTTGTTTTTGATAAATGTATTAATGTAAATTTGCTGTTTCATGTTTAATTATTCAGTTCCTCTCCTCCTCAGTGCATAGAAACCCTTGCCTCCAATGCATTTAATTAAATAAACTGTGGCACTCACGATGGAAAAGATATTCTGAGAAGAGGTTAAAAGCACACGACTGCAAGCTAAAAGACTACAGTAAGTAGATCTGTCTCGCCAGTGGAGCACAGTGGAGCTAATTTAGGCCGTTCTAACTTGCATAATCAACTGATAAGGCAGAGGACTCACCCGCAACAGGGCTGTATCTGTTCGACGGTTGGCCTGCCTGCTGTCATGTGGGCAACATGTGCTAGAGATTTCACCTGTTTACACAGCATCTGACCTTTAACAACAGTCACAAGTAAAACAGAACACGAAAATCCTTGTCTCCTTGACATGCTGCAATGCAGCATTATCTTCTAGATGTCCTACTTGTGTCGTTGGCACAGATGGGTTATAATTGTGTGAAGTAAAAAAATAAATAAATGTGTTTTAATGACCATTTTAAAACACAAAGTCTGCTCTGTCAACAGCTGAGCATACCATGAAAGACCACATTATGCCCTCTGCTTACATGTGCAGGCTGTGCACCATGTTGCTTAGTTCATCTCGCAGTCATGACATTCACGCCCATGGGGCTGGAACAGAATAGCGTTTGATTACAGGCTACCACGTGATTGGCAATCATCAAAAAGCACAAGACCCACAAGACAAAATCATCCTTTCTTTCTCAACCAATGTCACCACTCATACTAGCTGACACCACTAGCCCTTGGACTTGGTCATCAGTCAGTGAAACCTGGACAGCCTTGAAGCAGCTGACAGAAATTGGGCAATATTTCTACTCTGACGTTTATCACCCACCTCCTCCCTCTCCTCCTCCCCCTCCTCCGTCTCTGTCTCCTGAGCCTCCTGAACCTCCTCATTCTCCCCCTCCTCCTCCTCCTCCTCCTCCTCCTCCATCTTCTGTACCTTGCTGTGTGGGGTGGGGTATCAGATGATGACATGAGGCGTTTGAGTTATGGCTGGCTTTCCGCACGTTCTGCACAGGTGTCATGGCTTTGTGCCATAATGAGATAGTGGCAGGGATGCTCGCCTCCCCAGGGGAAACCAGGCGGGGCGGAGATGAAAGGCGTTGGCTTATTGGGCTTCCACTCTCACTCCGTGAGACGCGCTGTGTCAACGGCACACAACGCCAGGTCAAACTCATAAATCATCTCCTGGGATTGTCCCCATCTCCGGGTGATAAGGGCTTAGAAATCAATATAAATCATAATGATGAAGTGGTCTGATATAAATACTCTATACACCCCTCAGGAGACATAAAATGATGCATGCAATGCTCTAATACCCACCTATATCATCACCTACTTTGCGCCTGTTCAGACACTTATCTCAAAGGCTAATAATTACGTTATCAACATGTCAGAATTTCTGCTGAACGCTTTAGAGTTCCCTGAGGTTGTTACACCGCTAGAGGCTGATGCATACCTGTATGCATCAGCTCTTGAAACTACATGCGATATGTCCACAAACTTCAAAAGTGAATCCATGTCTAATTTTGGCTCCGCATGTCTGTGCAGGAATGCCTTTCTAATCTCCCTGCAGTCACACCCCACCCCAGCCCACCCCACACCCCACCGCCCTTCCCAGGTAGTAATAAACCGGATACAGGATCTGGCCTTGCACTGGTCGAGGGTCCACAGACCGTGAGCCAGGTTTGGCCTTGATCCGTACCAGTCTTTGTCTATTTAGAACTGCAGCTGCCAAAGCCCACGATCACCTGCCTTGCGAGTAAAGAGTAGCAGTGAAGCTGAAGGGGAATGGGGATCATCGCGCATTCCACCAGCGTGAAAAGGCTCCGCTGAGCAAATCCATTTGAGATCCTCAGGTGCTGTTTTGGCCCCAGGCTTCTGCATAGCACTGCAAGGCAACATGACGAGGCAACACATTCCTATGCTAATTGTTATTAAGGTTAAGGCAATGTGTTGCACAGCAGTCTTCCTCAAACACACAAAAAATTGTCACTCTTTAATTGTGGAATTTTCAATATGCAAGCTTACTTGTCGGAGTTTAGGAACAAAAAATACACTTGCTGTCTTTTTATCATTGTATCCCTTTATATTCATGCATATAAAGATTAGAGCAGCTTTTGGGAGTGAAAACAAACAGTGCATTACTGGGCAAAACAATATGCATAGAGAATAGTGTAGAGACCGAACTGGCAACTGAAGCGTAATCTTTAAATGCAGCGCTGGGAACTACTGCAATGTGGGAAGCAAATCATTACTACCACAATAAAACCATCCCTTTGATGGTAAAAAAACAGGTTCCAACAAATTACATCTCATGTGAATCCTTCTATCACTACAAGGCTATCCAATATCTTTTTATTACTTTTAAAAGTTGTTTTCTTCCTCAACATAAAATCGCAAGCCTCAACACAAGTCATTTAAAACTTAATATCCTCCTTGGCGGCTTTAATAAAAAATGGACCTGGACAGGGATACCACAGAGGGCAGTGGTTAAATTTTATGCTCATTCACGTTTCATAGGGCAGCCCTTTTCCCAAGTCTGATGTGTGTTACATAAAGCAGGTCTGGGCTTTTAATTTAAGAGATTTTTGCCCTTTTTTTGGTCAGAGGGAGGAAAAAAAAAAAGAAATACATGAAACACACCGCTCATTTCCTTCAGCCTGCCACATCTACACTTGGACTGGACCGGCACTCGGCCCAAAACCCAGACCCTCGGGAACTCACGCTAGACACTTCGGTTCGCCCTGTCTCCTCCCGACGTCCCACTGAGGGGGGAGTCGCGAAGATAAGGTGGTCCGTCGTTTCAGCGTTTCAGTGGCCTGGGTCGGCTAATTACAGGCCTGCCCATAACACGTCTATAAAAAGCACCCGCACTCACTCTGGCTTTTTTACACTCTGCTCTTTACACAGCAGTCAGTGTGGGTGTCCTCTGCACAGATCTGCATTTACACAGCCAGGGTCAGATGTCTGCGCCGTGTGGTGATTGCAGGGGAAAAACAAAAACAAATAATTGTGTTGTACACCTGATTATTATTCCAACAGCTATTCTATTAGCAGAGTTTCCTACTGCCCTGATTCCAGCTAATTACAGGAAGCCACTCCCTGTCGTGACAGTCAGAAACCGAGTTCCTCTGTTGCAAGATGACCGGGTTTGCATATCATGATCAAAGTCCAGTGCTGGCGTATGCTCAGAAATGCCAAGCTAGGTAAACAGCACCCAACCGTGCCACGCAGGCTTGTGCTTATGTTCCTAAGGCATTATCTTTGTTGCACTTACGAGTTCACATATTTCAGATCCACCTTGGCCAGCAATATTTAGAGGAAACAGCTTCAGGCAACACTTTCTGTCTCTGGCCTAGACTATTTCAAAGTCAGACATTTGTTTTAGGTTTACTCTGACTACGACCAAGGTTGAGCATAATGGGTCAAACGCAACAAAAGTGTTTGATATAACTTGTATAAGTATCAACAATACAATACAAATACAGCTTTCATTGACATGTATCAAACAGAATTTAGTATTCTAAAAATATAAAACCTAATGTATTTCAAAGGCACTGTGACAGCATACCCCATTCTAAAGAGGCCTATTTAATCCCTTAATAAAATGTAACTGTTTTGAGCTGCTTCAGTTTCTGATATGCACTTCATCTTGATAGAAGCACTCTATTCAGCCTGCGGACCACAGGCAAGAGGGAAAAAAGAATATGTATGAAATTTCATATAATTCAGTTAGAGAAAACCACACACACACACAGAAAAACATAGTCGATGCCTGCACTGTTTAAAAATTTCAGACCATCCAAGTGACATGGTCTGCGCCAATCTTGCAGGGACAAATTTGGTCGCCTTTTCATCAGTTGTTGCTGACCACGACTATGATTTGGCCTTCACACTTAAATAGAGAAGACAGTTGAAACTTCAACCTTTCACCTGTCATGTATAGGTTCTTAAACAAACCTTGCGAAGACCTCAGAACACCACTCTGGCTCTGACACATACAAGCACATACATACATGGCATCCTTGTGTGGACTACGGGTTTGAATAAAGTAATTTCAGTGCTAAGGAAAATTACTTAACTGTATCATTTCTGATAAAAATGGCACAGCCTGCCCATTTTTGTAAGCCCCAAAAAGTGCATACAGCATTATTGTGTATTTCAACAAACACCCAAATACATATTAAGACCGCACACAACTCCTAAACTCTGAGCTAAACAAGAAACTTAAACGGCACTGTCGGCACGGGAAGAAAGTTTGCTACAAATAATTAAATCAGTTAAGGATTGTAAATAGATCGTGTCCCAGAGGCGCATTTCCATGGTGAGCTGCAGAAAGCGACGGCACGCACGCCCGCCGCATCTCGACGATCAGCTCCATTGCCTTTCAATGGAGCCGAAAACTCATGAGATCTTAGTGCTGTACAGTGGTGCAGAGATAGATTACGTATTCTCTGCATGAACGTGAAACTACCTGTTTCTTGAAGACAATTAAGCAACAATGTAAAGAATCATTCTAGCAGATAGCTAAATGTATGGTTGGAGTGATCAAAACTACATGACCAAAAGTGATCAGAGTGACATAAATAACTACACGACGCTTTCTATTGTTCCGTTTAAAAGTAGGAAGCTATAATAGTGTTAACGTCATGAAAACGAGGAGTAGGGTGAAATTTCATCTCTAAATATGAGTCACATCATCTGCAGCCCCATCTAACCAACTCTTCGGTCGCGTGCTTTAGAGCAACTTCAGGGAATGAGTTACAAGTTAGCTTGAACACCATAAAGCAAAATGTTTTGGACACAATTTAGAAGGCTGCTGTCAAATTGCCTACATGTTGGCTCTATCATTAGGTCACGGTTCTGTTCGACAAGTTATTCTGTATTTGTGACACCCCGAAACCAACTATTAGAGACAAACTTCAGCCACACGCCGACCGAACTAAACAAGTGGAGCCGTACGGCGTCCACCAGTACTGCGGCCAAGAAGAAGCTGACAGAAGTCAGGCTCCGCCATTCCCGACGTTATCACGCTATTCTCGTAGATAAAACAGAAGTCAGAGAGAAAATGTAGATGTAATAATCGCTGCAATAACAATCGAAGACTGCCATGTAAAGAATTAAAACATTTAAGGAAGGGGAAGTAAGAAGCATTACGGTCATTCATTCATGTACCTGTCATCGTAGCAGAAATCGGCGCCCAATGTGTTGACATAAAGGACCAATGCCACGGCGCTGCACACCAACTCTGCAATCATTTCTCTAAAAAGGAATTAAATAAAACGAAAGAACAGGCTTGGGAGAAGAAATCCCGAATCTATTTTCCCTCTCCGTCCTTTGTCAAGACGTCTCTGGCAGAACAGAAAATCCAAGTCCCCATCCTTGCAAAGTGTTGAAAGTGGATAATCCGCGCATCCTCCTTCTAACCCATCGTGAGTTTCTGGAGGGCAGGTCTGATCCAACGCGAGTGAGGGTGAAATGAGCAGTATTTACAGTTCGACCGACTGCATTTGAACGCCTTTCCTACATCACTGTCGGATAGATGCATAGTGGACGCTGAATAAACGTCGTGATTGAGCCGCGTGTGGTTAGCTCTGCAAGTGCGCATGTGCGACGCCCCTCCTCCTTCGGTGTCGTTTGTGTCAAAGAAAGCACAGATTCTACTGTGCCTGACAAACACACGAGCCCTGAATTTATTTCCTTTTCTTAGCAGGTGCTCCGTAGTATGTGTATTGTGCATCCTAACACATTGCATTGGCAGTTTTCAATCATTCGTAACGAGAGGAACCATATATTTCGTGGCGTCATGCACTGTATGGACAGCATGGACGCCGCTTTATTGTTTCACGCATAAACTGGCCTCACAGGGTTACTGACTGACGTGTTTGAAGTTGATCACTGCTTTTTGCGTTGCAACGTTATGCTCTCCGTCGTTAATCTGTCCTTAATCCGGTTGTTGCGCAAGGTTCAGGGAAAAGCCATATCCAGTGAATTGCCCCGACCACTTTTTGCTGTTTTCATACACGACTTTGCATGTGACAAAACAATGCCTATTTTAAATACCAATGTATGTAAATAAATAAATAAATAAATAATTGTGTAGCCATGGTCTACACCTACCAATAAACTTATTATTATTATTATTATTATTATTATTATTATGATTATTATTATTATTATTATTATGATTATTATTATTATTATTGCTACGACTGTGCTGTTAATAACTCTATTTTCTCTTTCACATTTTGACTTAAGTTTCAGAAAAGCCTGCCATGGTTCACTGTGTTTGTACATTCCAACATGTCCTAAATTCTAATCTGATTCAAGCATGTCATTCTGAGGTGAGTGGAGGCTTCCTGATTGGCCACATTGAGATGCTGTATTTAAATTCTCCAGTAGAGGGTGCACCTTTAAAAAAAAGATTTTATACTGTGAAAGACTGGCTGATTTTACTGGGTACCTGCCTTAAACCTCCAGCAAATCACCTTTGCTACTTCTGCTGTTTCTTATAACTACTCTCAAAAATGTTTGTTCAGAAGATAGAATAGAAATAGTGGGAATGGTAGATAAAAAAAACACCATAGAGGCATTCAATATAAATAACTCGCTGTGTCTGTCTGTGTCTATGTGTTGTATTTGCTGTGTGTGAGAGAGAGAGAGAGAGAGAGAGAGAGAGAGAGAGAGAGAGAGAAAGAGAGAGAGCTCATCTGAAAATGTGTAAGTGTGTGAGAGATGAAGTTGTGTGTGCAACATGAACGAGCTGGTGTGGTTCCTCCCTGACAGGATTGTGCCATACAAAAATCACTTGTTTATTTCAGGCTGCTAATTACCATATGTGGCTTGTGCTCTGCCTGCCACTGGTCCAAGATTATACCATACACAGTTTAGCTTTGCAGCTTAAAGTGGCCCACGCTATAAACACAGGATGCGAAAACAAGGCATGCAAAAAAAAGAGAAAATATAGAGATCACATGGCCGCCCCTTGGAATGTACATATGAGCGTGGCTTTCACCGTTGAAGGTGGACAGTGAATAGTAAATGGACTATTTATATAGCACATTTATATACTCAACAGAGTAAGCCTATCCAAAGCATTTTACGTTGAATTCCTCGCCACCCATTCACACGCACATTCTCACACCGATGGCCAAAGGTTGTCGCATTGCTAGGCATGAACTAGCACATCAGGTACAGTATAGACACAAGTGTCTCATTCAAGGACACTTTGGGCTTAGCAGGAGGAGGTGGAATCGAACCAGCAACCCTGTGTGCCTGTCTGAATATGTCAAGGTTTCCATCAGGCACTGATCCAGGACCAGTCAAATTTAAATTGAGTGATGGATGAGCACTGAACATGAATGCTAGTGTTAGTAGGGCTAGTGTTTTGTAGGGATTGTAGTTGTTGTCTTTTTATGTTACGTACTATGGTGCAGAATGAGTTTTCCACAAGGAACAATAAATAAATCTATCTGAGTAAAGTCTGTTTCAGTGTGTGTTCTTTTAGGTATTTTTGTGTTTGTTTTCCACATTCCTGTGACCTACCAGCACCTGGATTAGAGCTTGTGTAGGGATCCTACCTGTGCACCAAAGCAGAGGAAGAAACACCATGCACCAAACCAGAGGAAAAAACAAGGGAGAGGAATCAGTAATGCACATCACACACACCCTACGCCTATCGAGCTGCTATCTCTTCACCTCACACACACACACCTTAAGCTGTCAGGTGTAACTGTGGAAAAAAAAAGAAGTGCTCCCCTGTATAATTTTCATAGTGCTGTGAATGAATGAGATCCTAGAGACAAACACGTCTTCATATTGGCATACTGTATGTCCTGATGGAGATCATTTTATGTTTATAAAGTATTGTTTAGAATTAAACTTAAACTTTAAAAAATGTAACTTAAAAAAAACACAAAACGAAACATTCTAACCTGCCATTTGTGGTGAACCTTTCCTTCTCAGCTAAGGGTAGGTTTTAACAGAATGGCCAGAGCTGGCCATAATGACCTTGTGGCTACGAGCCAAAATACAGCTATGTTTTTGACTTTGTACTTTGGAGCAGAGTGTACTGGGTCACTGGCGTAAGGAGATCACACTGAGGGCAACTGTAATGGGACTCAGCAGCTCCAGAAGGACTGTAAGGATGGGGAAAGTGCTACCAAGGACAGCGGAGAGCGAGAAAGCGTGTGTGTGTGTGTGTGTGTTTGTGTGTGTGTGTGTGTGTGCATGTATGCGTGTACACCTGTGTGTATGTGTGTGTTAGATCGAGAGGGTGTGTGTGTGTGCATGCATGTGTGCACATGTGTGTTAGAGTGTGTGTGTGTGTGTTATATCGAGAGGGTGTGTGTGTGTGTTTGTGCATGCATGTGTGCACACGTGTGTTAGAGTGTGTGTGTGTGTGTGTGTGTGTTAGATCAAGAGGGTGTGTGTACATGTCATATGCACTAATTTACTGCTTCTTTTTTTCTTTAAAATGGTCAGTGCCCTAAAATGTACATGATGTTTGATTACAGCCTTCGTGTTGCCTATGTACAATGTATTTTCCCTGAGGTCTACTGCTCTGAGTAGTCAGTGCTTGTTGAAATGGTGCATTACTGGAACACGGGTTGAGTAAAATGTTAGGTCTTTGCTGCTGACTTATCCCTTAATAGCAGAGTGTAATAGAACTCAGATGCATAATGACACCAGGCATATCAAAGCTCAACCACATTCGCCCTGTGAGGCCCACCAAGGCTTTTCTAAGGCCCTTCCACAAGTATCCCATCATAACCTTTTCCCCACCACTCTTGGGAGGTGTTATGATGGTGGTCTCTCGCTCTCTCCCTCCCACCCCTACTTCGCTTAGTGATGATTGAGGATACACACACTCCCTCGCCCACACCCACACACACACACACACACACACACACACACATTCAGTCAGCCATACACTAACAATCACTCCAAAACACACACACACACACACACACACACACACACACACACACACACACACACACACACATTCAGTCAGCCATACACTAACAATCACTCCAAAACACACACACACACACACACACACACACACACACACACACACACACACACACACACACACACACACACACACACACACACACACACACACACACACATTCAGTCAGCCACACACTAACAATCACTCCAAAACATAACACACACACACAGAAACATATATGCACACATGGGCACACACCTACACTCACATGCACACACACACACGTGCACACATTTACTCAGCCACACACTCACAATCACACAGAAACACACACACACAGAAGCACATATGCACACATGTGCACACACCTAAACACACGCACACACACACACACATTCACCAAACATTTACACTGCACGATGGGACCCCAGGGACCCTCTTCAAGTTTCACAATTGACATGCAAACGTGGCACCTCCTTGTAGCTTAATTACAGGGTCCAAACCTCAGCTCTGGCTGCTGAGAGCAGCGTCTGGAAATAAAAGCACAGCAACGAACCACAATCACGGCATGGCAAACACCAGGGCGACACCGGGGCCACGGCGGCTTAGGCTGTGACGGCATACAGACCTTTACGCTGCAGCACGGGGGACATCGGAGCCAGAGAGCACTTGCCGGTGGTTGGAAACACCACATGAGAAGAAAAATTAGCAAATATTTGCAAATGAGCAAATATTCTGGTGCACGTGCTGTAATGGCCTGGGGGTGGGGGGTTGGGGATTCTTGGTAAACCACTGTTTCACAAACTTCAGTGTGTTTTCACAGTTTCAACTACTGTCTGAGGTGCAGTTGGGTTTGACAGAAAGGCAGCGCGTGATGCCTTAATGTTTGAATTGGTATGGGTTTCTACTTTTTATTTGTTTTTATTTTTTTTGTTTGATTTAATGCTATCTCATTTTTCACAATTAAAAATGACAAATCATAACTACATTCATGGTATACTTGCTGGCTGAAAACTGCATTTGTATTTTGTTTTTTATTTGTTATTTTATGTTTGTATTTTTATTTTATTATTTTTGTATTTCATTTTTGTATTTTCATTTTTTTTTTGGACGAAGAACATTCAAAAGCATGAACTGTCCCTTATCGAGTCTGTAACAGACCTTAACATTTACTATTTTCTACACTCACCCTCTAAATATATCACTCACTTTTTATCTTGTTCTCTCTCTCTCTCTCTCTCTCTGTCTCTCTCTCTCTCTCTCTTACTCTCTCTCCTTCTTGCTCTCTTTCTCTCTCTATCACTCTCTCTTTATTTTTTCCTCTTTCTCCCTCTCTTTCCCTCTCTTTCCCTCTCTCTCCCTCTCTCTCTCTCTCTTCTGCTCCCTCTCTCTCCCTCTCTCTCTCGGCATTTGCACCGTGATTGATGAACTTAAATGCTGCTCTGCAGAGCTACACTCAGGCTCTTTCACCTTGTGGGGCAATTCCACAGTCCCATCAGTCATCGCACCACAGCATGCGGCTAGCCACTTGTCCCCTGACGACGGGCGCCCATATCCTTGGAGACCAAAGCACTTGCCCTCAGTGACCAGTGCAGGTGTCCCTGATGAGCAGGGCAGGTGCTGTTACTCTGACTGTGGGGATGACACGGAGAAATGTGCAGGTGTTGTTAATCTGACTGTGAAATGATGACACAGAGGACACCGCAGGTGTTGTTAATCTAACTGTAGAGTGACAACGCATAGAAATGTATGGGTGTTGTTAATCTAACTGTGAAGGGATGACATATAGAAATGTATGGGTGTTGTTAATCTAGCTGTGGAGTGATAACACATAGAAATGTACGGGTGTTGTTAATCTAACTTTGGAGTAATAACATATAGAAATGTGCAGGTGCTGTTAATCTAACTGTGAAGTGATGATACATAGACATGTACAGGTGCTGTTAATCTAACTGTGAAGTGATGATACATAGACATGTACAGGTGCTGTTAATCTAACCGTGGCGTACTGACATATAGCAATGTGCAGGTGTTAATCTGAAGGAGGATTAATGACCCAGAGAAATGTGCTGATGTTGGGCCACCACAACATTCCTGTGAACATCCTGACCATAGAGTACAAAGTATATATATATGTACAGTATGGCCATGTCTGACATATTCACTCCTTCACCATGTAGTACAGTATGTAGGGAATCAAGCAGTGTAACAACACACCATACATGCACCATAGCATACCACCACACCATACACAGTGCACCATAAAGTAAACAAGCAGACATTTTGGATTTGACCTATGTGTATATAAACATGGAAGTAAAAAATAGAAGTCTGCACAATGAAAACTCCCCAAACGACTGAATTATTTAAATAAAGAGTGACGTTTGACCCACCCTGGTGGTCACAGTGTGCAGACTTCTAGTTTTGGCAGTGGTTGTGGGTCCGGACCAGCCGCTGGACACTAATTACACAGCAAACTACCGGACCAATAAGGTTCGGAAACTTGTTTTGTACCAGTAGATGCAAGGATATTGGTCCGGAGCTTCTTCGTTCCTAACCCTAACCCTAACCTATCAAAACTCTCAAATTTTGCCCCCTTTTGCCAGCAGTAAACAGTCCACCTCCATTTCAGAAAGAGGTACGGCAGATTCCATACAAATAATACCAGTTCTAGGGGCAGTACCAATAGCCACTTTGTTTATCTTTTACTCCTTTGATACTCTCTTCTGTCCTGCACGTGGCCTCGGTGAGGCGGGACGCACATGCATCTATGTTGACTATCTACATAAACATGGGACACATGGGATTCTCAGATACATGCACACATACAGTATTTACACGCTCACAGATACATGCATACAAAAAAATGTAGGTGAATTGTCCATATGTGGGACACTGCCTAATGTGGGACACCTAAACTTCTTTTAGTCCCCCAAACTAATGAATGTCAGTAAAATTATTAACAAATCGAAGCTGTACTTCCATGTGATCAAATACATTGTAATGCACTACAGTCCAAGATGCAAAACATGTCCCACATTAGGGCAATCCACCCTAAGGGACTAGTAACATACTGAAGGTAGCAGAGTGCAATCCTTTGCTGTTGCTGTGCAGCAACACAGACATTCCTCACACATAGAATCACACACAGGAAAGACACTTACAAGGACATACTAAATCCTTATTAAACTCACACAGACACAGACACCAACACCAACACAGACAGACACACACACAGACACGCAGACACACACACACACACACACACACACACACACACACACACACACACACACACACACACACACACACACACACACACACACACACACACACACAGGATAATGTGGAGCAGGTGCATGGTGCCTGGTGTTAAATCATGCACTGGTGTGTGGTTTGGTGGAGCAGACAGAGTGGGTTAGACTATGGATGAAGAGTTGAGCTGCACAGGTCATCAATAACACTGCCGACAAGCACGAATACACACAGACACACACAAACTCACACCTCTGCATGCATTAGCAGATGCAGACGAGGCCTGAGTGCACACAAATACATGAACCCCTGAAGGAAAACACAAACACAGACCCAGACACAGACAGACACACACGCACACCCACATCCACACACACGTGCACACACACACACACACACATACAGCCACTGACATAACTGGAATCATCTGTATGGTCATTAATAAAACACTGCTGGCCTCCTGTTCCCATTAGTCATAAGGGAGAATCACAGGAGCTTGTGTGTGTCTGTGTGTCTAAGTGTGTGTGTGTGCGCCTGTGTGTGTGTGTGTGTGTGTGTGTGTGTGTGTGTGTGTGTGTGTGTGTGTGTGTGTGTGTGTGTGTGTGTGTGTGTGTGTGTGTGTGTGCGTCTGTGTCTGTGTGTGTGATTGTATGTGTGTGGGCACACTTGCATATGTGTGCCTTCCATTAGGTAGATGAACGTCTAGCCTTTATAGCTTATATAGATTTTATTTGTGGTTTGTATGTGCTCTGCTGTGGGCCGCTATGGATATAACATGTTCAGGGGTCTGTGTGGTTTGTGCGTGTGCATATGTGTGTGTGTGTGTATGTGTGTGTGAAGGCCTCTGTGTGTGCAAGTGTGCATGCGTGCATACGTGTGGGTATCTATGTGTGCCTACATGAGTGTGTGTGTGTATGCAGATTTGTCGATGTGTTTAGGGTTGCTCCTGTATGTCTGTGTGTGTGTGTGTGAGTAGGGTTGCGTGTATGTGTGTATGCAGGTTTGTCTATGTGTTTAGGGTTGTGTGTGTGTGTGTGTGTGTGTGTGTGTAAGGTTGCATGTGTGTGTGTGTATGCAGGTGTGTCCATGTGTGTGGGGTTGTGTTGTATGTCTGTGTGTGTTCTGTGGGACAGTCCTATCAAGCTTCCCAGCTCTCTCTGCAGTGCCCTGGTGCCCCACCCTGCTCTGTGTAAAGGGCAAGGACGAGTCTGGCTTTGAGCGGAGGGGAGATGAGAGGAAGCGTGCTGACCTTTAGCAGTGATGAGCCTCCCTCCCAGCGGCAGCTGCCCAGGGCAGGAAGCCCCAGGGAGACAATTAACCACCTCAAAGCCATCTACAGCTTCCACCCGTGCCACAGGCTTTTTCATCTCATTAAACCGATACCGCCAAACATGCTATTTCGGTGTATTTTTCCCCTCTCTCTTTGTTTTCAATACGGTGGCATTTCATAAATGAGACCAGTGCTCAGTGATCAGTTGAAATTGGCCCTGTGGAGCTAAACTGAGCTGATAATATATTCTGCTGAGAAAATCGTCCTTTTGAAAATTTGTCTTCTGAATTCCAGAATTGGGGACAACATTCAACTTCACAGGAGGTCATGTGCACCATTAAAAATGTTGCCCAATGTTGTGCTCAAAAGCCACCTTCCAATGCTGGGCCCTTACTGTAGAATGATCGTTACCCACCCCCAAGAGAGCATCAGCAGGTGCATTTTAGTCCTTTCCACCTGTTACACAGAGTGTAGCATGGTGCTATCAAAGCTAACTGTGGGGTCAAAAACATGATTCACTCTCTCACTCCCCAGATGGGTCCCACGAGTGTAGGACAGCCACACACAATATTCTGCTAGTGTCTCCAGAGACATATACTCATTGTTGACTTGACCTGCCAGGGCCTTTGTTGGGAAACAGATCAAGGCCTATCAGTCCACCAGTGGGGTAAAGAGAAGGCATATTATGATAGTGAGTGTGAGTGAGAGTGCTTTGGCCAAAGAGAACTGGCCTGAGTCAGACTCCATTAGGTGTGTGTGTTTGCGGTTTGTGGAGTGTGTCATGCCCATAAAGCTGGAGAGAATCGGTATTTTCCGCACCGCTAACCACACCTGCACACGTCCAGGACGCATCGGCGAGGATGGTTGGAGGGGGTCAGAGCTGTGCACGGTCGAGACGGAAAACAGCCATTACTCACACACGGGGTGTGCGGAGGACCGGTGGAGCGGTGGAGGAGAAGGGGAGAAGGGGAGAAGAGGAGGAGGAGGAGGAGTGAAGGAGAGAACGTGTAAGGGCAGGACACTCAAGTCTGCCATCCCAAAATACACCGCATGCAAAATTTACTTCACAAAAAGCAACTGCTATGAAAAAGGAGAATACCTCAGGGGAACAACTTGGGTTGTGGGATTTTTTGCCTTGCAAAAACATTGTGCACCAAAACATTGTGCAATGTTCTGACATTTTAGCGTTGCCTGAAGATTTAATGTGACCACCTCTTTGTGCTTTTTATGTAAAACACTGCAACGCCAAAACATGCCAGAAATACCTACATGTTTGTGGCTTTTTCTCATACTTACCCAGCCCTACGGTAGATTTTTGTGAGAGACACCGATGATGGCAATTTGTCCAAAAATACAAATACTGTGTACTGGCTCTGCTAATAAATGTGCTAATGTGTTAATGATAGGTCTAGCAGCCATTTTTAATAATTGTCATAATTAATAATAATAATAGATTGACATAACCCCAGGATCTGGCTACATGAAACAGTTGACCCAAAACTTCAACTACATGGTCTGTCTGTTTTAATACTATTACAGTAAAAGGCTATATTTATAGTGCCTAATTACTGTAAGTTGTTACTGTACTTTTTAAAAAATATGTTTTAGGACTACTGTTAATTTATCCTTTTTTTGGTAAAACCATTCATTAATGAATTTAGTTGAAGCATAGCTGATGTGTTGCTTGGGAGAAATGAAATGTTGGTGCTCCTGTGTGTGTGTGTGTGTGTGTGTGTGTGTGTGTGTGTGTGTGTGTGTGTGTGTGTGTGTGTGTGTGTGCGTGTGTGTGTGTGTGTGTGTGTGTGTGTTTTTCCCCCACTGTGTAACACAAACACATTTTTCAAGATGTTGGAGTCTCACTAGCGTGTCTAAGGCTAACCTACAAACCTAAGATAAATGCATCCAGTCCAGTACAGCACCACTTTAAGGAGAGGGTTCAGACTTCCCCAAAACTGGTGCAGCCTGGTTCCAACCAATCTATGGAAAAAAGAGATTGTATCGCTCCTTTCACCAGTGTGTCTTTGCCTGCCCATCTGTTTATGTTATATAAACAGTGAAAATTTCAAGAGGAATTTTTTTGATTTTGCCTCTCTTTGTACAATCCCAGTGATATACAGTAGTGTCTGTATGTGTGTGTGTGTGTGTGTGTGTGTGTGTGTGTGTGTGTGTGTGTGTGTGTGTGTGTGTGTGTGTGTGTGTGTGTGTGCGCATGGGTGTGTGTGTGTGTGTGTGAGTGTGTGTGAGAGAGAGAGAAAGAGAGAGATGAGAGAGGGTGTGTGTGTCTGTCTGTGTGTCTGTGTGTGTGTGTAAGGGTGAGAATGTATATTTTTATATAGCATGTATGTGTGTGTTAAGGGAGTAGGTCGGTGAGTGTTATTAAGAGGCTGGAGTGGAGCCCTGCCTGCCTGCCTGCCTGCCTGCCTGCTTGCCTGCCTGCCTGCACCCAGCAAGTGGTGAAGCAGCCCCAAGCCCAGCACAGAGCAGCAGCAGCAGCAGCCGCAATTCCCATGATCTCCTCTCTGGAGCCTCCACACTGTATTTCCATAATCACATTAGCCATAAGAAACAGGGCCTCCCTCCACAACGCCTCTCTATGCTTGCAGAGACAGACAGGGAGAGAGAGAGAGAGAGAGAGAGAGAGAGGTGAGAGAGGTGAGAAGAGAGAAAAGGACAGAGAGTGAAAGACAGAGAGAGAGAGGGAGAGAGAGAGAGAGAGAGAGAGAGAGAGAGAGAGAGAGAAAGAGACAGA
>CM050208.1:13967500-13977500 GCA_027475355.1 Coilia nasus
TGGCAGGGGTTAGTCCGTGGCCTTAATAGACTGCTTGAAGGCCAGTATAGACTAGTTTTTTTAGGTCTATCTATTTATAATTATGGTGTTCTAGTCATTTATTGTGTAGTGGAGCAGATCACCTATAGCCTATACTCTTTCCTTTCCAACAACACTGTTCTCATTATAAAAACTAGTGTTTTTGTTTACTGGTAACCCAACACAGCTTAGTGCAACAAAAGCTAGCTTGATATTAGTAATATGTGAAGTCGATGGTGTAGTGGTCAGTGTTACTGTTTAATGTAAAATGCCGTTTGTACGACATTTTGAAAATAAAAACAAAACACAAAAAAACAGTTTTATGTGATAGCTGTGAATATATTGCAAAGAGATGCGGAACACACTCTGGTTTTAACCACACAAAGGGCTTGGGGTGGATGGAGACTGGGTTTAGCCTCATGTAAACACAACCTCACCTTTGGTGCTCATGCTGCAAATTAGGGCTGTGCTGTTTCTAAAATACAGATATAGCTGTCTTGTGTAAACACAAAAAGAATCCTAATGTGTACCTGACTGCAAATAGCACAGATAACAAGCAGCAACTACCTGATTGCTTGTTTCTGTCTGAGTAATGCTGTCTATTCCACAAAGGTTGCAATTAGCATTGCTAATCACCTACACCTGGGTGCAAATAGCATCTCAGAAAACTTAATTAAATCTACTTGCATTAGTATGCAATGCATAAAGCCATTGTGCCATTGCCATTATGCTATATGTATAGCAGTGATAGGATTTTTACAATGGGTCAGGCTACATAGGAATAAGAATCTTCCTGTGTCTGAACTCCTCAGTCTGAAAGTAAAAGTGGACATTTTGCACAACATGTGCCACATGTATTATATATGAAGGAGCAAGCAGTGGCTACACACACACACGCATGCACACACATACATACACACATACGTAGAGAGAGAGAGAGAGCAAAGAAAAAGGTTGAATAATAAATGGACAGTTACTGTAGCCTGTAGACTTATCTTTCCAGTCAAATACGCATGGGAAGTTTTAAATAAATATTACTGCTTTAGGCGAACATCACTGTAAACCAACATCAGCAAGTTCCCTCATTAACTCAGAAAAGTTCACAAATATAAATAAATATGTGAAAATGTATGAATATAATAAAGTATGTGTGTTTGTGTGTGTGTGTGTACAACTACAGTATCTTTGTCAAACGAATATAAAAATCCAATAAAATACGTACACAACAGAATTGGTAAAATACAAGAAATACTGTATTTCACAAGCCAGTCTTTGGTGCCGGTTGATTTGTATGGTGTGAGTGTGGGAAGGGGAAGTGGCAGTGGGAGAGGGTGTTCTCCCTTGCTCTCTCTCCGCCTGCATGGCTGTTGCTGGCCCAGGCCTGGGAGTGGGTTTGTGTGCTGTAAAGACACAGCGCCTTATTTATGGACTACAGGCAGCCCGGCAGCAAGAAGGACTGGTGTGTGAATACTAATGCAGGCAGGCAGGGAGTAGAATACTAATCTCACCTCAGCTCCTCTCTCTCTCTCTCTCTCTCTCTCTCTCTCTCTCTCTCTCTCTCTCTCTCGTTCTCTCTCTCTCTCTCGCGCTCGTTGTCTCTTTCTCCTACTCTCCTTGAGCCCTATCTTTCTCTCTCTCACTCTCTCTTTTTATGTCTCTCCTTCTCTCTCTTTCTCTTTTTTTCTCAATCTCTCTTCCACTCTCTCTAACTGACCCTCTCTTTCTCTCCCTCTCCTTTTCTCTCTCTCTCTCTCTCTCTCTCTCTCTCTCACATTCTCTTTGTCCCTCACTCTGTATCTGTCAGCGGCTCAGCATTTCAGGTCTATTCTCCTTCACTGTCTCCGCTCCTCCTCTGCTCTCAATCTTTCGCTGGCCTTTTCTCTCTCTCTCTCTCAATCACTTTTTCTTTCCAATTCTCGGCCGTTCTGTCTTGACTGCTGTCTCCCTCACGCTCTTAATCATCCTCTTTTACACTTTCCCTGTCTCTGTAGGGATGGCCTCTGACAGTGGGGAGGTTCAATATGCGCTGACGGGGAGTACTGCATGTCTATAAATGGTGAGAACTATTGGATAGTAAAGTAAATGATTTTCTTTCGCCATCTCTTTCTCTCTCTCTCTCTCTTTCTGTTCTTCAGTAGCCTGGCACCTACTGTAATTGGTGCTGTATATGTTGTTGTATCATGGTGTTGGTGTACAGTAGCTAAGGTGGAAGGCGTTTTTACTGTAATGTGTTCTTACAGTAAGCCATTATAATAGCTCAATCAATGAGTTCATTTCAAAGCAGGAGTGCAGATTCTTTCTGTGTGTGTGTGTGTGTGTGTGTGTGTGTGTGTGTGTGTGTGTGTGTGTGTGTGTGTGTGTAAAAGCATGCATTTTTTTCCCGTTTTGAAATAATAATGGAAGACATATAGCAATGACCCTTTCATCACCTGCCTTTCATTTCTACATTTTGTATCAGTCACTTTGTCTCTGTGTGCAGAGCACACAATAGGCATGGGCCGAGGTCTTAAATTAATGATAAGAGTTCCTGTGGAAGTCATCAGCAGGCGTGCTCAGAGCTGCAGAGAAGGCTTCAGCATGCTGGGAGGAGAGGAGGCCGCCGAGGCTGCCAAGGACATTAAAAGCCGATGGGAAGTCAGACGGAGAGAGTGCGAACTGATTAAAAATTGAGCAGATCCATCCCTGCAGCCTCCTGTCCAAGCCCACCAAGGTCACATAGACATGCAGCCTTCGAAGGGTTGTTCTCAGGTCAGCTGTCTGCATGACAGTAGGCCACTGAGCCCAGGTGTGTTCAATGCTACCTGATGTGTTATCGCTCTCAACACAGCTGCTTGAGGCAACCTCACCCTCAGCTTCAGAAAGTCTTGTTTTTTTTCTGTGTTTTATGCAAATCTTGGGCCCAGACTGGCGCACCAGCTTACACAGGGAGCGCAGTCGTCAGGCAGTCCTTCATTAAGGGTGAGTGCTCAAAGGCATACATGTGGTGAGATGTGTGTTGAGCTGGAGCATATGTTTCTGATAGTGCATTGTGGCACAGTGCAACAAATTACAGAACCATTCCAGCCTACTAATTGGATTGTTCCCTCTCTTTCTCTCTCTCTCTCTCTCTCTCTCTCTCTCTCTCGCTCTCTCTGACACCCACCCAAGTTAAATTTACATTCAAATTTGAATAACCTTTATTGACATATTCCTGTTAGATATTATATGTTATATATGTGTGTATGTTTATTTATTTCTTTATGCATTTATTTTATATTACAAACAGATAAAATACCAGATACAGACCACCCTGTGTTAGAAAGGAAACCTACAAACTTAAACCTTCCTTTATATGAACGTTTATAAAAATAAAATAGAAAATTAAACTAGTAACCTTAAAATATCCCAAGTGTAAAGGAACCCTGTAATTTTCAGTATAATTTAAAATGAAAAGTACACTTATCTTGTCTTATAATCGCTCCCTCACTCCCCATCTTTCTGTCTCACTTTATTTCTCTGTCATCATCACATCCTTTTATTTACCTTTGCTGTGGTCTCTCAGTGCCTGCTCATGTCTGTTTGCCTGTAGCGTCTCTTCTCTCCTCTCTCCCCATCTCTCCTTCACTCACTCCGTGGCTAAAGGGCTTGAGTGCAGGCCGGGAGAGGAAAGCCCACCGGGGGTCCCGCCTGCTCCACTCGCGCAAATAGGAAGTGACATATAAATGGAAGCCTCTCGCGCTCCTCTCATTCGCCTCGTAGATGTTTGCCATTTTAATAGGAGTGATCCAGGCGAGTGGCCCACTCCAAACTGACGTACTGTATGTTAGCCTACAGAACATTATCACATCAACAGGAGAAAATAGATTCCCCTCCCCCCTGATGTTATCTTTTTTATTTTTTTTTATTTTTTTAAGGCAGAGAAAAAATGCAAACTGAGCACAATCAAAAACAAATCAAAGCAAAACCACAGTGCTAAAAATGCTGATATGCCCCTAAATGTGAAAGACCATACATTCCTTCCATCCTGTGCAACAGATGAGAATTTCCATATCCACACTGCTTTGCGACCTGAATACCGCCACCATTGACAGATTGGGGTTTAAAATGATGTGTGGTGACAGGAATCAATGGGTTGTTTAGGTAGAAGCATTCCAAGTCCTCTTTGTCAAAAAAATTACCCTGTGTTTTTTTCTGACATCATAGCAACATGCTGAAATGACTTCCACATCTCATGCGGATGCCTGGCCACAGGGCCAATCACAGGGAAAGTGTGCTGTGATTGTCAAACATAATGATGGCCGCGCTTACTGTGGCTTTGCCGTTGCCCAATTATGACTATATGCTCACCGCAACACTGGAGACACGGCAGTGCAGAGAGCCACATACTTTTGGTGCATTCATGCCATTTTAGACAAGACGTTGGGCCCCTAGGACTGAATGGGGAGGAAAGAAAGAAAGAAAGAAAGAAAGAAAGAAAGAAAGAAAGAAAGATAGATAGAAAGAAAGAAAGAAAGAAAGAAAGAAAGAAAGGACAAGAAAGACAAACATAAAGAATGAAAAAGTAAAAGAAAGAAAAAAGAAAGAACAAAAAAGAAAGAAAGAAAGAAAGAAAAGAAAGAAAGAAAGAAAGAAAGAAAGAAGAAAGAAAAAAAGAAAGAAAGAAAAAAAAGAATGAAAGAAGGAAAGAAAGAAAGAAAGAAAGAAAGAAAGAAAGAAAAAAAAGAATGAAAGAAGGAAAGAAAGAACAAAGAAAGAAAGAATAAAGAAAGAAAGAAAGAAGAAAGAAAGAAAGAAAACGTGTAAAGCTCCTACTGAGCGACATTAAAGTACACTACAGTGGAAGTGATCTGATAGAGTTCCCACAGCACCAGATGCACACAGGCTTCCATATGGGGTCTGTGCTGTTCCAGCCATGTGCATGTGCTTTGTCTCCTCACATCCTCATGAAATAAAAGTGCACCATAAATATCTGTAGGGCAAGGCATGGGCACGTAATTACCATGCTTCAATAAAATATCGTGGGGGGTAGGAGGCTGCTAAAATTGGAGGCTTATCTGTGCCACAGGGGTAGAGTTGCACTGGGGTAGGTCTGAACCCACAAAGTGCCCCTTTGCATACAGTTAAAATAAATAAGATAGTATAAAACAAAACACAGAGAATGGCATGGCTTAGATGGAACCAGAACAACGCCTGGCCTCTGCTGTGGTAGATTAAATGACAGGAAGTCGGAGTATCATAAATAACAGCTCGTAATGCAGGGCGGCACTGAGGCAAATGGGGCTTTTATCTGCTTTGTACTGGGGAAATATGCCCGCATGTTAATTACAGAGTCTTAAGTTACACACTGGACTGTCACATGTGTGTTTGCCACAGCATAAGCGAGATGTATGAGTCTGTTCCTAACGAGCAGTTATCTACACATCAATGCTGCCTGCCTGCCTGCCTGCCTGCCTGCCTTCCTGCCTGCCGGGCATACTGTAGGAAACCAATGGGTAGAGGGGAGAAGGAGAACCGGGAACAATATTTGGGTTGGTCAGTTTGATTGATATTATTTTGACGGACTCACTCAGCACAAGCGGACCCCCACCCGTCTCCCTCTCCACCTGTGAGGAGTGTGGTCTGGCTTTTATCAGGCTTCAGCCAAAAACACGAGGAAAGCCTTCAGCAAATCTCATTTAGAACAGACGACAGCATGATGGAGTTTTATCATTAGATATATTTTTGGCATTCTGTTCTGTCTGTCTGCATACAGTTAGATGGATGGATGTGTGTCTGTGTGTGTGAATGCGTGTGTTTGTGTGCGTGTGTGTGTGTGTGGGTCTGCAGACTCTAGTGGTGGAAGTGGTGGAAATCTGTCTCTCTGTCTCTACATACAGTTAGATGGATGTATGTGTGTGTGTGTGTGTGTGTGTGTGTGTGTGTGTGTGTGTGTGTGTGTGTGTGTGTGTGTGTGTCCCTAGCCTCTATCGCGGTACAGAATCTTCCCCCTCCTCCTAGGACCAAATGCAAACAGTGCCAGCCTCCTCCTGAGCCTTGCTCCCTATCCAGTTCCTTTTTACAGAAACGCAAGTCAGTCCGTGGTACAGATGAACATGATACCATAGAATTATGTCTCATGACACACTGACCAAGACACAGAGAGAGAGACAGAGACAGAGAAATAGTCAGAGACAGACACAGAGGAAGAGAGAAAGAAGAAATAGAAAGGAGGAGAGTGAAAAAGTAAGACAGAAAGAGAGAGCGAGGGAAAAAGCAAAAAGAAAGCAAAAAGAAAGAGAGGGGGAGAGAGAGAGAGCGGTTCTATTCCTTTTGCTTGCTTTTTTTTCCTCTCTCGGCATCTGTGTCACTGCTCTGGCCTGGCGTACGGTGATGGAGGTCCACCCGCTGTCAGTGAAAACAGATCGCTTTCATATAGCAGTCAGCACCCTGCGTAATACTGAAAGACCTTGCTACTATGCTCTGTATATGTATTATTCTGAAATGTGTGTGTGTGTGTGTGTGTGTGTGTGTGTCGCTCTCTCTTTCATTCTCTCTCTCTATATATATCTCTGTCTTTCTCTCTCTCTAGCTGTGTGTGTGTGTTTGTGTGTGTGTGTGTGTGATTGTGTGTGTGTGTGTGTGTGTATGTGTGTCTGTGTGTGTGTGTGTGTGTGTGTGTGTGTTTGAGAATGTCCTCTGGGTTTGGGTCTGTGCATATGTATCTGTGCGTGTGTGTCTGTGTTCCGATGAGACCAAATGTTGGAAAACAAACAGTGCATCCTGCTCTGAGCAGCCATGCATCTCTCAGCCCCTGCTATCTGGAATCATGACTTAGTTGTCCTTTAGAAGTCACTTTAAACACACGCTTTATTTCCTTCACTGTTCTCCCAAGGAACTTAGGCTGCTGGCATTCTTTCTCTGGCCAGGCGTCCATGCAGTCCATTCTGGCTCATCGACCCATCTGCGTGCGCTGGACAGCTGAGTGGGAATCATCCGGCTCACAAAGGCTCTGTCTCTCGATGATGCAAAATAAACGTTTATCATGCAGCAATAAAAAGCCCAATAAGCACACAACAGCAAGCAAGGGACACACGTCAACACCGGAGTATTTAAAAAGCCCAGAAGACGGCTTGCAACACTGAGGCTTTGAGTCTGATTTTTAAATATTAATACTGTGACAACAACACAAAGGCAGTTGGTGAATTTTAAAAAGTATTTAAGGTGAAGAAATGCTTAACGATATATTTTTAGTCCCTTAGTTAAATGATTAAATGATTCCATTTCCATTTTTAAAAGGAGACAGACTGAAATGCCATAAAAGCTGAGAATATTAAATGACATAAAAGCTTCGGAATACTCAGCCTTGGTCTTTTAAGAAGTAAGGGCTGCAAAATCAACAGCCATTTCACCAGTAGCACAGCGGAGTCTCTTCAGTCATACATTCACATCAGAGAAAGAAAGGCCAAAAGTGTATCAGTAAGGCCTTCGGCATAATGTCAGAAGTGCATCAAGTAAACCAAGTCTGAAATTGGCTTTTTCTAATGTAGATGTTGAGGTTAAAAAATCAAGTAGTTTGCCAACTTTTTAAAAAGGTTATTCGAAGTACAAAACTACTTTCAAATGTATCTGTTACAGGGGCCTTGGCATAAGAGTAGCCTGGTAAACCAGCCCCTCATACTTCATTTCATTTTGTACAGAGGGTCTGGCAGGGCTGTATTAAGAAATAATTTCTTCCTGGAGGTGTGGAAGTTTAAAACAAGTGGCTCTGCCTTTACCCAATTGCTAATGTCTGGTCGTGACATATGCAATTAGCCTACCTATGCACTACAATTCAAATGTAGCATACACAGTCAATGTCATCGCTCACAAACACTCCCTCTGTTTGCTGATTGGCTAGGCAAAATTCTGCCTAATACAGCAATGTCAGTGGAAGCACTGCCAGACCCTCTGTACAAAATGAAATGAAGTATCAGGGGCTGGTTTACCAGGCTAGCATAAGAGCTCCATGCTCAGAAAAACTCTTTATGGGTGAACTGAAAACTCAGGTCAAGTTTGAAACTTTTATCAAAGATGTATAATTTTGTCTTTACCCATTCCAAAATTGTACCCATCCAGATTTTAAAACAGCATATCTTTACATGTTATAACTGAGATTCTTAAAGAGCTTGCTTTTGGAAAGTAAGAAAGTTCACCCCTTCCTTTCAAATACAGCCTGTCACAAGTGTGTTCTTTGAAGTGGTGTCTTCACTGGTGTGTTTTTACTTGATATACACCTGTGCAGGTCACTATACATCCACTCTGACAACACTGGTATACCTTTTCACCAATTCTATTCATTAAGGAATATTTAACTCAACCTATCCAGCATGTCTTCTTCAGGGTGCATAATCAAATGAATCAGGGATTTAAATAATCTTTGTCTACGTGTACAGCACCAACAAGCCTTTTGTCCTTTGTCTTTCTTCTTATGCCTCTTCAGATGAATCATTTCACTGAAAGGTTTGCATCTCCTATGTCTTGAACTCAGGCAACTGAACTCTGCACATATTCAGTGCACATATAAGTGTGGCTGATTTAATGACAGGTAAGCCGTGTCAGTGAGTGGAAACCTTTCCCACATATGGAGTACTGAGCAGGGGTGTAGCTAGGTTTGAAAGACAAGGGGGCCTTAGCTCTCCGGGTAATTGAAATAAATGCATGCACACAGCATGTGACGAAAAATGATTTAAAATTATTTTTGGGTCTTTTTTCTTCACGAACCATGAAGGACGCATACTAAGAACACTGCTGTATACCATTGGAAAGCGATGATGCACCATTTTGAAGTAATGTAACACAGAAAAATGGGTGTGATTTTGGCATTTTGGATTCATGGTTGGTGTGAGCAATAATGAGGAAAAGTAATTATTTACAATGTTTCTCTCTTCAAACGAGCACTGAAATATGTAGTCTTTGTTTGTGTCATTAAATTGGACATTTATTCAACGATTGTGATGCTGTGCATCAGTGCTTGCTTAGTGTTTACTAAGGATTGCTAGCTAGCCAGCTAGCGATAGGATAGGTAAACAACATGTGGGTGATAGCCGACCTTTATGGAGTCAGACTAGACTATTATTTCAGTTCTCAAACATGAATTCTTACCCTTTGAAGAGTTTCAGTTGTTTTTCACTCATCACATCACATCTGCTTCCTACTTACAGTACTTGCTAGCAACATACTGTAACCTCTCATGCTAACCCACCCAGTAGCGTTAGTTGACAGCACTGATCCACTGATTAGACCAGACAATGACCCTCTCCACCGCTCTGTACCCATCAGAGGTAGTGTTTGGGATTTCTTATTTTAATAGTCTGTGAGGCATAGAAAGCACAATTAAATAAATAAGCTATAAAAACTATAATAAACTTTTTGGCTACCCCGGGCTGAGCTTAAATTACCCCTGAAGCCTCGGTAAAATCATCTGGCGAAGGCACTGGCACTGAGGAGGCATTTTTCCTGCATGGATTATTTTATATTGTCTGGCTGAAGCCATTTAAAAGCCTGAGAGGAGAGAATGTCTCAGTGGCTCAATATTCTTTAATTTTTCTTCTTCGTCTGCTTCTTCTTCTTCTTCTTCTTCTTCTTCTTCAATTTCCCTTGGTGAATAATTATCCTCCCTGTAGGTCATAACTGATGATGTGCAAGTCTCCTACCTTCAGCTCTTTTGTGCAAGCTGAACTTTCCTGCTATTGACAGGAAATGTTATCAACTTGTTCAAACGAAATAAAGAGACAAAAAAAAAAATTCAAATATCAACATGAAATGAAGTTCAGCACAAATCAAAAATCCATATGCACTCACTTCTGCACAAAAGGATTTTAACTACTATTACAAAACAAATTCTCCTTCACAAGATCTTAGTGCCTAATGGGTAAGGTGAGAATAAAACACTTATTCTGTCTGACCCATTTACTTCTAATATTTAAACCAAACAGTAAGGCTTTTGAGATCCAAACAGAAAGGAATTATGGGAAAACACTTTATG
>CM050208.1:13987500-14045000 GCA_027475355.1 Coilia nasus
TGTCTCTCTCACTCCTCCCCCCCCTCTTACCTCTTTCTCTCTCTCTCTCTCTTTCTCTCTATCTCTCTTTACTGTTTTATAATGTATAGCTTCAGCAGTACAGATGACATAACACAGATCTGGCTCCCCCCAAACCAGCCCTGGCCTGCCACCACTGAGCTGTCTTTCAAGTGTCTTGACTGCATCTACAAAATGAATGGCACTGGGTTTATACCAATTGGGAAAATTCCGCTCTCATAACACAACGCCACTTCAGATTCTCCAAACTGCCACTCACTGAGAAAATCAATTGAAAGTTTCCAATGAGATGGTAGGCCAAACAATAGAAGTCTCAGAACATTTTTGACTCAGACTTTTGGCTGAGTCTAACATGTTCCAGCAAACTTTTGCATTAAGTTTTTAACACTTCTCTGTAATGTTCAGACTTCTGGAAATAACAAAGCACAGTGCTACCAAAATGATCCAAAGTTAAAACTCCACCAAAGTTCCACTCTGAGCTGCAGACTGTGTTGCGTTTGTTTGCAGATGATTCAGCGAAATCCGTCTGCTCTGAAATTCTGCCACTGCCACCACCAACAGGGATGAAAACTCAACGCGACAGCTCCCAGTCACATCCCTGTCGAGAGTGAGCTGTCGGATTTGCAGCACTTGGCCACAGCTGTGACAGAATGAGAACACGCTTCACTCTCCAAGTGGTGCCTGATCAAAATCTCTGCTTGTAATGGCGGAGGGAGGGCAACAGATTGGGTTGCATGATAAATCTATAACAATAATACATTTTCTTTTTATTATCACCCAGGACAAATTCACAGAAAAGCTGTGAAATGTTGTTAATGAGAGAATACAGGAGCCTGAAAAAACAATAAAAGACTTCCCGTTTTAACAAGTGTGTCTCTGTTACTGCATATTGGATGTATTCATGATAGCCACATGTTGTTTTGTTTTCCAAATGCTAAATACTTCATAATTGTTCCATGAGAACAAATCAAAAGCACTTGGAGATTATTTATAAGAACTGATAGGACCACGGAAAAACTGCCAAGCTGGAGGCAAACACATTTCATGTCTCTCACGTTGAACATTATTCGTCTTTTTTGAGCGCAAATGCATAAACTACACAGAGCCTTGTAGTAAAGTGTTCTGGATGTCCTCAATGATTCCCCTGGGTTATAACATCTGTTAAAATATCACGGCAGCACAAAACCTGTTTTCCAAACTACTCCAAATGTCTGTGAGATCTTCCCCATGGTGCATTATGAGTGATTAAATGCATGCCTTTGAGAATAAGCCATATGGAATCCTTCCCACCAGTTGTGTATTACCAATTGCCCACAACCTAACTGTATAAGAACACAGTCTAACACACCCAAATGTTTATTTTATTTACATGCATCTGTCCACATAACAGGATAACAAACTACTGACAAATAATAGTAATGAGTATTTTACAAATATCTTTTTTTTTGCCAAGAAATTTTCCAGGCTTCCCCTCACTACAAACCAATTTTCATATGAGGGATACAATTTTACATTCTTCTAATGAAGGTGATCTCTTATTAGAGCTAAGGATTGTTGTTTTTGTAGTTTAATTTGTGCTTTAGTTCACAAATGACACTGCACTGGCCAAGGACAGCTGTAGTGCATAGTCAGTAAGCTTTTCACGCTGCTTGCTTGGGCCCTGATTGAAAAATCTGTGGATCACCAACTAAAGATTACACGGTGAAGGACAAAACAAACCAGGGCCTTAAGGGGTATCAGGGGAAACTAAGAGAAGGCAGGAGAATGTCTTCCTCCTCGTCATTTTAATGTAAAATGTGGGGCTGTGAAGTCTTAGTGACAGGAAGACACCAATTTCAAAGCATAAGAGCAGTGAGTACTGTACATTATGAAGAATTACTGGGTGAATGTTTCATCCTCACGAAATAGCTTATCATCAAAAGCAGTGGTTGATGTGACTTTTAAACATGACCATTACCTGCATGAACAGACAAAAGCCCTCTTACCTGATTTACATTCAAGCATAACCTCCACTATTATTGTACATACAATAGTTGAACGCTGAAAAAATAATGTGTTTCCAACATGCGTAGGAAGATCTGAAGCCTTCGCAGGCACTGTATCTGAGTAGCATCAGCATAGCAGTGACAATCTAAGCCATATGGAAGAACTGCTTCACCCAGGCAAGCATGTAAATAATAAACAGTCAGGGACTCAGAACAGATCCCTGCAGAACTGTGGAGTGGCAGAGGCAGTACAGGATTAATGGCCCCATGCACACCACAAAACATTCTGTATCAATCTGATGATGCTGGAGCCAGTGGACCAGAGACACAGCAGTAACAGCTAAATAACTTAGCTCACGACTGATGAATGCACCAAACGATGTCCAGAGTGAATGTGATGGTCGAATCAAAGAAAAACTGACAACTGAATAATAATCTACCATATGTTAACGATTTGATCTGACAAGTGCAGCATCGTTGTTTCAGGCACTGGAGATCATAATACAATTTTTCTTGGACTAAATATAAACCACAAATTGAAATAATTTAGCCAGTAGTGGGAGATTTATATAGGTCTGGGTTAAAAATAGTATTTTGTTGACTGGCTTTGGTATCAAACTAAAATCTGACAGATATAAGGTGGAATGGAGCCATGAATAATGGCAGCAGGTCCAACACAGTTCAACACAAAATATCTAAGATGTACAGTAACTATTTGGTGACTGCTAAGGAGGCGATTAAACAACTGCAGAGTTTTGCATGAGGACCAGTCAAATAATGTATTTGTTTGGTAACAGATTTAAAGCCAAAAAGGTAGAATATACAGATGGGCAATAGATTACAGTGAATTCTACCAATGATTACTCATAAGCATTTTAAATAGCACAGAAGTTAATGTCAGAGTCCCCTAACTTCCCAAGGTTTCAATTTAGCATGAGTGTTGAACATCACACACAAACAAGAACCAGTGTACATATGTGTTTTATATATGCCCATACAGTATATATATATGACCATATTGCACATATATGTCGAGATGATATACCTACACTGAAACAATGCAGCATTGTTTGTCAAACTGAGTCCAAATGTGGTTCAGATAGAGACACTGGCATCTGATGAAGTAAGGGCTTGTTGTTTTTCCCCTTGTGTTTTAAAACGTCAACTTTAAAAGTAGAGCTTGAAGGAGAATGAGGGATGATTGCATGTCTGTCTGATTGTCAGTTTGATTGCCTGTGAGATGCTTGAGGACATGACTTTCCCTTTCTCTCTCTCTCTCTCTCTCTCTCTCTCTCTCTCTCTCTCTCTCTGTAATGCCCAGACAAGTATCTCGCTCACTCCTCCCATCTGGAGATAGTTAGACTTCCATAAAATGCAGAGATAAAAATACACGTTCCCCACAACTGCTGTGAACTGTAGACGCATGGATTTGAGGTAAACATAAATAACAGTGTTGAATACAACAATTCACAAGCAACTTAATACTGTGGAGCTCAGGACCTGGAGAACATTATTTGTTTAAACAGAAATATTTAGCTGTTTATTATTTTGCTATCAACCTTCAAAAGTAAAAAAAAAAAAACTTTTCAGTGGCTGTCATGTTAAAATTAACGAAGCTATTATTTATTCTTGATTGACTCTCTCATTAATGGTGGCCCAAATGAAAAGCTGTAATGGATATCACCACACACATAAACTGAACACGGACCGTAATATTCCTGTGCCTAATAGATCATACCGTACAGTCATTCTGGCTGTGTAATAAAATCCAGAAGAAAGCTGAGTGCATGACCATAAACATGAAATATAATAAATATAAACATAAATATAAATAAATAACTGAAGAAAAAGGGTTGCTGCAAGTTGTACTTCATTAAAAAAAGATATACATAAAATTCTTATAAGGAGACAGCAGTTATTGATATTTGGGTATAAGAGCTAATGAATTTATTTTCCTACTTTCCATGCTCCTGAGGCTAAGTGCTAAATGGGTCAAATTGCCTAGTGCTTAGCCAGGGAAGCTAGTGTCTCGCCAATTTAAAACTCCTTTAAAACATGTCTGTACGAGCACACGTATGAAGCTCACACACTGCACGGAGACCTGAGACACCAGGAAAGTGATTTGCTGAATCTGACAAAAAGTATATTGCATTAGACAGTTCACCTCTGAGCAAACTTAGCTCAACCTGCACACTTCCTTGTCACCTAAATACATTTGTCGAAGTCTGAAACTACAAAAATGGTCACTCCTGGGAATTGGAGCTGGGGATTTATAGGAAATGGTGCTTTGTGTGAACTACTATAGTTAAACGACACGAGAGCCTTGCACTGCAGCTGAAATGCGCATCCACACACCCTTGCATACACGCAGACGCACACACAAACACACACACACACACTGGGTGCCAGGTTGGCAGTTTATTTGACAAGGTCTGGACCTCCACTGATTGCTAAGTTCTTCAGCAAGTTACAAAGCAAACCATGTGCGTGTATGTGTGTGTGTGTGTGTGTGTGTGCGTGTGTGTATGTGTGTGTTTGTGTTTCTCTAGTAATTTAACAATTCTAAATAAATGAGATGGCTCCCAAAATAGCGTGTAAGACTGTGGAAAAACAGTTCAATTTTACGGTTTAAGTTTGTAGGGCTGGGTGCAGATTCTGGGTGCAGAACACTGTGTGTCTTTTAATGACTAGTTTAACCTGTAGGCAAAATGCTGTTGCTCACGATAAAACGTCAAAAAAGTAAGCAAATTATCACAAAATATGTACACGTTCGATTACACAAAAATACACACACACACACACACACATATCCACACAGGCACGCGCGCGCACACACACACACACACACACACACACACAAAACCACATCCTCCATTACCAGGCGTTATGCAGAGTCAGTAAAAGCAGGGCATGGTGGTGTCCTGCGTGACAGTGGTCACTTGGCCTGTTGTGGCTATGCTAAGTCAGTCAAGCTGCGGAGGCTTAATGACTAAAGCAGAGCGGCCCAGATGGATGTGCTGAAAACTGTCTAAACATCTCTTGATCTGCCCCGCTTGATTATCCAGACCAAACAAAACCCACACGGATATACAAACAGTCACGGATGTCCTTTGAAGGAAAAAGCATTGCGACACTGGAGACAAGGGGGGCAGTTTTATGACATATTTACCATAAAGAACAACGACATGTGTGGATTCATCCATTATACCTCTCTCTGTCTCTGTCTCTGTCTCTGTCTCTGTCTCTCTCTCTCTCTGTCTCTATCTCTCTCTCTCTCTCTCTGTTTAAATTTTCTGGTAAGACGGGCAAAGATGTCTGTCTGGAAATGTTGTTGAAGCAAGAGGGAAAAGTGGTGGACGTGATTGGCATGTTGAGTGAAGGGTCTTAGCTGAATTTGCCTACTTTCAAGTAACAGACAATATTGAATTGTTTGGGAAAGGATGGTGTATGGACAAAGGATTGTGGTCAATTGATGGTAGCAATTGATAGTGTGTTGTTTACTTGGTAATGCTAAAATTTGATGCATGCATGTTTTGTTTTGATGAGGTCAGTATATTGGGGGGCTGAATATACTGTTGAAGATGTGAGAGCGTTTCTCCATTCTTATGCTGAATGGATGCTTTTATTTGACTTGGTTGTAACATGGTGACAATGATATAATAAATGAGTGTGAAATCTCTCTCTCTCACACACACTCTCTTTGTCTTTCACTCTCTCTCGGTCTCTCTCTCTGTCTCTCACTCACACACGCTAAAAGTAAATAAATTACTTTTAGGTGAATTTGGAGACTCAGTCAGCCTAGTGGTTGAAAATCAGGAACAAGGTTTATTCTTAACAATAAGAACATCACAGGCAGACAGACACACACAGGACAATGACAAAAGACTGACTAAGGCATATTTTCTGAAACCTTAAAAGTTGTGTAGACAGCCAATGGGTGTACCCAAGGTTACACCCCAAAATGAATATGCAATGTCTTTGTTAAGGACTACAGTATACAGTGTCTTCCTAATCAGATCAGAGAAGATGCCAACCTTGTCTGTATGTTAATTCAGACTTCCTTAACCCCTGATGTCACCAAATGGCTTGGGCAGAGACATACAATGCAGGATAACAGCTCTTAACACCTCATATCTCACACAGGCACACATATTGGCAGAGCGGCAGACAGGATCTCCCTTGTAAAGCTGTGACTCTGATTTTTGAAGAATTCTTATAAAACAAAAACAATCAAGGAATGTAAAAAATAATAAGGACATTATTATTATTACTCAAATACCATCAGTCCCCCTTTTCAAGTCTAACTGACTTGACACTAAATCTAAAACAAAAGGGATTTGAAATAATAATAAAAATGAATTCACATTAAAATGTTATTTACAAGATTATTATTTTTACTTAAATACCATCAACACACACACACACACACACACACACACACACACACACACACACACACACACACACACAAACACAGAACTCTTCCTGCATTTAATGTAGCCTTTCAAAACTGTACTTTGCAACTTGTGTTGTCTTTCTGTACTCTTTTTCCCCTTCTGTTTTCTGTCTCGGTTGATGTCTTTGCATGTTTCTCTGTTTGTCACTCCCTTTGCCTTGCCTACCAACCTTCTCCCCTGCACCTTTCTGCTACTCCCCATTCTGCCATCCTTCTCTCCCCCCCTCTATTCTTTTCCCCTCCATCCTTCTCTCCCCCTCTTTTCGCTCCCCTGGCCTTGTCTATGCACTACTGTACCTCAGCAGCATGTCATACATGTGCCCTCTGCTTCCTGTCCGCTTGCTCTCTTCTCTTATCTGTCTTTGTATTCAAATGTAATACAAGTTTTGTTTTATGTTCATCCTATGTTTATCTGACAATTAGGTGCTATCTATCTATCTATCTATCTATCTATCTATCTATCTATCTATCTATCTATCTATCTATCTATCTATCTATCTATCTATCTATCTATCTATCTATCTATCTATCTATCTATCTATCTATCTATCTATCTATCTATCTATCTATCTATCTGTCTGTCTGTCTGTCTGTCTGTCTGTCTGTCTGTCTGTCTGTCTGTCTGTCTGTCTGTCACGGGACTCAGACAGACAAACACGGACCCAAGTGCGTAACCTCAAACAATGGACTTTATTAAAGGGTTCGGGGAATGGGACAAAGTCAAACACCCAAAAGGGTAGACAGGTAATAGCCGCCACTCGTAGGAGCACCCGAGAGAGTAGACGGATATGCTCACTGATCAGACCCGATCAGCGGCGCGGAGTTGAAGGCAAGCAGGAGTCGGTATCCAGGGGCAGCAGGGCAGATCAGAGTCGAGGGTAATCCGGAGTCGATACCAAGGCCAGCAGAGCAGAGCAGAGTAGAGGACAATCAGGAGTCGATACCGTTGAGGAGGAGAACCAGGGAGAGCCGGGGGCGGACCAGGGTCGAAGCCAGGGGCAGACGAGTCAGGCAGGCAGGAGTCGGTACCGGAGGGCTGGAGAACCAGGGAAAGCCAGGGACGGACCGGGGTCTAAGCCAGGGGCAGACGAGTCAGGCAGGCAGGAGTCGGTACCGGAGGGCTGGAGAACCAGGGAAAGCCAGGGACGGACCGGGGTCAAAGCCAGGGGCAGACGAGTCAGGCGGAGTCGGGCAGGCTGTAGTCGGCAACGGAGGGCTGGAGAACCAGGAAGAGCCAGGGATGGACTGGGGTCGAAGCCAGGGACAGGCAAGTCAGGCGGAGTCGGGCAGGCAGTGGTCGGCAACGGAGGACTGGAACAGTAGACAGGCAGACAGGGGAAAACACAGGAACAAACAGGAGACGAGCAAACACAGGCGAAAAAACAGCCAAACAGACGCGGAGAAGTCAGGGTCAAAAGGCTTGCCGAGGAGTACACCGTGGTTCGCAGACGGACTGACAAGGAGTGAGTGAGAGAGGCGAGTATAAGTAGTAGAAACCCCGGGAACTAAACTAAGTAGAATGATTGAATAAACTCGTGATTGTCACAAACCAGGAAGTGCAGGTGAGACAAATGATTACAGCGATCGTGAGGCGAGAAGGGCGAGTGAGAGAGATAATCTAATGAGGGTCTAAACACGGAAGTACAGGTGCAGTGAATAAGCAGACAACACGGGGAGTGAACCTAATTGACAAACAGGAGGGTAATAGCGAAAAATACACATGAAAAAATCCCAGCCCAGAGCGACACCGTGACACTATCTATCTATCTATCTATCTATCTATCTATCTATCTATCTATCTATCTATCTATCTATCTATCTGTCTGTCTGTCTGTCTGTCTGTCTGTCTGTCTGTCTGTCTGTCTGTCTGTCTGTCTGTCTGTCTGTCTGTCTGTCTGTCTGTCTGTCTATCTGTCTGTCTGTCTGTCTGTCTGTCTGTCTGTCTGTCTGTCTATCTATCTATCTATCTATCTACATGTCTAGCTGTCTGTCTGTCTTATGTTCTTTCTTTCTTTCTTTCTTTCTTTCTTTCTTTCTTTCTTTCTTTCTTTCTTCCTTTCTTTCTTTCTTCCTGGCACCAGTGCCCTACTCACTGCTTTCTCCTTTGTCGTTGTTCTCTACATTACAGTAATGTCTGATCTATTGTCCTCCTCTGTGCTTCTCTTCTGTCCCCGTCCCTCTCTAATGGTCCCCCACATCCCATTACTCACGTTCCTCTGCGTGCTTCTTGCTCCAACTCATCTATTTTGGTTTTCCAATAGGGAACAGCTGGTACCTAGCAACTGGACCAATTTTGGCACTACTGTACATCTGTAGAGGTTCGAAGTAAGATGGAAAAAAAAAAAAAAAAAAAAAAAAAAGAAAAGAAAAGAAAACGAAAACGCCCCACTCTACAGGTCTGTCAGAGGAAATAGTCTGTAGAATAATGATCACATATTGTCACGGTTTCGCTCTGGGCTTGGGTTTTTTCATGTGTGTTTTTTCATTGTTACCCACCTATTAGTCGTTTAGGTTCACTCTACCGTGTCTCACTGCACCTGCACTTCCTGGTTTAGACCCTCATTAGATTATCCCTCTCACTCGCTCCCCTCGTTTCACGATTACGGTAATCATCCTTCTCACCTGCACTTCCTGGTTTGTGATCATCACGAGTTATTCAATCATTCTACTCACCTGCCCTCCTCGTTCACGCTCGTTTAGTTTCCCGGGGTTTCCACTACTTATACTCGCCTCTCTCACTCCCTCCTTGTCAGTCCGTCTGCGAACCACGGTGTATTCCCTCGGCAAGCTTTTTTGACTCCTGACTTCTCTGCGTCTGTTTTGGCTGTGTACTTCCCAGTGTTGCTCGTTTTCCGCCTGTGTTTTCCCCTGTCTGTCTGTCAGTATCTCCAGTCCTCCGGTGCCGACTCCTGCCTGCCTGACTCCGCCTGACTCTCCAGCCCTTGGTTTCGACCCCGGTCCGTCCCTGGCTCTCCCTGGCTCTTCTGCTCCCCGGCATCGATCTCCGCCTGTTCCTGACTCTGCTCTACTCTCCTGCCCCTGGTCTCGACCTCCGCCTGCCCTCGACTCGGCTCTGCTCTACTGCCCTGGTAACGACTCCTGTCCGGCTGACTCACCTGCTCCTGGTCTCGACCTCCGCCTGCCCTCGACTCTGCTCTGCTCTACTGCCCTGGTAACGACTCCTGTCCGGCTGACTCACCTGCTCCTGGTTTCGACCTCCGCCTGCCCTCGACTCCGCTCTGCTCTTCTGCCCCTGGTTTCGACCATCGCCTGCCCACGACTCTTCGCCCGCTTCCGGGAGTGGGTTTTGACCGCCCGTCTGCCTGGGTGTTTCACCGCGCCTTGGTGGATACCTACCGGCTCTCCGGAGCTATTGACTTTGTCCCTATTCCCCCAACCCTTAATAAACTATTGTTGAAGTTACGCTATTGGGTTCATCTGTCTGTCTGTCCGCGTTCCGTGACACATATAACACTTTATTTTCACAGTTCCTTCTTTTAGTTTATCAAAAATGCCTACACCGCATATACTGTACCTAACACTAACCATAATCCTAACCCTTACCCCAACCCTAAGGTACAGTGTAAGTACATTATGTTACATATTGTTACAAACTTTGTTACGCTGTACTTCATGATGTGGATACACTGTTACAGGGAACGTAAAATAAAGTGTAACCTAATTATCACACAAGCTTTAGTTAGGTACCACATTAACTTTCCCACTTCTGTCACCACAGTTGTCTCATCATCTGATGTAAGATTTTTCAAGTCCTTTCTAATGGCCCCTGTGAACTCAGCAAAAGCCCTATTGGTCACAGGAGCATTTGTCATTGTGGGGAACGCTTACTCTGTCTAAGACTGGACCTGCATTAGTTCCTTTAAGTATCATGCTGAAATATCGTCTTAGCTACAGCTGACGTGAACATTTTGGCTTATTGTCTGTGGAAAAAAGCATAACAAGGTCTTACACATTCATTATTTATGATAAATTGGATGCCGAATACCAAGGAAACATTTTAAAGAGCTCATGCTTACATGGCTCATTAGCAATACACTTGTGTGAGTGTGCGTGTAAGTGCTGTGCGTGCGTACAGTATGTGTGTGTGTGTTTGTGTGAGCACATGTGTGTGTGTGTGTGTGTGTGTGTGTGTGTGTGTGAGTGTGCGTGTAAGTGCTGTGTGTGCGTACAGTATGTGTGTGTGTGTTTGTGTGAGCACATGTGTGTGTGTGTGTGTGTGTGTGTGTGTGTGTGTGTGTGTGTGTGTGTGTGTGTGTGTGTGTGAGTGTGCGTGTAAGTGCTGTGTGTGCGTAGAGTATGTGTGTGTGTTTGTGTGAGCACATGTGTGTGTGTGTGTGTGTGTGTGTGTGTGAGTGTGCGTGTAAGTGCTGTGCGTGTGTACAGTATGTGTGTGTGTGTTTGTGTGAGCACATGTGTGTGTGTGTGTGTGTGTGTGTGTGTGTGTTTGTGTGAGCACGTGTGTGTGTGTGTGTGTGTGTGTGTGTGTGTGTGTGTGTGTGTGTGTGTGTGTGTGTGTGTGTGTTTGTGTGTGTGTGTGTGTGTGTGTGTGTGTTTGTGTGAGCACGTGTGTGTGTGTGTGTGTGTGTGTGTGTGTCTGTGCATGTAAGTGCTGTGTGTGTGAGTGCGTGTGCTCATGTGTGTGCTTTGAGCACAGTGTGTTCAACAGAAGTAAGACAATATCCCTCATAATATTTGGAGTGTGTTGAGTTTCCCCGTACGCAAGCTCCTTGAGCAGGGTTGGGGGGTGCGCTAATGACCGCAGCGAGAACTGGACCCTCCAGTGTGAGAAATAAATCAGCTGTGTCAGGGTATTTACAGTGGACCTGCACGCCCAGACAGAGTAGTGTGTGTGTGTGTGTGGTGTGTGTGTGTGTATTGGTGTGTAAGGGCAAATTCGTACATGTGTATGTCCATGTGCACATGTGTGTATATGCGTTTGTGTCTATCGTTGGGGCATCACATTGGTCTCTGTCTATGTAACTGCATGTGTGTGTGTGTGTATGTGTGTGTGTAAATATGCATGCATACGTTTCTGTACATGTATGCATACATGTAAGTGTGTGTATGTGTGTGTGTGTTAAAGTGCGTGTGTGTTTAAGCAAGTGTGTGTGTGTTTAAACGTGTGTGTGTGTCTGTTAAATTCCATGTGTGTGTGTGTGTGTGTGTGTGTGTGGTGTGTGTGTGTGTGTGTGTTGGTGTGTAAGGGCAAATTCGTACATGTGTATGTCCATGTGCACATGTGTGTATGTATGCGTTTGTGTCTATCGTTGGGGCATCACATTGGTCTCTGTCTATGTAACTGCATGTGTGTGTGTGTGTATGTGTGTGTGTAAATATGCGTGCATACGTTTCTGTACATGTATGCATACATGTAAGTGTGTGTATGCGTGTGTGTGTTGAAGTGTGTGTGTGTGTGTTCTAAGCAAGTGTGTGTGTGTTTAAACATGTGTGTGTGTGTCTGTTAAAGTCCATGTGTGTGTGTGTGTGTGTGTGTGTGTGTGTGTGTGTGTTTAAACATGTGTATGTGTGCGGTGTTGGACGTTTCCCTTCTTGGGCCTCCTCTGAAGGCGGGCAGGGTGGGGCGGATCTCTCCTCGGCGCTAATCTCAGTGTTTAGACGACGTGGCCGTAACCACAAACACTGGCCAGGGCGCTCAGAGGCTGGGCCGCGGGTGATCGATCAGCCCCTACAGCTCTGGCCCCAACACCGCCGTGGTGGTGAAAGGCATAAACCCAGGAACAGTGTTCAAAGCAAAGAGAGAATGTGAGTGTGTACACGTGTATTTATAACAATTCTGTTTGTGCACAGTGAGTTGGTGATATACAAGGATCTCTTTTAATTGCATTAGCGTGTGTGTGTGTGTGTGTGTGCGCGTGTGTGTGCGTGTGTGTGTGTGTGTGAATGTTCACGTGTGTGTGTGTATGTGTGTGAGTGTGTGTGTGTGTGAGCGTGTATGTATGTCTAGTTCGAAGACTGGTGATCTGGTGAAAGAAACGAAATTGTACTTTGGCTCGGTATGTGTGTGTGTATGTATGTGTTTGTGTGTGTGTGTGTGTGTGTGTGTGTGTGTGTGTGTGTGTGTGTGTGTGTGTGTGTGTGTGTGTGTGTGTGTGTGTGTGTGTGTGTGTGTGTGTATTGGAGAACATGAGCACCTCCTGTACAGGGATAACACTCTCTTTCCAGAGCCGTTGGGATCCCCACAGAACAATCCATCTGGCGTAGGGTCATGGATCATGGCAGTAACTAGTGTGTTTTGACTATTCAAATGGTGCCTGTCTCTACTGTGTACTCTAATCCTTGCAGGTTACTGCTGAGAAATGGCTGCTCCATTAGTTTCCCTGCATGGGGGACATGGAGTTTCTCCCCAGCTGTATATAAAGGCATCACTATTTCCCCCTCATCTGTGGCTCAAAGTAATAATAAACTGTCCGGTTAAATTAATTTACTTTCCTCTCTCAGAGTATCTTTTTCCTGTTGAATATTTTATGTTTTATTTTTTTTTAGTTAGGTTAGTTCATCTCTTTAGTTTCTTCAACAGCCTGGACAGAAATTCGCAATTTTCACCTGTCTACCTGTCAGAGGGTAAAATATTCCTCAAACAATTTAAATAAACCGCAATACCTGCCCCAGGGGCAAGACACAAATATTGGTGATGGATAAAGCACCAAAATTACCTTAGAGCTACCTCCATGTTGGACCAATCACTGCTAGTAAAAAAAAAGAGCCGTGATTTCCCCCGCCTGTCCTTCACGCCCGCTCCTAACCGAGAGAGAGGCCTGGCACTCCCTTTGTGGAGCTGTCAAAGGCTTTGGTGCAGAGATGTAACAGTCTCGCCCTCCGGTCATCCTCCGCCGAAGCTGGGAGAGTAAATATATGTAGGTGGCGCCAGACGAGGACGGCTATCCATCATGCCAGCCTGAGCGCAGGTGAGGAGAATAATTACCCTTCAGGTGACAGGCAGAGAAATATGCAGCACTCTACCCATGCCGTTAAAACACACACACACACACACACACACACACACACACACACACACACACACACACACACACACACTCCAACACGCCCAATCAATCCCCCCCTTTACAGGTCCCCGCAACGACGCTCCACAAAAGGAGGTACCAGAAGATTTAAACACTCCCAAAGGCCTCCCAAACAGCGCAGGCTTGTCACTGGAGGCAAAAGCTTTATTTGATAATTAACTAAGCTGTCAAATGAAAAGGCAGACCCTAATGATAGTCAAATATTGTGACACTGTTTGGAATAGAGACTGCTTGGTGGTATGAAGCTAAGCATAAAGACTCTTAGGAATTTTTAAGGTTTGCTTTGGGCATGTCACAAAATGTTTACCCTGAGCAACAGGCAAGGAAGGAGTACTTTTAAACAGGTACAAACATGGTGAAAGATGCTGTATGAATTTCAGGTGAATACATCTGCACATGTACTATAGACTTTTTTATATGAGGCCTTTGGTACACGTGGGCAAATAGTTTTTTTTTTTTAAAATATTAGGACAGTATTAGTATGGCGGTATTGGTGATCAGGTGATCAGAGGTCTACTTTTCATAAGACAGCTCAAGCAACTATTTTTTATGCAAGCAATATCCACCTGTGTCAGAAACTTGTGAACATTAAAGGAATATATCTAATGCAGCTGGACCTCCTTTGTGCAAACTTTGAAGGTAAATAGTATGAAACCCTTTTTACACAGTCTGTTTGAACTGCTTCTTTTATATTTCAGGCTTGGGTCCAGTGGGTTCAGCAACGATCAATCGACTGACTCGTTTTGCTGCAGGCTTTTGCATCAGTTCCCATCCCACCTATCCAATCCTGAGGGGAATGCAGACATCAAAAGGAAAGGGCTCTGTGCATTGATTGTGCCTGGATAGCAAAGGCTGTTGCCTTTGCTTCTGATAATCAAACCTTACTGACTTTTCCCCCAAATTTTGCTAGGATTGGATCTGGTATAAGTCTGACTTGTCAAGGCCAGGCCAATTCAAGGGCCCTGTTTTATCAAAGTACTGAGTTGATCATAAAATCCTTTTCACTAATTGTCTTAAATGCCTTGATCACTTTCTGACATGAACTGATATCAATCATGTAGGTGATTTCAGCACTGTGTGCTTGGACAGCGTCGCTGTTAGGAACCGTGATTAGCTTAGCCCCAGTCCCTTGATATTCTTCCCCTTTAGTACAACTAAATTAATATTAACCAAAGGTGACCGAATTTCAGTGCTAACTGCTAATATGCTGTTACACACAAGGCATACAATAATAATACTAATACTACTACTACTACTACTACTACTACTACTACTACTAATAATAATAATAATAATAATAATAATAATAATAATAATAATAATAATAATAATAAGACTGCATTTCTGCAGAATAAATGCAGAAAGAGTGCTTGCATGGATAGTTGCACCTGGGCTGATTGTGTCTGTCAGAGAGACAGAGAGAGAGAGAAAGAGAGACAGGAAAGAGAGACATAGAGACAACAGAAACCTTGCGCACATATTTGTGTGTGTGTTTGTGTTTTTTAATAACACCAGGTACACTTTTTTTTTCTGAAGCCCCCACTCCACTCCAGTTGATGATGTCCCCAGTTCCTTAACATTCTGAATCCCAAAATTTAAAAAATGGCAGTTGGTCCAGGTCTAACAGCCACCGTATTTGCTGCCACAGTTTTCCTTTCCACCCCCTCTCTCATTCTTTCTCACACTCACACTCAATCACTGCCTCCACCCACACACACTGTCACCATATAGGCCTATTTTTACTGCCTTTGGTAGACAAGTCTCGCTCTCTCTCTGGCTAGAGTGTCTTTAAGAATAGGAGAGATTTTAGGGCGCTTCACATTTGCTGATTTAGAATACAATTACATTGTGAAAGGTTAAAGTTATGAAAATTTACATGGATTAAAAATCGAAAGCTGTTGTTCCCATGCTAGTCCGATGGACAGGAACAGCATGTTATGCATGAAGTGCATTTACAGAAAGCCTGCAAAAGCGAGTTGAAAAAACTTTTAATGTTTCAATATCCTTGGTACATTTTTACCTATTAAATTTGTAATGTGACATATAAATCAATAAAATAGAGGTTTCTGTACAATATAATCTTGCAAGTGTAGCCCATTGAAGGCAGACAACCCTGGTGTTTTCATGAGTCGAGAGAACATGTTGGCTCGAATATTTTCAGACGATAATGACAGACCCAAAATGGTTGTCAACAACAACTGGTTGCCATTGACATGGAAGTCCCTCATGCGGATCAACCTCAGGCTAAACACGCCTAAACGCTGGAGACGGCACGGACGGCCACAAGATTTAGCGCCGGCATGCACCACTTAGTGCTCCACTGTACTCTTCTCCCGCTCCTCTCTCATCCCCACTTTTCCACACACCGCATACAACATAGAACTTTCCATTCGCCTTTGGTTAAGTCCTCTCCAGACTGCTTCCCTCTCTCCGCACCCTCCCTGCCCCTCTGCCCTCTGCTCCCACTCAGTATCTCTGCTCAGTCTGGTATGGACTGGACCTTTGAGTCTGACCCAGATTCAGCAATATTGCCATTTTTATTTTCTTTTGCTGCAGCAAGCCTTGGTATCTTGAGGATTCTTACATTCTGCACTCTGAAAACAAACAAACAGACACACAAAACAAAATAACTGAAAGCAACACATATAATGCTAAGGAATAATAAGGAATAATTAATCACCTCTTCTGCTTTTACACTTATACGCAGCTTTCTTTGTTGCATGAAAGACAGACTCTACCGCTGCAAAAGAGGCCATCTATATATGTTTTTGCTGGGAAAACCGTGAATAACGAATCCATTTCCACCAGCACATTTGCTGCAGTTGGAGTTATTTTGATTCGAGTGATGCCGTACACACAAAACAGTTTATTACCTCATGTTATTTCCAAGGACTCTGATGGGCTCATGTATGAAGCAACACCCCACTTTGCAGCCAACAATGTTTAGCTCAGAGGGGTTAACGGTTTCAACATGCACTCATGGCTACAGTCCCAGCAACGATAAGAGCAACAACAGCACTGGAACACATGGAAGAACACACACAGCAGGTCCCTCTGGTGAGCCAGGCGTTTGGAGAACCGCTATACTCCCCCACGTACTGTACAGTAAAGCATTCCTAATATCCAGCAGGACACACGCTGGACCGCTAGCCCGGCTGGGTCAGAACAAACACTGAGCTGGGCCCCTGCAGTCTTGGTGCTCGTGGCGCACGGTGAGCTCTTCTACTGCGAGACGCTAGCAGAGTATGTTGATTTACAGCTTTAGTGGCCATTCATCACATGAACATACACTGCGCTCCACTGGAGCTGATTCAAAACTCATGGTGGAATGGAATGGGTGGTGGTGGAGCACCAAGTGATAGACAGAGAGAGAGAGAGAGCGAGAGAGAGAGAGAAAGAGAGAGAGAGAGAGAGAGAGAGAGGCAGACAGAGATGGGCAAACAGATGGAGGGAGGGGGGTGGTGACATATTCAGTGAGGAACAGACAAACCGAGAACCAGACGTACTGTGATAGTGAGAGAAAGAGAAAAAAGAGAAAGTGGGACCGACAGCGAGCATGTGAGAGGCCCTTCCTGAGTGTAAACTCCACCATAAACCTCCCCTCCTCTGGCTCCTTCCAGGCTCTCCTCTCCTGGCTGCAACGTCAGCGCTGATGGACATCTCCGGCCTGGTCATGCCTGTTTTTCCCGTGGACTCCTCATGTGGTACGCAGTGTGTGGACTAAAATAAGAGCCACCTGAGGGGAATTAACCTTCCTCGCGTCTTAACATTGCCTTTTTTCCTGTTTTTAAAAGGAATGGAGTACTGGTTACAACTCATCACAAATAGCCACGAAAGCCTGTGAAGTCTGTGAAGTCAATTACAGCATTTTTCTGTTTTGAATGACAGTATGGGTCTGTCCGAAATGTTCACCCATTCACTAGTGCACTACACAGGGTGTGAATTACACTGCTTTGTTCCCTTCATAGTGCACTATAAGTGAAAAAGTGCACATTTTGGATTCAGGCTATGTCTTCCTAGCCTGGTAAACCAGCCCCACCTACTACATTTCATTTCATACAGTGGGTCTAGCAGTGCTCCATGGAGAAAGGACTGCTGCCTGGAGGTGTAGAATCTGCTAAAGTTTAAAACGATTGTATCTGCCTTTACCCAATCGCTAACGTGTGGCCATGACACATGCAGTTAGCTTGGGTATAAGCCTGGCTGTGCAGTAAAATTCAATTCACAATTGACAAAGTCAACATCATCACTCACAAACACTCCCTCTGTTTGCTGATTGGCACGGTAAAGATTCTACCAGAGTCATCTATGTCAATGGAAAGAAAACCCAGACTACCACGGTAGGGAGAAAACATTCGTCAGGCTAATGTCTTCCTGCTTCGCCAAAAGAACTCTAACTCTTGAGTTAAGGGTAAACAGTCTACACGGGACTGCCAACACCCTGCCAGCACACTGAACTGTTCCAGAGCATTAACATCATGCCCTAAGGTGGAGAGCATAGAGGATTGTTGTCACACTGTAAGAAAATCCTATTAAGTCAATTTTATATCAAACAGGACCAGAGGATGGCTGCAACAGTAAACTCAAGCAGTTGTTGGAAGAGAAGAACATGAAGCAACTGGTGATTATGTCTTCGGGTGTTTTTTGAGACCCTGGCAACACGCTACTGAAGGATTAATAAGTCTGTAAGCCACACGGTAACCGATTCCAAGAGCTCACAGGCCAGTTTCCCGATGTGTTTTACGCTCTTTATGAGTTGGTGGGATCAGGTTCTCATCACTTATCACCGACTATCTGCCAGACAAAAGAAAAAAACCCATTCATTATTTTGTTAAACAATAACCACAAAATGTGCTGTGCGCTAATCCAGCACTAAAACACATGCCATACATGAGGGTCGTCTGTGACAATGTCTCAGAAATGCTCTGCTCACAGGCAAAAATCCTGAAGTGAAAAACATTGTGTGTGCTGGCTCCTCTGTCCTGACCTGTTAGTGTGTTGTGTATTACTCTGTGGTTTGTCCTCGTCCAAGATGTAACTTACCAAGTCATGCTTTTTATAAACACACAGTTTAAGCATGAAAACATATGTTTACAATGGGAGTCAAATTTGCATATTTTCTTACTGAATAAGTTCCTTGGAAATCTTTGGTTTGGACCTAATGTGCATAATATCTACAGCCTACCCCACAATCCCAAAACTCATGATTAATTGTGCACCAAGTTGGGGATGCATGATGAATTATTCAAAACCACAGGGACTTTGACCATAATGTTGTCACCATCAGGAACAAATCCAGGGTTTAGTCTCTAATTATCCAATCCAAGTGGGATCCATGGAGAACATGGAAATAATTGTGTTTTTTTCTTTTTATTTGAAAGTCACAGATAAATACTTCTTTTTGTATGTATATGAAGTATGAATGCATGTATGTATGCATGGATGTATGTATGTACAGTATGTACCTATGTATGCATGTATATACATAGCCTACGTATGTATGTATGTGCGTATGTATGTATGTATGTATGTATGTATGTATGTATGTATGTATGTATGTATGTATGTACCTATGTATGCATGTATATACATAGCCTACGTATGTATGTATGTATGTATGTATGTATGTATGTATGTATGTATGTATGTATGTATGTATGTATGTATGTATGTATGTATTAAAGCATGCCATTGGAAAAGCACCGGTATAACTCAGTATTTTGTTTGTTGAAGGTTAGGCCAGGCCTCTTCTCTGTCTTTCTGACACATACACACACACACACACACACACACACACACACACACACGCACATGCACTCACACACACACACACACACACAAACACACACACACACACACACACACACACACACACACAAACGTAGTACACACTCCCAGGTAGAGCTGAATTTATGGCCCATATGGTGTGCAGATTGTTTCCTTGAAGAGGAGGACACCTGATTCTCCATTACTCAGTTTGATGGCTCTTATCTCCTCTGACAGCATTCCACACTGAATTTAACAGCAAAGAATGGGATGCGAGTGAGTGGAAAGAATGAAAGAAAGACCACGTTGAAATGAAAAAGTCTGTGCGTGTGCATGTGCGTGTGTGTGTGTTTGTGTGTGTATGTGTGTGTGTGTGTGTGTGTGTGTGTCTATGTGAGAAATGAAGTAAACTGGAACTGGGGTATGACCAAATTAAGTACCATTTGAAAACAGGTATAGTGTTAGTTTAGGCATAGTGGTTTCATTAGCTGATTAACCAGCACCAATCACCGTTGCTCTCTGGTTTTAAGGAAAAACTGTTGTATGTATGTTGTGTGCAGTATATTGTCCTGTACGTATTGTTGTATTTGTGTGTTGTTTCAGTATTATGTTCTTGTTTGCAAAAAAAGATCAGTCAGTCACAACAGTGGCAATACGTTTTTCACAGCGCTGCCCACGTCTTCACAGGCTCCCTGTGAAGTGATGACACACTACTGCAGAAACACCAGTGGAATTGTGTGATGTTGTCTGAAGTGGGGACATCCTCACAGGACCACCAGTCTAAGACGAAAGAGGAAAGGAATCATGGCTCTTTTATTTCCTTTTACCGTTTTCTGTCTTTCTTAGGCAAGGGTCCTAAATAATGACATTGCAAAGCCTACAGAACGGTAACAGAGAGACAAGCAGAGACCCACAGCAGCCAATAAGTGGCTGAAGTTGCCAATAGCAGCAGCCAATCAGATAAGTCAGACATAGTTTAGCCAGAATTGCTTCCACTGATGATGACAAATTAGAGCAGCAAGACTCTAACTCATAATTTTCCTCCTCCTGACAGTTACTGTAAGGTGAGGTGAGTACAGAGGTCCGAACTGAGCGATCAGAGTTGCTAGAAATCTTATCGGTCATCTTCCTAATTCCATTACGCACTTGGAGACTTTGGGATGTGTGGAATTATGAGACCAGCGGCAATAAACACCATATTTAAGCAGTAGGACTCCAAGTTTTTTTCTTTTTTTGTACCTCTTGTCATAGACTAATAGTAATGATTCCAACATGAAATGTAAGGCCATAGAAAGTGTACTGTATGTATTCAAGGCCAAAGGCAGTGTTAGAGACAGTGGAAAGAATGCAAACTGTAATACAGCTAAGCTGTGTTGTCAGGGAAAGCAGAAAGTTGTTTTTATTCTGCAGCTTACTGAAAAACACCCTTGTTTTAGCAACTCTGATCACTCAACTGAGAAAACTGTCTTTACTGTTAAGAGGATGGAAGTGATGAGATGAGAGGCTTACCACTCTGATTTGTCAACATCACTGTAACAAAACAAGCCTAGTATTACATTACTGTCCTATGTAGTATTCCAGTAGTATCCTATACTCTGTATATAGAGAACGGACAACTAACATATTGTTATATCACATTACATTGCATTTATCTTATGCTCTTATCAGAGACATACAGTGGATTAGGTACAGGTACAGTCCCTCTGGAGCAATGTGGGGTTAGATGCCTTGCTCAATGGCACTTCAGCCATGGATGAGGGGACAGGAGAGGGATGGATGAGGGATTCACTCCTCCAAGTATATATTTTTTTCCTCATACAAGAACCAAACCTGCATATGGCCCTCCGATTCCAGGATCAACTGCCTGATTATTAGGCCACAGCTGCCCCAACATGTGTGAATACGTGTGTGTATCAGCTTGGTTGGAGCCACTGACGGTTGGCTACTCACCTGGAAGGTGGCTTAGTCACACTCTGTGCCCGTTTGCCCTCTACAGCTGGCCCTCAACCAGCACAAGCCTTGGCTGGAGCTCCCTTTGGTGCAAATCCAAAAGAGATGCAAAGAGGGGGCCAAATTACCAATTGTTCCCAGGCTACACATGAGACAATAATCCAAAAAGAGGAACGAACAGCAAGTCAATACAGTATTGTAAGCTCTACAGACATAAGCATTTTATGTAAAATAACCAAATTGATCTGTATGAAATGATCAAAATAGAGACAGTAGGCATCTGTCCCCCCTGAGGCTCTAACTTGTGGTGTTAATCCTCCTGAGATCACAGTGTGCTGGGTGGTGTTTTGCATGACAGCCTTTCACCACCAATGTGTGTTTGAATGGGGAAATGTAAAGCATTCTATTGTATGTCTGAAACTGTTGTGGATCTTCCAGACTCCTGTGCAAAAGACGTGTTTCTGATTTTCTTACAGTTGTTTCAGGATAACCTGGTAAACCAGGCTTCATTTCATTTTGTATAGAAGGTCTGGCAGTGCTGACATTGCTGTCTTAGGCAGAATTTTGCCTTGTCTCTATTGTAAGTCGTTTTGGAAATGTGTCTGCCAAGTGTAATGTAATGTAATGTAAAATGTAATGTATGTAAAGTATTTTGGTACTCTGCTGAGTATATCAAAAGCACTTAATAAATGCAGCCCCTTTATTATTTTTCCAGGCCATTTGTGCTTCTATCAGTTGTAGTTGATAGTGACATGACTGAAGCTTCACCTGTAAGTTTGTGTTTTTCACTGCAACCATGTCTAACCTGTCCTGAAACTAGGCTGGTAAACTAGCCCCTCGTACTTCATTTCATTTTGTACAGAGGGTCTGGCAGTGCTGTATTGAGAAACGTTTTCTTGTAGACTCACACACTTGTGCTGAAGTTTAAAACAAGTGGCTATACCTTTACCAGATCTCTAACATCTGGTCGTGACATATGCAATTAGCCTGCCTACGCACTACAATTCAAATGTAGCACACAAAGTCAACACCATCACTCACAAACACTCCCTCTGCTCGCTGATTGGCAAGGCAAAATTTTGCCTAAGACAGCAATGTCAATGGAAGTACTGCCCGACCCTCTGTACAAAATGAAATGAAGCCTGGTTTACCAGGTTATCCTGAAACAACTGTAAGAAAATCTGAAACATGTCTTTTGCACAGGAGTCTGGCAGATCTACAACAGTTTCAGACTCATCTGCCATATGCATGTTTGACCTGACAATAATACTCAGCATGATGCGCATTAGTCTCACGACCTTTAACCCCACCTCTCTGGCAGTGGAAGAGGAAATGTGGTCCAGTGTCATTCAGTTTTTGTAGTGTCTGCATCCCTGAAAATATCCACTTCACATGACAAAAACTAAATGGGACTTAAAGGACAACTTTGGTGTAAAATGAAAATTGGCATGTTAAAACATCATACCGAGTTGGTATGTTTGCTGAGGAGCAAAATTGAGTTAGCCTGTTGCATTCAGAACTTAACTATTTTTTACCGTTTGTCCCAGAAAGCTAACAATGGAAATGGCAGCTGCCCTTAGACGAAGCATTAAGATTACGCTACTATTAAACCATTAAAACAGCTTGAATAAACTCCACACTCCATCAGTAGCACAACAAAGGCGACAACATTCAAAACGAGGCACTGAGAACTTTGTAAGTGTACACAACATTTATTAATAAAACAGTTTTGACAGGCAGTACCTTGCTGTAGTTTCTCGTCCCCTGTCTCAATAAAGGCTCAAAAAGCCTCAAAAATAATTATACTTAGAAAATAATAATGTTCATGATATATGTCATGTTGATAAAATGCTGATGTCACTCTTATGTAGACACCTTCAAATAAAGTGTTACCGCATTGGTAGTACTTACGTTCCTACATAAAACTGGAATTATTAAAGGGTCTGGCAAAAGAATAGCGAGAACAGTGGGAGTGTGGTGAATAAAAATATTAAATCACAACTGTGTTACATGAATGTCAAATATGAATGATCAACATGAGAGTACCACGATATAATGCAGATAAGTGTTAAAAATGTCCAGTCTGGTTTCCTGATAGCAACACATTTTTTGATTCATTGCAAACTCAGATTTGAGCCATTTTAGAATGGGGCCAGGGTCATTTGACAGAAAGCATTGGGTAATTCTTCATACAGAGACATATAAATCCAACATACCAACACCTCTTAGCATTTTGCAAAATCAGCTGCAATATCTTTTTTTGTTTAAGTCGGTGACTTTGAAAGGGGGTCATCCATGAAACCTATTTCTATTCTATTACGTAACAATAGAGAAGAAGAGGTACTGTAGTTCGCTTGTTTAGATTTTTTCATTATTTTACAAAAGAAGCATTCATGTTTTACTTTTGTGCTTCAGAGCGGACAGCTGAACATGGGGAGGGGAATCTGGTGGAGCATGAAGGCGCTGGCCACTGTTGCCAAGTGTCAGAGAGCTTTTTTTTATTATTATTTTGAAAACCCTCTTGGCTGGATGGCGTCCACACATATGTTCCCTGAAAAGAGCCCTAGGCCACAGGGCAGATTGGGGTGGAGGGGGAACACACAGATCTGTCTGGGCAAGACTCAGATGATCATTGTGGTTCTATTAATTAGTGAGAGCCATGTTTTTTGGGATGTCATTTGAGAATGTTCTAAAAAGGATTCAATTTTAGTGGAATATAGTTGACTTTCACAAAAAAGCACACATTTACTTTATTGCTGGAATTGATTCCTTCTCTCTGTGTTTACATCTTCTAACATTATGTACTTAAATTAAAATGTCATGTGAAACCTTTGCCATGCCATGCTGTACAGTTTTTTTTCTAAATAATATGTAATGTACAAATATAATTAACTGCTTCTTGGGAGGATGAATATAACTACCAGCCTTTAAACTTTACTTTCAAGTCAGCCAGACATATTGAATTGATTTGAGTACTGAAAAATACGTTTGCCATATAACCAATGCTATCTGTGAGTGTGTGTTTATGTGTGTATGTGTTTGTGTGAGTGTGAGTGTGTGTGTGTGTGTGTGTGTGTGTGTGTGTGTGTGTGTGTGTGTGAGTGTGTGTGTGTGAGTGTGTGTGTGTGAATGTGTGTGTCAGTGTGTGTGTGTGTGTGTGTGTGTGTGTGTGTGTGTGTGTGTGTGTGTGTGTGTGTGTGTGTGTGTGTGTGTGTGTGGTACCCATGCCTATTTCAAAATTCCCCATAGAAGCTGCCACACTTTCTACTATTACACCCATCTCAGAAACATTCACAGCAGTTTCCAGAATTAGATCAGAACTGCACTTTGGTGAGCATGAGCTTAAGATAGGCATGCAGCTATTACAGACGTGGTTTGGTTCAGAAATTACAGATTTAGTGGAGTCCTGGAATGGCCCGCACCGAATCCCCTCACACTTGAATGTCTTTCATGCTTGACTAATATTCACCCATGTTGGAATGTGGAGAGACTGCAAAATCTCACATAATGATAATAGGACAAAGAGAAAACAGCTGTGGTGGGAATGACAACTTGGTGGATCACGCAGGGTCACAAACTGCCAGAGTGGACCCAAAAGCACAACATAGGAGACAGGTATACAGCAGCTTATTTACTCAAAACTTGTACATGTCCACACAGGAGTGCCACTTAGGGGAAGGGTATATCAGAATGATTCAGGGGGCCCAGAGCTTCACAGGGGCCCACAGAGGACTATGATATTGTTGGGGTAGGGGCCCAAAATGATTTTCTTTCAGGGGGACCACAATTTCTAGCAGCGTCCCTGTGTCCACAACCTTCTCCTCCTCTTCCTCTTCCTCCTCGTCCTCCTCATCATCATCAACAACAAACAACAACTAAGCAGGCACATAACAAGCTGGGAGAAGATTAAAACAGAGTTTGAAACACGATCAGAAAACCAGTAAACTAAGGGTGTAGAGAGGCTCTGAGGCACTAGACTGACAGGAAGGAACACAGGACTTGACCCCCAGAACGTTTGATAGAAATGACACACAAGAAGAGAAAAAACTGACAAGGAATCGGGAGGAAACAATTCTGGTACACATACATCAGGTGAAAGCTGCAAAAGAGAGCACTCAGGAACAGACATAAGCACAATGCTGAACCCCACAAGCACAAACAGCAGCACAGGGCAAAGTGATGGACAGAATGACAAACACGGTGACAAAAAGTCTCCGATTAAATGCTGACACACAGATTTGTGTGTCACACGATTTCAAGAGGAGTGCTGAACCACAGCACATTTAGTTAAAGAGGGGCAGCTGCGGCCTAGTGGTTAGGGAGTTGGTCTTGCAATTGGAAGGTTGCTGGTTCGAATCCCGCCATACCCATAGTTGAGATGCCTTTGAGTAAGGCATCTAACCCCACACTGCTCCAGGGACTGTAACTGAAACCCTGTAAATATCTGTAAGTCGCTCTGGATAAGGGTAATGGTAAGGGTAAAGCTAAGTGTAATGTAATGTAAAGCATGAAATCAATCATGGGTTTCACTCCTTGATGTCAGTAGCACAACTAATGACTGTAATGACAGCATTTGAACCAGCAGTGATGCGAGAAATGAACAGGTTAGATAGATCAGAACTTACTGTAGGTCAGAACTTTTTTCTCCTGTGCAACTCTTTAATAGCACTATATCAGCAAAAAAATAGGCAATCCTTCTTTGCTGTGTCCTTGGATGACTAGGATGTCCTAAGATGATGTTTTAAAACAGCATAATGCTTTCTAAGTGCCTACTTTCTGGCAGGTAACCTAGGATAACAATAAAGGGAGACATTACACTCTACTTAAATGCATGGCAATACCTCTTCTGCCCTTGAGCCACTAACTCTAACTTAAGGAGTAATACTTGAATGTACTCCGCACTTTTCTTAACTGTACATCAGTAACATTTTTTTACTTAGAATGTAACTCAGTTCTTTTGTAAAAGGCAAACTCTGTCAATGTCTAATCATGACATGAAGCCACTAACTTCAAAAACAGATTTTGTTGAGGTACATGCACATTCCTTCTTTGTGAAACCCAGAGCTGTTTTTTTTCCATGAGCATATACTATTAATGCAAAGGCAAAGACATATAAAAGCCATACGTAAGAGTCCACAGATTGTTGTCATTATTACATTAAGACAACAGTTTACCACAACACAAACAGGCTGATGTGGGTGGACGCTGTCAGACAACTATGGAGGGAAAGTACTTCCAGGTGAGAGGGAGCGATGCCCGATGATCTCAAAGGGAGGAATGGAACGCAGAGCAGAAGGTGCAACTGGAGGATGGATAATTTATCTCCGACGTGAATCGAGGGCTGGCTGCGTCTGTGCTATATAAAGATTTGGTCATGCCGGAGTGTTCCTACTGACATTGCCCAGAACAATATAAATCTCCCTGCCAGCCAACATTGGCTCTTACACTCAACAGCTTGTGCAAAGAGCTCATACATGTGTGCGCGCCTACGGAGTAGTGCGATGGCCGCCGCTGCACCGGAATTGGCCCCGATGTGGCCTCGATCCGGCCAGGATGCAGCAGACCTGTAGCCCGACGTGGCCTGCTGTTTAGAAGCGAGAACAGGTGTGTGGCAGACATGCCTGCAAATGAGGCCAGAGATGAATAGCAGGCTATCTGTCATGCCGAGACAGAGAACAGGTATGGACACAGGCACCAGGGCTCTCTTGCGGTTATTAAATAATTTATGTGTCTTTAGATCTCTGGAGGAATCCAAAGACAATAATACAGCAAACATCATAGAGGTTCACATCTCAGATCAGTGTCCAAATGGTCTCCTAAGTACTGAGAGGTCAATAATTTCTCAGGTATGTACCATCAAAGGTAATGCACATGAGCAATGTGAATCAGTGGACATAAACAGGACAATCATGTCAACACGGGAAGAAGAAGAAAAAAGAACAGAAGAAGAAGAAGAAGAAGAAGAAGAAGAAAAAGAAGAAGAAGAAGAGTCTGTAAAGGTCTGTAAATCACACCTAAAGCAATTTAAAAAAATAACACAGTTATTGTAAGATAGCTCTTACAATAACCAATATGTGGCATCCATCTGGATGCTATGGCAGCAATATGCTCACCATATGCTCCCTCCACCCTGGCTGTCTCTGTGGGATGTGAGCACACTGGGAGCCAGCCAACTTGTTTAGGTGTCCTTGACCGAGGAGTCAACCCCAGTGTCTGCACATATCATTGCAAATGTCGCACAACAAAACTGCAGTGTGAGGTCAAGAGCAGAGCGGAGCAGACCACGGTACACAGCATGCTGTCAGAGTTGCTTGCACGTGTACATGTACGTGTACAGTAGGCCTACACGTTCATCCCAGAATGCACCTGGCTTTGGAGCGGATCCAGTCCTGATCTGGGCACAGCCCAGGCTTGCCAGACTCGTTCGCTGTCCGGGACTGTCATCGTTTTCTAGGTTCAGGCAGATGGTATAACAGCACGCAGGAGCATGTAGGATGTCCTCGAGTCACTCCATATTCATCAGTTTGAAACAGGCCGCTGAAACTATAGTGGGGCAACATGTAGTATTGACTTTTCCATACACTTCATCTGTCTGTGTAGTATGCATTCACTTTATGTGCCGATCTTACAGGATCACAGGGTGTAATGATCAACAGTAGGAAACTAATACACCCGCAACTGGACAAGTTCCTGCCTTACTTTTGCTAAGTCTGTTGAGCCTACAGCCTTTGAATTATAGCTCAGGCATGGAATGAACAGCGTGAAGCATTAGATCCAGAAGTTAATAAGTCCAATTGTTCTAAATTATCCTGTAAAGAACCTTTTGGTTGGATAAGCATGCAGTGATGTAAATCAGCGCTGGCATGGTTTGGATGACAGATGAAGTCTGGAGAAAAAGCAGCAAGAAAAGTCGCATACTGTCCCGATGATGGGTATATACATCTGCTGGGACCGGGTGTGAAATTGTGCGTATTATTTAGTGTCGAGCCAGTCATCAAAGAGGTAATAAAATGCTTCAGTAATCCATAAAGTTAAGTGCCAGTTCACTTGTGATTGACCTGCTTTGGAAGGCTGCAGGTGTTTTTCTCAGCAGTGTAACATGATGTAATGGTGATCTCTACCTCAAGTGCTCCAGTCTTTGGCACGGATCAGAATTTAGAGGGGAACATTTGCAGAACGCACATGTGGATATTCGTCAGGGAAGCAGGGAGGGGGATCGGGGAATCTAAAAATCCCAGCTCTAGCCCCACCAAACACTAGATGGGTGTTCGGAAATGTTCGGAAATGTTCAGGGCGACTGTTTACATGAGTCGATCATAAAGCTTTGTGTAGATTTGTATTGCTCTAATTCATTTGTGTCAATAGTTTAAGGCTCTCAGGTTTTTCACTCAGGTCATTTTCACAGATTTATTAAATTGCTCCTACTTTGCTGTATGTTATGTTCATAAACTGTCCATAAAAAGATGTGATTAAAGGTTCACATTTAATCATTTTAGATTTTACTTTTTAACATTACTTTATATTTAGTATATGTATGCTAATATTTTCTTTCTTTTTCTGCAGTGTTGCCTTAATATATTACGTAGTAGTTACATATTACAATATTAGTTGTCACTTAGTTTCAGCGCCTTCCAATTTTCAAGACCTACCTCTAAAACCACCCAAAAACATCACTAAATCAAGGTCACCTGTTATAGTACCTTTGTGCACAAATACAATCAGCTGGAGCAGACCACATACATGGTATCCTCCCATGGGTCTCTCTGAATGTGGCTAACACAATGGCAGAAAAGCATCGCCTTCCCCCGTGGTGTGTGTTAGACACTTTTCCATGAGCTCACTTTAGTTCCATCTTTCTCTCTCTCTCTCTCTCTCTCTCTCTCTCTGTCTGTCTGTCTGTCTGTCTGTCTGTCTGTCTGTCTCTGTCTGTCTGTCTTTCTCTCTCTCTGTCTCGCTTGCTCTGTCTGTCTCTGTCTGTCTCTGTTTTTCTCTGTCACTCTCTCTCTCTTTCTCTGTCGCTGTCTCTCTGTCTCTCTGTGTGTCTCTCTTTCTCTCTCTCTGTGTCTCTCTCTATCTGTTTCTCTTTCTTTCTCTCTCTCCCTCTCTCTCTCTGTCGCTCTCTCTCTGTCTCTTTTGCTGTAATCCAAGTCTGCCCACAGTGCTGCCTCACCCTGATGCCATGCTCCTGAGCTAATCCCCTGAGACCTTGAGCGAGAGCTCCCTTCATGTGTGTTGATCCCTGTTACTCCCCATTACCACAGCTTTCTGTCTCTGTCTCTGGTAATGATGAGTTGTTGGTGCATGTTTGGCTTTGTTTTTTGGGGGGGGTGAATAGTGTTGAAAATGTGAAGGAGAGGGTCTCTCTTCTTAAGCTGAATGGATGTTTTTGTTTTTTTGACATTAACTGGTGACTATGGTACAATAAAGGAGTGTTAAATCTCTGTCTCTCTGTCTCTCTGTCTCTCTGTCTCTCTCTCCTGTTGGTCTGCGTCTGAATCCCGGACTGCCTGTGCCATGCTGGGGCCCACAGCAGCTCTAACCATTACATGCCTTGGCTTGGCTTCACTGTCTGCCTGACTTGACGCAGACTGGCATTGCATTGCGGGCCAACCGGGTGGGCAGAGGATGGATTGGGCAGTGCAGTGCAGTCTGCCACAGCACCGCCCGCTCATCACGGGTGCCGTGGGTGGTCTGGGCACGTCAAGCAAATAGCAGATAGCCAGGGGTTTCTCAGGTGCCAGCCATCAGGAAACACTGCAACGGTAGACAAAGACAGGAGGGGGGAGAGAGAGGGAGAGAGAAAGAGAGACAGAGAGAGAGGGAGAGAGAGAGAGAGAGAGAGAGAGAGAGAGAGAGGAAGACAGAGAGAGACTGACACACCAACGGGCAGATAGACAGATAGAAATGAATACAGATACAGTGGATGACAAACTCCAGACAGTTATAATGAAGAACAAAAAAGAAAAGTGTAAATAAATAAAAAACAGATAACATGGAAAACCAAGAGAAAGCGAGGGCGAATGAAAGAAAAGGAAAGAGAGAGAGAGAGGAAAAAGCGACCAAGAAAATGCAGAAAAATGGAACCGAAAGAAGCATCATGCCTACTTAAATTGTTGGTTTGTCATTGCACTCTGATCACGCCTAGCAGACTTCAGTAGGAGATGAGCCACAAGCATGGTACAGTGTCATTCCCAGAGGTAGTCCCCTGAGAGAGAGAGAGAGAGAGAGAGAGAGGGAGAGAGTGAGAGAAAGAGAGAGGGAGAGAGAGAGAGAGAGAGAGAGAGAGAGAGAGGGAGAGAGAGAGAGACGGAAACAGAGACAGAGAGATATAGACAGAGAGAGAGAGAGACAGAGAGAGAGATACAGAAAGAGAGAGAGAGACAAAGAGAGAGAGAGACAGAGACAGAGAGAGAGAGAGATATACAGAAAGAGAGAGAGAGAGAGAGAGAGAGAGAGAGAGAGAGAAGAGAGAAAGAGAGAGAGACAGAGACAGAGAGACAGAGAGAGAGATACAGAAAGAGAGAGAGAGAGAGAGAGAGAGAGAGAGAGAGAGAGAGAAAAAGGGAGAGAGAGAGAGAAAGAGAGAGCTGGGACGTTGAGACTTTAGGGAGCTGAGACTGCAGAAGGCTGCACAAAAACAGACCTCTTCCGTACTTTTGGCAGCCTCCATACCAATGCCTGGAATGGAAAGAATCAGTCCGGTTCTGGCTTTGAAACAGTAAAAAAAGTAAAAAAGAAACACAGCAAAAAAAGAAAATACGACAGAAAAGAAGGCATAGCTATGGAGCTCGGACCCCCCACCACTCCCATGAGGGAGATATGGTTCTCACCACACTCTTACGCTGTTAAGTTCCAGGGAGATACTAAACCTTTTGTGACTGAGAGTAATCCAAACTTAATTTAATACCAGCGGGAGAAACTTCTGGCGGGATTTAGCACTTTTGGCTCAATGGACAGTAAGGGGTATGAGAGAGAGAGAGAGAGAGAGAGAGAGAGAGAGAGAGAAAGAGAGAGAGGGTTGAGGGGGGGGGGGGGGCAGAGAGAAAGCGAGAAAGAGAGAGAGAGATGGACCGCAAGGTTAAGACTGTCCATCAGGTACAGCCTCAAGCAAACTGAAGAGAATTCAAAAATGTAAAAAAATGGGAATGTGAGAGAAATGTTAACAGGAGCCAACATTCCAAGACTTGTGAGCAAGTGAGCAAAGCACAACTTGCAGGCCTATTTGCAGGCACTAAGCAAAATCCTAAGATCTTTTACATGGGCATTTAATGTATATGCAAGATTCACTTAGGCTGAAAATATCCATGCTATGCACCCTAGCAACGTTTGGAATAGAATAAACCAACCCATTCGCGGCTTTATGTTGTTGTGCAGCCTGTTTGTTTTCTTCGTGTTTTCCATGAAAATTACACATTTATGTGCATACCTAAGTTAGGTCACGCGGAACGTTACGATTGTTTTACTACAGTGCTGTTGTTCTCATTAAAAAACCATAGAGCACCACGCAAATGGCTAAAAAAAACAAAAATGGCCCAATAAAGCCAGTTCTTTGGGACATAGGGTGAAGGAGATGAGCAGAAAGACATTTAAAATCCCTATTCTGCATAGCAATTTGAAGAGACAATGGTGGGGGGGGGCTTTCAAGGTCACTTCTGGTCTTCATTTCTTTCAATGTCAAAATTTAGCCCTCAGCTGACAGTACTTTGCACAGAGGGCTGAAATCCTCTTTTTCAGATGGGCAAACAGCACTGCTGTCCACCTGGGCACGGCCGCTGAATGAAAGAGTTGTATATATGTAGAGAGAGTGTGATTGAGAGAGAGAGAGAGACAGAGACAGAGAGAGAAACAGAGGGGGGGGGGCAGCCAAGCCCCACTGCTCCAGTTACATGACTACACCTGGTGCAGCGCTGTGCAAATATCTAAGCGGTTTTACAACTGCAGCACGACAGCTTTCTCACAAAGCAGTGGCCGCTAGGGACGCTTTTTCATCCTGATCGAAAGCGATTTTCAAGTAACAAGAGGGCCCGCCGGGGGAAGCAAGACAACTGTGAATGTGTAGACTGAGAACTGATAGATATGGCAGCGGACTGACAGATGGCCTTGTCCTATCGGCTTCGAGTTCTCTCCAGAGAAATCTTACTATGCAACAGGATTGGCTCCGTTTGAAAACAGGAGGGATCAGGGAAGATACCTACATTGTATTGGTGGATTTGTGGACCTGGGGAGTAACACTTAGCTTACACACATTGCAGAGACCACATAAAATGATGCCTGACATGTTCTGATCCACTCAGCACCTTTGGGGAAGATGCTTGCCAAATCATGGTCTGTACACTTTTGGAACACTGGAAAAATAAAACATTGGAAAAATAAAACATACTCACAGACAGACAGACAGACAGACAGACAGACAGACAGACAGACAGACACACAGACAAGCAAAAACACAGTACACAGCACACAGTACTGTATGTATAATACATGAAATAAGGTCTTGTACCCTTTTATTACACTGTAACAATGTGTTAATAACACACTGCTGTAGCAGCAGTGAGGTGGCAAAAACTAATGTCAATTTTGTTTATTGTCACCTCACAGCTGCTGTTGATTATGCTACCTACAGCATAATGTGCAATATCTACCTCACAGTGCAATACTGCCTCTGTACATAGCCCATTTTCCTTTTACTATTTATTATTTTTTATGCCCTTGTATGTACTCCCTTCTACCTTTGTTCCTACTATACTTTCCATGCTTGGCACTTGACACTTTTCACCTTGCACCTTTGTGGCCTTGCTGTCTAATTTCGTTGTACAGGCTGTCATGAGCACAGGGCTGACAGGCTGATTACCCCAGACTTAGCCCGATGTTCCATTCACCCACTGAAAGCACCGACTAGAGACATGGCTACCGGATTCAAAGCAAGACATTCTATGATGGCTGTTAAGTGTCTGCCCTGCTGTTTGTCTTGCCATGTTAAAGGTGTCATTGCATCGTTTTCTCATTCATTTTGCAGTGGTCTCTAGTATTTATGAATAACCTGTGAGCCAGTTTTGGTTACAAAAATGCTTTAGTGCTCCTGTTTTAGGCTGTTCTAGTAGTAGTCTGTACTAGTGGAGGGGATGGAGTGGGAAGGATGACAGGTTCTCTGGTATGCTAGTCACAGGCTACAATCATTCCAAAGTCCATTTGGTCATAGCACACCAAACAGAAGATCTAAACATTGTAAACAAACACACCTACTACCTAAGTGTGCTGCACGTTCACCCAGTCCTCTGGTAGTCACTAGCCTGGGTGTGCCCATACTGCCTGTGACGCTGCATTTGCATTTTGCGAGCAAGTCAGTCTGGCCAAGCTGCCTATCTAAACCATTTCTGCTGGGCCCTCGGATAGGGGGCCAATGAAAATCGAGCATTTCAAAAGGCAATGACGCGATAGATTAGTGACCGGAAATCTATCTCAGTCACTGTCTAAATGGCGAATGTGGAGCAACCGTAAGATTTCAGTGCAGCTGTAGCTGCTGTTTTGGATGAATTCAAAGGGAAGTTCTCTCTGAAAAGAGAGCAAAGGGTAGCCCTTGAAGCATTTGTTGCGGGAAAGGACGTTTTCGCAATGCTACCGACCGGCTTCGGTAAAAGTTTAATTTATCAGTTAGCCCCGCTGGTAGCCAAGTCGATGGGGCTTTGCGAGAACGCTGGTGTGGTGGTCATTTCGCCTTTGATCACACTGATTCGTTTTGCGAATATCAATATTGAATGACCAACACCAGCCACTCTCATGTTCACCTCACAAGTCTGACAAGTAACGCCATTTCTAGATGACTACAGGCTACTACTACTTTTTGTTTGGATCAAGCAGTTTCTTTCGCTGCGTATATGTCAGAGGACAGAGGGGTGTGATTGGTTGAAGCTTCGTCCAGTAGCAAACAGAGGCATTTGAAAGACGCGGGTTAAGCCCGCCTTCTGAGAAATGAGTTTACAACACAGCTTGGCCAGACCAGTGCTCGCAGAGCATTGACAAGTCGAGATAGCCAGGCTAGGTAGTCACAGCTATGGCATGGCTTTTTCTAATTCACGATCTTACGTCACTTTGTTTCCTCCTTTCTTATTCGCTCATTTTTCCCCCTATTTTCTTTCATCGACTAATGGAAGAATGGAAATGGGGTAGAAGAAATTTTTCACGTGCAGCATGCATACGCAACTCGGAGTGGCCTATTCTATTTCAAAAAGAGCACTGAACGGTTTCTCTGGGAATGACACCTTTAAAACCAAGCCACATCTGTGTTCTTGTTTTTAACACAGAAAAACACACAAACACGATTTAAGATGCTACAGTGTGTTCCTTGTACCACTGAGACATACTAACATAACACCATTTACCTCTAAACAGGTCATGAATTTTTAACAGATATTTGTTTTAATTACAATGACGTTAGGAAGTTAAAATGGGCAGTAAGAATATGTCTGGGATTAAATTTATAAACGGACTGTTGGGCATTCTTCAAGCAACATGGTGTTTTTGCTGCTTTTGTATTTACTTTCCTTTGCTACAGAGACATGGTGGTCTGCTATGAGCATGCATTTATAGTTCCAGCAACTTTGCGATGTATCCTAATTGGACCTCCTTCAGCAGACCTCTACCTTCCTTTAAATGATAATCACTGCAGATTCAGCAACAGAGAAAGAGGGATCACATGCTTGCAACTGCGGCAACCGGCTCTGGGTATTTTTCCACTGTTAATTGGCTCGAGTGGCACTGAACAATACGCTTTAAATCAGGCACAATTTAGACGGCTAGAAGTAAACAGCGGAGCTAGGTAGTGATTACAGTCACATTGCTGAACCAAAAAAAAAATACAGACCACGAGCTGCCCTCACAATCCTCCTGCATTGTTTACAAACACAGACGACAGAGATGTGGTGCAGTAATTGCCTTGTTTGCTGGGAACATGAGATGCCGCTTTTTATAACATTCGGCCACATTGCTGCATTGTTTGAAATGTGTGATTGACGCTCCTAAACTTGTACATCCTGGGAAAAATGAGCGGAAAAGGCATAAATCGAGTGGTCACTGTTGTGGACAAGTGCAGTATCAATACATCTCAATACTGAGCCATTTTCATCAGCACTGTTGTAAAATTGGGCAGGAAAACAGTCACCTTATCTCTTCTGAGTCGTACACTGTGTGCCGACTGGTGTTCTCAATTGTTTGGATAGCTTTTGAAATAACACAGAAAATTCATGTGTTTCCATTCACATCCAGCATTTAATCAGGACTTTGTAGGCTGGAAATTCCCCGGCAAAAAAACCTGATTACACACTTGCAAGAAAAATCCAGTGTTTCTGCTTACTCCAGTCTATCCAGAAGGCTATTTTCTGCCATATCGTGATGTGGAGGGCCTAATAAACTATTTATTTTGGCCAACCCTTTCTGGATCTATCATCCCCTGACTCCCAACCCCTTTGCCCCCTAAAAAAGAAAAAAAAAATCCTGAATGCATGAGATGAATTGCAGCAGAACTTGTCACTTCTGCTTTCAAGAGAGCAAAACTAAAAGCATGAGGTTTATACGAAAAGCCATATCATCCACACCTTATTAAAAATGTGAGGCTGTCAGAAGTCGGTTCGTTAACTGAGCGGGGTGGACTGCGCCGGGCCAAGCCTGCTGAACCCAACCCCCCCCAGTCCTGCTGACTTAGAGAAAATACACAATCATTTCAACATGTGCCGGCCCGGACAATGGCTCTCATTCCCCTTCCATCTTCATTTTGGGGCTTTGATGTGCATTATTTGCTTATTTGAGTCCCCTTTGATGCCTTTCTGTCAGATGTAGGCTAAGCGTGTCTGTTGCTCGCTGCTGACAGTGGAGTTATAGGCTTTCTGGAAACTTATGACCTTTTGCTATAAGGCTTTACATTGTTAGCTGTTTCACTGGTCACTGACTAGAGGTATTTGCTATTGAGTGATGCTGGGCACGATTATCCCCACGGCAACTGAAACATCAAACAGGGGAAGCCTGCACTGATGTCATAAAGCTGCAGTTCAGGAATGCTGTCCAGCGTCCGCCACCATTAAGGGTCCCAGTGTTTTCTCTTGCCCTTTTAGCAGGTCGTTATACACTAACAATAACCCCTGATACCACCGCTCTTTTAAAACACAGCAGGCTGCCACCATGCGCACACTCGTGAAGTTTCCTTCCATGAGCGGAAAGAGCCAGGAATGGACGTCGAACACGGGGCAGAGCAGAGGAGGTAAGTCTATCGCCTTGTGGCCCCAGCGGCACCGAGGGTGGCTGGAGAAAAATGCCGCAGTGACACGTCTGCATAAAGTCATGCTTCTGACACGTTCCATTGTTGTAGCGTTCCCTTCACTAAGCTCTAGCACTTCCCATGGTCACACCAGTGAGCATTGGCACCACACTTAGTTAAGAAAATAAATAAATAAAGGCAAGTGAGGGGGGTGGGGGTCAGTCTTTCCATTTCAGCGGTACGGGGAACAGGTTTGGTCTCGGAATGACTTGGGAATGATATATTAGCTCCAACACTTAGCAATAACAATGAAAGTAAAAGCAGTGCCGTGTGGATGAGCCAAGACAAACAGTAACACACAGAGCCAAGTGGCACTGACAAGTGAGAATCAGTGGACAAAAATAAGACATGTTTTCAAAGGACACAAGAGAAGCCCCTGGAGACCTGCCGGTATTTAGAAAGCTCACATTGTTGGCACCCTTTAGTCAAAATTAAACTAAATCTTTTTTTCATTAATCAAAGGGAGCGATTTAAATTAGATCTTAAATGGAGTCAGACAGCAGCAGTGTTTTGTTGAAATTATAGCCCGAACAATTTTCATGTCATGGGCAAGAGTATCTTGTCAGATCTTCACACTTTGTTAACCTTCTGAGAATTGTCCACAACTCTTGATGGAAAACACAAGACAGGGAAAATAACATGCATTATCTAAATGTCAAACAGATAAGACCATATAACAGGCTTTTCAAACTGTTGTGTCTTCCCCATCATAGTTCTTTCTGAGGGAAAGATGTGGAAAATTTACAGGAGTATTGCAGCGTTTCTACTTTCCCCCACCCCAACATAGACTCGGTCAGGAACATTTTTTTTTTGACCTGTCACCATAAATGTTTATATAGAAAGTCCATAGGTATTTTACCACACAATAAATCTTGTTGGTATTCTGAAGTACAAGAAGCAGATGTGAGATTTTTCATTGAACACTGAATTCCTTTCTGGTTCAGACACCTCTTGCCATGTTGTCTCTGCTTTGCTAACCCTAAATGGAAATTTGTAGCCCGAGAAGAGGCTGTGTTTGCTTCAGCTCCACAGGATTAACTGGGTTTGTGAGCTTACTGTGAACCTACCCGAGAACCCATTTCAATTTAATACACCTCACTGCCTTGTTTATTTACAACCAAAATATGTAGTGTATAGAATATAGAATATATATATATATATATATATATATATATATATATATATATGTATAGAATATAGAATATGTCTATAGAACACATTTTTTTGTAATCTTCCTACCTTCCTTGGTGGTTTTACATACTGCTCAGGCAAAGTACAGCATACACTGTATCTTTTGTTACTCATTTTCATATTCACACTTGGCTTTGAAGAACAAGGCTTTTTTATTTGTTGCTTTGAGAACTATATCCCGTTGCTAAATGCATTCTTCAGCACAATGCTCTGATCACGGCTTAACAAATCTATTTCCTTCCACATGACAGGAAATGATGGATCCCTCTCATAATGACACTGGAGTGGTACTGCATTAAACAAGCTGAACCTACAAACTTCAGTGACCTTGGCAGTGTAGCTCGTAAGTCAGAGAGGAAATATTACCCACCAGACCAAAGTAATGAGCAGGGGCTTAGAAAAAAAATATTTGAAGAACATGGAGAGCGAGAGCAACTTGTGCGACCAGAGAAGCACTGTTTAAACTGGCATGCCTTCAGGATAATAAATCAATCAATTATTTATTGCGGGGTCTGTAAAGAATATAGTGTGGCTGGAATTTCATTTTCACCTTGGACAGCATCTTGAGAAACCACCACGGCTTGGAAGATGTCCGGAAGAGCTGAAGGAAACACTGGTGAGATGAGCTGGCTCGCACTGACGGGCCCAATCTGGCCAGCAGGAAGTGATGTCATGGAGTTTTCTAATTATACATGCTAATAGATAATCGGACAGCAGGACACATGTTAACACATGGAATTTAAATATCTGGACTTAAAGAAATGTCTTTAGTTTTGCTTGACTTAATGGGGTAATAAGTTGAAAGTCTGGCCCTCATCTGTCAGAAGTCTGCACTGTTCAGCTTAGAACCAACTTTTTATAAAAGGCAATGTGTGGTATAGATACTTTTTTACATCGGTTTTTACTTGCACCATCTTATTTTCGCAAATTTTTCAAACATTATGAACATATGTTACTTGGTTCTAAGCCCTGCTTTCCACAGTGTAAAAAGCGACTTTTGCTTTGAAACAAATCCGGCCCAGACCTGGCTGGAGTCTGCTGCACCTGGCAAGGCAGGGACGTGACATCCCTCCAGAGTCGACAGCCCTCTCTGAAGGCCCCGTGGGGGATGATTCACCAGGTTGTCTGCCCCCGTGATACATTTTAATGGAGCTGCTGGAACAGAGGAGGCCCAGCGAGCAGGAAGCCCTCTGTGTGCTGCACTGGTTGCCTTGGTTCACCTCACAGATGGATAGAGCACTGCGCAAAAGAGAGAAAAAACACACACACACACCCTTCTCTCATCTGTCTCTCATCTGCCTACTGTGGGCCCTGTTGAGCTCATTATAGCTCTCTTCCATCATTCTCTCTCTGACATTTGACTGCAACAAACTGTTTGGAACTTCAGAGATTTGCTCCAGTTTTTTTCCCTGCAGATATTCTACAGTGCAAACTGTTGTAAAGGGATCTTCAAGTCACACAAGTTTTCCGGCAATTCCGCTCTCCTGATCGCTTCTGCAATCTAACCAAATCTACTTTTGTATCATCTAGGTGGAGAAATATAGCATCACTCGTGTTGCACAACTAATCTTCTAATCCAATAGAGATAAGAACCAGTGATATCAGAAATTCCCTCAATTTACCAATAAGATTATTTAAATCATTATTTGATTTCATGCGCTGATTGAGATTGTGTAATGGAAAGCATTGGAACAGGTACAGTAGGCTGTGACTTAACGGTAAATGGACTGCATTTATACAGCAGTTTCACACACACACACACACACACACACACACACACACACACACACACACACACACACACACACACACACACACACACACACACACACACATCAATGGCGAAAGGCTGCCATGCAAGGCACCAACCAGCACATTGGCAATGGTGTGGGCTTTAGTGTTGTGTTTAAGGACACTTCAAACTTGTCAGGAAGGAATTAAACCAGTAACCCTTAAATTGCTGCCTAAAACCTCTGACTTTTAAAGGTGCCATACCCCGACAAACCGTTTAGTACTTGCTCTTTGTGAAGTACTATAGGTCACTCTGAGTTGCATATGCAGGTAAGTAGGTGTGTTTGTTTTGAACATTTAAATCTTCTATGTGGTGTGCTAGGACCGAATGGGCTCTGAATGATTGTAGCCTGTGACTAGCATAGCCGAGAACCTGTCATTCTCCCTGCTCCATCTGCTCCACCAAACTAGAACAGCCTATAACAGGACTGGAGCACTAAAGCGTTTTTTTCACCAAAACCGGCTCACAGGACATTCATTTATACTAGAGACCACTGCAAAATGAATGGAAAACATTTGCAATGACACCTTTAAGCCACTGTTGCCCAAAACTGGGTTTCTGGTGGCTGATTTTGAAAACAGTGTAAAGTAATTGGCTGTACACGACAAACTACAGTGATACAAGCAACCATACAACATTGGTGCTCTGCTCTGCTCTGCTCCTCAAAGTAGCCTAAAATCAGCAGTCTTATAAGTTTGCATTCACAAGTATGGACGAGTTTCCACTGTAGATATGAATACTTTGACAGATGAAGTGAGTTTGAGGAAATAACTTCTCCAATGTCCGTTAAAACTGTTTTGTAATACCAATGCAACCTTGGAACAAACAAATGAAAATCTTACCCAGAAATCTGACAGAAAAGTCAATAACTGTCCTCTCACACACTCAGGTTTTTGTGATCATTCTTCCTATTGTATTGATTTATTATTGGATGACAGCAGTCCGTGAATCTAACCACACCATTAAGCTATTGTGTGCCGTAGTGTTGCCAAGAAATACTTGGCAAAAATAGTTGGATCTGTGATTGCGAAAAATCTGTAAAGATCCAGATGTAGCAGAAAAAGGAGCATTATGGTCTAAGTGGTAGTGTTTGGGGATTTCCCATGGATCTTTAAAGGCTCAACTTTAGATGTTTGTGGTAACACGTTTAATAGAAGATATGGGCTGTTAAAGCATAGAGTCGAAGTGTTAACTATATCTTCAACCTTTTTAAGAAAGACATACAGTAGAGAGAGTCAGAGAGTGAAAAAAAGTCAGACAGAGAGTGTGAGAGATAGAGAGAGAGAGAGAGTGTGAGAGAGAGAAAGAGAGAGAGAGAGAGAGAGATAGAGAAAGAGAAAGGGGGTATACATTTTCACTGCTGGTTCACTTCAGCTCAGATGCCAAAAGTTTTTGTGCAGTGTTTTACAAAAGCCTTAAAATATTTTTCTTAAAACAGAGCCTTGACATGATTGAAATAACACCTGTGATTCATTTCGACTAGCAGCATTCATCTTGACTGTACAGCTCTGGCCTCTCACCTCCTTGGAGGCTAGTCTTTTGACTTCTGTGCACTCTTTAATAGCAGAACAGGAAACCATACACGTAACAGAAAAATAACGTTCCTACTGCCCTTATAACAACTCTGACATCAATTACGACAAAACAAGATCACAAGGTCGACATCTCACTCGAATTGACGACTTCAAAAACGGCCACGTTTTAATACCATCCTATAACATAAGACATAGCACAACATTATTGCTTTATTCGTTAGCTTGACGTCTTAGTTTCTCCTCTAGACTATCTGTCCTGGAACTGGAGTTCTCGGGGCAGAGAGCAAGCGCGGGCGGCCGTGGAGGCGTGTGTTCCTGTGCCTAAGCCCCTGGATCCGGCGAACGGGCCTGAGAGTCTCTGGAAAACACCTCCGTGTCCTGAGTGGCTGTGGAGGTGGCCTGTGGCAAACGCTCCCCTCGCTGTGCAATGGAAACCATATGCACTCCCAGTGTTGGCCCACGGGGAGCCCCGCTTACAGCCAATAGGGCCTAATAGGGCCTAATCTGTCTCGTTCCATTGGAGGAGGTTAGACGACAAGTCTACATGAGTCTTTCAGAAAGGAGTGAGCTTGGAGCTTGGAGCTTGGAGCTTGGGATGGTCTGACTGCTGCCACTTGCACTCGTTGGGCCTAATTAATTGCCTCTGATAGGAACCTGGCTAATCTTAATTGATTCCAGACCACTGTGCATAGGCAATGGGGCAGGATCATTGGCAACCAGTGTTGGTGAACGTCACTTCTTTCTTATCTTCACCAGATCTGGCAACCCTATGTTCCCCATGCTGCCATATCACAAGGCCAGCTGAAAATCGAGCGTGTAATTAGCTTGTCTTGCGCAGTCGAGCTTTGCAGATAAGGGCCTATAAGCAGAGGCCGAGCTGCTGGTTCACAGCTTCTGGTTCTGATGTTGCCATATATGGAGGGAACATGCACGCTTTTAGACACAAGGTCACCTCCCATCACTCATGTACTGTAGCAGGTGTCTTAACTGCTGTACAGAACAAAGCTTATATGCCACATGTTGATGATTTTTTGAGCACTTTAGAGACTTAGGAGTCTTCTTGTTTACATAAATAAGTTTAAAATTAATGTTTCTTTTTATTGGACATAAAATAATTTGAATTACAATAGAATTTTTTATCTGGCTCTGCCAAATGGTGTGAAGAGCCAAGAAATGGCAAATGCCAGATGGCTGTTTGTCTCAAGCGGTGCACATCTGAAGAGAGACGATCACCAAAAAGAGCACATTGTCTTGTTGTTGGGTATCACTGACTAATAAACATTTTACTGCTGAAATAACTTCGAACTGACTTCAAGCTTCATTGAAAAACATCTCAGTGTCTGGGATGAAATGTGTGCATTAGCCTTGGTTAAGACTGCCATCTTGTGGTCAGTAGTGTGCTACTGCACCCGTATTCAGTTCAATTCAGTGTTGTGGGATTCTGCTACACCTGCATAACACAACATATTATTACCTGGTCCCCGGAGGGATTGACCAGGTATTGCAATGATCCTGTCCGTATGTGTGTGTGTGTGTGTGTCTGTCTGTCTGTCCTCCCATATGGGGGACCAGGTTGCTATCTCTGATTGTGCTTGTAATTCCATGTTTGAAATGAAGCCACATTTTGGCAAGCAGTGTACCTCTTGTAACCTCTTGTTAACATTTTGTTTTACTTGAGCATCCTGCTATTCATCCCTTCCATGGTTCTCCTGATCAACACTTGAAACCATCCCTTGGTAACCTCCCCAGAGAAGAGAGTGGGTGTAAATTTAAAACTCCTCCAAACACACAGAGGACCTCCAGTGAATCACGGCTGTCAGGCTTAACCTAAATCTTCCAAAACCGTGGACTGGTCCGGCCCTGCCCTGGTGCAGACTCACCCGGGTCAAAAACACCCTCAGCAGTCTGCTGCTTTCTGGGCTGAGCGCCATGTGACAGGACCGGGCCTATCCATCAGACATCGCCTGACCCAGTTCACGTCAGCACTCACAGTGGAGACCTGACCATGGGCCAGCCAATAATGAGTCGTTATAAGGGAGGGAGAGAAAGGTAGAGAAAGGGAGAGAAAGAATAGCTTGTGGGAAAAAGAGTGGGAAAAAAAAGAGAGAGAGAGAGAGAGAGAGAGAGAGCAAGAGGGCTGTGTGTGTGGGAGAGACAGACAGAGAGAGAGAGAGAGAGAGAGAGAGAGAGAGAGACAGAGACAGAGAGAGAGAGAGAGAGAGAGAGAGAAAGAGATGTGATTCAACCTCTTTGAGAAAAGTTAACATCTTCTCATTTTTCTTCTGACTTTACTGTCAAGAACCAACGCTTTCATCAATCGCCAGTCCCCATCAATCTCATTTTTATGATGGCATAATACCACCGTCAAGCCCATTAGCTGAAATAAAATTCTTACTGCACTGCTTAAAGCAAGAGGTGTTCAGCTGAAAGGCATTAGGTCCTCCAAACACACTCACTAGGAATTGAGGTTACACAGCAACACGTTCTACATTACAAACAGCTTTATAAAAAATACGGAAAGTTTTGCTGACCATAGCAACATCTGCATTCATGAAAAGCTGATGTGTGTGTGTGCGTGTGTGTGTGTGTGTGTGTGTGCGCGTGCGCGTGTGTGTGTGTGTGTGTGTGTGTGTGTGTGTGTGTGTGTGTGTGTGTGTGTGTGTGTGTGTGTGTGTGTGACTAGATGGAAAGAAAATCCAAATTAAATTTGTGCTGAAATTCAGGCCTATGTGTGTTTGTGTGTGTGTGTGATTTTGTGGGTGAGACCATGCGGCAGAGACACAGTAGAGCAGCCAGGGGAAAGTGTGTGATTGGGAGCGTAATCTCTGCGTCATGGACACTTGGCCCAAGTACGGCACATGAATAATGATGATGGGGATGGTCCTTTGACTCCCATTCCACGCAGCAAAACCTTACAGTTGGCCAGCACTGCGGGAAGGGAATCGAGGCAGTGATTGAATAAGAGAACAAGAGAAAGCAAAAAAAGATGGAGGGAGGGAAAGACGGAGGGAGAGAAAGACTCAACCTCCTGCTGTCAGGTTCATGAAAAATGAACATTACTGTGAACGGGTGAGTGAGAAAAATTGAGACGATGAGGAACTAAGAGGGAGCAAGTGTAACGGTGAAAAGGGCTCCACTGGACTCCTTCTCAGCAGAGCCTGACAAGATAAGACAGTGATTTAAGCATGATGGTAATCCTCCTCCAGGAGTTACATCTGCGAGATATCGTCATGTGGGACGCCTCCAAGCTCAGGCTAACTGGAATACAGTTCAGCTCCAGATCTTGGCGGGTGGCTCGGAGGCCTTTTCCCAGATACTAACTGCATCAGTTCATCACAGCGCACACACAGTCAGTGCACAGACAGACCAGTTGCCATGCAGCGAATGATCTCCAGGCACAAGCTTGTCCTCTGGGCTTCGAGTGTGCCAGCTCTCTGCTATTCGTGTGTCAACAGTTCCAAGAACAGCTCAGTATCTTCTGTCTGACTTAGACCTCTATGAGGAAACAAATCCACATGCTGTAAGCACAACACTCCATTAAATGTAATGCAGTCAGGGGAAGGGGAATCAGTATTATATTATAGTATTGTGTTTGGGTGTAAAGGTGCTGTATGTAGAATTGTGCTCAGAACAGGTCCTGCAATCAAATCCAAAATACCTTAAAGTTGTTGCTTACCCTCTAGAGGCAAGAGCGAAAACACAAAATCAAACAAAAAGAGTATTGGCAAGCTGTAAATTAAGTTTTAAAGAAATCATATTCTGGCTGTACTGTTGTTATCAGTAAAATCATTGTTTTAATCCACTATGTTCCCTTTAATCTCTGGTGACATTAGAACCATTTCATGTTTCCTTGGCATACATTTCTTATGTATCACAACTTTAAAAGTTTCCAGTGATTATGGTTAATATTCAAACTTTTCTATGGGGTTTTTATATATTCCACTATAAATATAAACCTATTAAAATGCTATTTTATATTGCAGGCTATTCCACCAATTTTTTGAGAATTTCTACTGCTCTGCCATGTTCATTTTAGAAAATAAACTTGTGTTTTTTAAGACATGTTGCCCAAAGAAGTCTATGTTCTTTATTTAATTTCATATGGCCACTACCCACTATGACCACTTATTTGCCAGCCTGAAAGCACCATATCCTTCAGAAATCATGAGCGACCCTAAAAACATTCAATCAGCTCATTGGACCATTGACCAAGAGGTCTAGCCTCTGCCTTTACCCAATCGCTAACGCCTGGTCGTCACGTATGCAATTAGCCTACCTACGCACTACAATTCAGCACACAAGGTCAACGTCACCGCTAACGAACACACCCTCTGTTCGCTGATTGGATCGGCCCTGCTGGGGCCGACTAAATGACCCTCAAGAGATTCCCTTCCAGACCCTCTGTACAAAATGAAATGAAGTACAAGGGGCAGGTTTACCAGGCTACAAGAGGTCATGCAAGTCAGAAATTCTTGTCTCCAAACGCCATGCAGCTATCACAGCTCCGCAACTCCCAGCAGCAGCAGCTCTCCAGCTATCCCCCACAGGCCCGATGCAAAGTCTCTGTCAAACCAGGGCAGCCTGCGTCGTGTCCTTCACAGACCCTGATAGGTGACAGCAGACTCCAAAAACACGTATCCATCCTTGGTAATGCTGATCAATAATATAGGGATTTTAAGTTGACTATAAACAAAGAGTACTTACGAGACATAGCGTCTGCATGCACTTATATGGCCTAAAATTAACACGATGAACACATAAACTACTATTAAAATGTGAAATTGATGCTTTGATTGCAATTATATTACATAACATTGCTTTGATTGCAATTAGCAGTGTCAATCCTTGAGAAAGTAAAAACCCTGCTGTGTAGGTCTGTTTCTCCTGACTGTTCGCTTATCACAGGTGATTTCACTAATAATTTGATCAAAGAATTTATGTGCTTATGACGATCAGCTGATTCAGAAAACGGTTTGATGTGCGGTTTCAATGCACCAGGAGTAGCCAGATGTATTTTTGTTTAAAGAATGGGGCTCTTACTGTACATCTCCTTCTTCATGCTTAAAAAAGGAGAGAGAAAAGTGGGACATTAGGCATCGTTTCTCCCTACTTGCTTTGCTCCCTGCCTCATGCCCCCCCTCACCCCTCTCCTCACACGTTTGCCCATCCCCACCTTGCTGAGGCTGACTGCACACACAGCTCCCGCCCCACCCACACCCATGCACCCCCATCATTGGCCACCACAGACAATCCTCCCTCCTAACCCCAACTCTGCACATTATCCCACCCCCAACAGCTATTCTACATCTGTCCATCTGTCCTATCAAGTAGGCTAGTCATCCCCCCAACTGCATTCTACGCACTTTAATCCCCCTTTCCCCATGCACAGGTTAGACTAACAATCAGTAGTTTCTCTGTATGTTCTACTCTACCCAGTATGTCTATGCATGTGGTAATAAAATAGTGTATCCTTGCATCCTTGTTCACGTAAAGGAACGAATGGAAATTGTCAAAAAACTTCCGCGCAGGTGGGTTACTATAGTAACAGACGATGCACTTATGCGAGCACTTAAGTCCCTCCCCTGCTTCAGTTGGGGAAACTGAACTCAGCACTTCGCTGCTTTGAAGTGTCGGTTACTTCTAATAGTACGGCGCTCCAGCTAACTCTACATAACAGCACAGACAGTCGAAGCTTGGTTTCGCCAGTGAAACCTCTCCAAACATCTACCATTAGGTTAACGAACGTGTGGACAGGCTATATCTGAAGGTATCCTGGCATGTCATCATTGGCGATTGTCATTTCACTGTTTGAGCAATCAAGTGGACACGGACTACATTTTAAACTGAAGTAAGTTGGAGAACAGATGTTATGTAGATTTCTGAAGTTGTTTTCATCGAATCCCGTCAGACGGTGTATCCCTGTCACCTGTTGCTGGAGTTTAAAGACTGCTTAAACTTTAAATCAAACCAATATGAACATCTAGTATGCGTTACGCATTGCTATGCCGCGTTTTGAGGAAGTGTCGCGTGTGAAGTAACTTGTAGCCTGTCTTTCACGTGTCGGGCCAATGGCTGACTGATGTTCAATGACACAAAAAGTTGTATTTTGTTTTGATGTTAGGAAGGTTAAATCATCAGACAACGCTCGACAGAAGTCACAACATTTGCAAGAAGAAGTTAGCCATAGCCTAGAGGCGTTCGATTTAGCCTAATTTTGTAACCTATTCTTTATTATGCAGTAGGCTATTAAAGAGCTAATTAGGAGGAAATAGCCTTCCAAGTAGTCTGCATCTCAAATGACAACTGGGTGAACTGGAAATACCTAAAGGCTAGATAAATAGGCGCATGCTTTGTTTAAGTAGTTCTTGGAGTGTCGGTAGCGCAGTATTGATACAATCATAATTATGCCAGTTGTGACAAAACATCAGTCAGCGGAAGACGCTCAAGAAAATATGTCTGATGTCGTCTGACATTAAATGTCATTCAAATTCAGGCCAATCTCTCTCACAGCTGTGATTTTTCAGGCAGGAAAAAAATAAAGTCAGGCTAGCCTTGGGGCATTTTCCCTGTCTGAGACTGAGAAAAAGATGAAGAGGTCTGCAGACTGGTTTGACGCGTTCCGCAGGATGTGACTGTAGGGATTTGTGGATCACATCAGCTCCAGACACAGGCGCATGATGGTACTCATGGGGAGATCATAGGACTTTGATTTGGCAACAAGGGGAAGAGACATGATGACAAACATTGAGTCCCGACAGATCAATATCTAAATGAAAACTTTCCTGTCTGTACTCTAAAAATGCTTTTTAAAATACAGAAACAATGTTTGTTACATGGTGCTCCAGTTACAGGTGGTTTTTAAGAACCTCTGTTGTGGCAATGTTAAGCTGATGTGAATGTTTCCTTGCTTAGCTAAGCAGGCTCTTTTTAATTGACAGATTAACATACAGGCATTTCTGTCTCTGTATTTAATTCTATGTCCAAATCCTCTTAGTCCAAACACCAAAGAAGTTTTCTTAACGTCCCAGGGACCGGATTCACTTTCTTTGGAGTTTTGCACTTTCATAATTACCAGTGGTTCAAAATGCGGTGGTCAGAGTTTTAAGCGTAACTTAAAGAACAGACACCCCAGCTTTCCTGTCCTGTTTGAGTGAAGCAGAGAATAGCCTAGGTTTAGTTTTTTTAAATACCAGTAGGTATTTGTTATTAATGTCCTATGTGACTCCAAAGTTAATTTCTTAACCTGTATTCTGCTCTCAGGTCATTTAGGTCAGGTCATCTACTCCATCTTACATGTCATTCATACCCAATAATGCCTATTTAACCTTAAAGGGGGTACACCATCACACTAGTAATGTTGAGAGGATGAAAGTTCTAAAGAATGTTGTGGTCCATAGAATAAAATCCTGCATTGTAGAATGTCGCAAAACTCACTCCCTTTAAAATGCAACCTAATATGCTGGCCATTCAATTTAACTCATGTGTTTATTTATTTACTCTTTTAACACTTTCATTCTTTTGCTTTGTATACCTTAATCATGTATCTGTTCACATGTATCAGTTCAGCTGTGAAACACTTGTAAGAGTCTGCAAAGGTTGTTGATGTCAAACTATACATCTCCCTCCTATGTCTCAGTGTTTACAACTTGTTCAGAGCCACTAGTTCATTTTTTTTACAGTGTAAGGACCGTGTGTCATGAACACCTTTCTTTCTAGGCGGACAACTAGAGAAATGCAAGGAGCAAGTGCCTGAATTATTACAGAAAGGACATTGGATTAGAGTTATGCATTCTAATTACTAAATAAAAAGATTGGGGTATGCATTTGACTTCCCTAATAACCATTTCCTTGTGTTCATTTGAAAAGAACATGTTCTAGACTACAGCGAGTTTACCTCCTACCCAAACAGATCTAATGAGGCCATTCTCTTCTCTGTGAACATAAGCCAAGATAATAACGCATCATGCAAAGCAGCTCACCAGCCATACATGGCTACACTGAGGATAGTTTTTGTCAAGGAAGTGTCATTGCTATGCACCTCGATAGTCAGATAACTGAATGACATTTAGGGAAGTGACATCAGTGGCCGTAGTATTTATCCCGTAGACCACTGATTACATAAAAATAGAACTGCCACTGCATATATTGTAATACATTCAACCAAAACAGTTATTTGGGCAAATTAAGGAGAGTGACAGCCAATTAAATAGGCTTCTAGGCGTGGCATATGCTGTGCATGGCCGCCAGTGTTTGTGCACAGCAGCCAGATCTGTGAGAGCAGTGGCGGAGTACAGGATCTCCCTGTCACCGCTCTTTTGAAAGGAGGAAGTTTCACTAACCGTCCAGGGAGGGTGGAGGTATGTGATGACATATGACCTGCTGTAGGGTCTCCTCAGTCAGTTGTGTTTGCACTGAGGGGGGTGGGGGTGGGGGTGGGGGTGGTGGAGGGGTTGTATGCTTACTCTGGTCTCAACATTTGCACAGCCAGTAGAAGGATACTGTTTCTCTGAGCTGAAAGTCTTAGCAGGTGCAAAAAATAGTAGTGAAGAGGTAAGAGAAGACCTTAAGAAAGTCTTTGCAAAAATAGTGTATTTATTGACAAATACTAGGCGAAAATATTTTTAACTAGTATTTGTCAATAAGCATAGTTTTTTTGCAAAAACTTTTGTCTTCAAGTTATGCACCGTGTGAAAATGTCTTGTCTAACCCTTTTTGACGTTTACTCAGTCAGGTTTATGGTGGAGCATGGGATGCCTCACAGCTGTTTCTGCCTCTTCACAGGACACCAGGCTACACAAATACTGTTATCAAGTCCTGTGCTAGTACAACCACAAATACTCTCTCTCTCTCTCTCTCTCTCTCTCTCTCTCTCTCTCTCTCTCTCTCTCTCTCTCTCTCTCTCTCTCTCTCTCTCTCCCCCCCTCTCTCTCTCCCTCCCTTTCTCCCTCTCCCTCCCTCTCTCTCTCTCTCTCTGTATATGTCTATGTCTGTATATCTAAAATACAGATATATATTTAATTGCATGCATGCTTGTATGTAGCCTATGTGTGCATACTGGAGTGGGCTGCTTGTTCTTTTGGTCATAGTGCAGCGGGGTGTATGCTCTGCAGAAGCTGAAAATACATGCAGCTTTCCGCCATGGTCTGCAGCAGTGGTGATTCAGCCATGTGGTTTCTGTGGTGGGAGAGCTATCAAAATGACAACAACAGTTGAAGATTAGACTAGATGGTGGGCAAGTGACTGTACATTGTCGTGTGTTTTGGTTTGACTAGTGCATGGTGATGAATCTACCGACTAAACCAGTAGTGACAGAAACTGAGGTGGAAGACTAGGAAGAGAAAAAGACAAAGAGAAGGGGAGGAGAGAAGAGGACATATGAGAAGATCAGTAACGGTGGGGTGGAAGAAAAGATGTGATGTGCTTTTAGAGAATATGGTGAGAATGCGCACAGAACGGTGACAAAAGTATGGGTAGGAGAGAAGCAGTGTTAGCCTAATTAATGTCTTCATGTGTTTCTTGGTGTACTGGAAGTGTTGCTTGTTTCAACAAGGCTTCAAAAGGTGACCACAGAGGATGTATTTTTAAAAGGCAGTCTAATACTCCCCACAACTCTACTATAGCCTGTGGCCAGGTTGACAAGTCATACTGTGGGCAACGCACTCTGGCTTGTACTGTCACGCTCAATAGTTTCACTAACATAGTGTGTGACTGACTGACATTATGTGGGTTTGAGTCTGTTCTATCATGGGCGATGTGTTAGCCACAGTTTAACAAAATGGTGCGCCTAGGCCTGTGTGTTAACTCCCCCTGCAAAAATCCACTACGAATTAGACCCATGTCCTTTGATCTAAGACACTAGAAACACACTTTCACATTAAAGATCACAGATGTAAAAGTCTGCACAGTCTGCAGTGGCTGACAACAGTATCTTTTTTGCTGCAGTGTGCTCCAAATCAGCTGTTCCATGAAGAGTGTACGCATGCTGCTATGCCATGTTGGTGAAATTGTTTTCTCTCTTTATCTCTCTTCAGCTTGGTGTCCTTCTCCCTAACTCAACTTGCTTGACACACAGCTGAATATGCTACTGTACATCGTGTGACAAAGAGAAGGGCTAGATTGATGTGAGCACTAAAGAGAGCTACAGAGTAATCTATTTTACTTCACGTCTACACTACGTGACAAAAATCTGCTTTTTGTTATTGATATTTAACTGAGGTCTTGGCTAGATAAGTTCTAGTCCGTTTATTTAGCCTATATAGCACAGTTTGACAGGCTAATCAAAGTGCTTGGGAATTGGAAGCAATGGTAAATCTAATAAATAAAAAAAATATCAGTTGTGATAATAAACCAATAAAATGCATACATTTACTCAGTGTCAGAAATATAAAAAAAAGTCCAATACAACTTTAGATCTTATCTTTATTTTATGTATGCGATGTTATCTATAATGCACCTGCACCAAAACAAATTCCTCCTTTGTCATACAGACTTGGCAGTAAACATGCCGCTGATTCTAATTTTAAAACAAAAATAAGTTGAAAAATGTCAGATAAGTGGCTAAAAGTGTCTAAAATAGGCTCATGAAAATCCCAGGTGCAGAGGGGAGGAAGAACACTCGTGTTGCACTTGTAGTGTGCCGCCCTCAATCTGTGGTGCGCTGTTGTTCTCGTGCTCTTCAGCTGGAGGAAGCGGGGTTGGAAGGGTGAAGGAGCTTTTGTCTCTCTCTCTTTCTCTCTCTCTCTCTCTCTCACTTTCTCTCTCACCATCTCTCTCTCTCTTTCTCACTCTCTCTCTCACCTTCTCTCTCTCTCTCTCTGTCACGATTCTTCTGTTCGGTCTATCAGCGAGGCTTTATTGAGTAATTAAAGAGTCGGTTGCTAAGAGATGATAAGTGGTGACATAGCCCTAAAGGAACCCCGGATGCAGCTTGGAGGTCTGCCTTGCGTTCTATCCATCTTTTCCCCCCTCTCTCTCTGTTTCTCCTCCATCTCTGGTGTCTCTCTGTTTGCCTTTCCTCAGTTCTGTCTCTTCTTTCCATCTGCTTCCCTTGCTAATGTCTTCCTCTCACCTCTCTGTGTCCTCCTCTGTCCTGCAGCTCTGCCCCATGTGAAGTGAGTGAGTGAAGTGTAGTGCCCTGCGTGTGTGAGAGTGTGTGGGGGGTGATGAGAGACATCATGGCTGGCGTCAGCAGCACCTCGACCCCTGGCGCTGTGCGGGGGTGGCGGGCCAGAGAGGGGCGCACGCTGAAGGATCGGACGGGAGCGCTGAGGGAGACGGAGACGGAGATGGAGATGGAGGGCGAGGTGGAGGTGGAGGTGGGCAGCGAGGGGAGCGCCGTGTTGGAGAAGACGCAGGAGTTCTTCCAGATCTGCGACATCGAGCAAAAGGGCTTCATCACGCGACGAGACATGCAGGTGAGAGGAGTGTGTGTGAGAGTGTGAAAGAGACAGAGAGAGAGACGCACAGGGAGAGAGAGTTCATGGGTATTTTGTGCTCTGTATGTCCTTTGGCTATCTCATCAGTTTACAAATCTAACATTTAGGTGGTCAGGTCAAGTTTAGGTCAGCTAGGTCAAATCTAAGAAATGTTTTATTACTTTACATTGCCAACATTCATCATAATTTATTAGCAAAATGTATCCGTCAGAGCCATTTAACCAGTGGCCATGTGCCATGTAGGTTCATAAATAGGTCTAAGTCTCTTTGGCTTGGTTGGTGTGAGATGATACCATGCATCACTGATGCTACTGCCACACAACTAGCAAGCTTATTTTTTACCTCCAGAACCTCCAGAACTTTAATCAAAAATGACATGCTCAGAACTGTCATGTTTAATAATAACTGTAATAATATTGATAATAAAGATGTTTTGTGCACATAATCACATGAGCAGCCTCGACTTCGCCAGGGTCTTTTTGTAAATGCAGATTCGCTCCAATAGCGGTCATGACAATTTCCGTCCCCTTAAACACACACACACACACACACACACACACACACACACACACACACACACACACACACACACACACACACACACACACAAACACACACACGTCTATCCACTCACATTCACCACCCACCTTTTATGCTGCGATGCTCAGTCGTCCAGTGAGACCGGCGTGTCTCTGAAAAGGTGCTCCACCTTTGATGCCTTGTTTGTGGAGATGCGTGGCCCGTCGTCTGATCTGCTACCTCCTTTGTCTCCGCATCCTGGGCCCATTGATGCCAGCGCCGCTTTGCTGTGTATCATTTGCATCTTCTTTTGTGTGTCGGCCACCGAGGCGGACTTCCAATATGTATGTATGTATGTATGTATGTATGTACAGGCGTGTGTGTGTGTCCTGCTCTGCAGGAACTCATTAAGGCACCTGTAGATATGCAAACAAACAAATACACAAGCAAGATAATCATCTACAAACACAAATGGCCCTGTGGTTGTATGCAGCGGTTAAGGATGTGGCATCGTGTGGGCTGAAATGCATGTACGTGTATGCGTGTACGGGTCTGTGTGAAGGCCAGCCTTGAGAGCGGAGGCATCTGAACGAGTCGTAATCTGTCCATTCTCTCTCTCTCTCTCATTCTATCTTCAGGTTTCTTAAGAGAAAAAAACATTGGCCTTAAACCCAAGACCTTCCACAGCAGGGCCACACAGTAACACAACTAATCTCTGTAACAAGGGATGTTAAATAAATCTGCTGTATCTGAAGAAGGCATTTCAGATATCATATTTTATCGCCATAACCTTTAAAATATATTTTTTTCCGTGTGTCATCGGTATATAATTTTCTATTCAGCGATAACCACTGATCTGTGATGCATGATTTAAGAGTGTGGTCTTTGGCTGTAATGGTCATATTAAAAGCACAGATAAATAAAGGATCGGGTTCACCCACATCTCCTACAGTGGTACGCACCAAGGAAGAAGGCCACAGCTACACATACATAATGATTCTCCAGCCTCAAGTTGGACCAGAGAACGTTGCATAACAGCGACACTCTGTGCAACACTGGAGTCATATAATAACAACTATACACTTTATTATTAAACGCCTTTCGAAGTACCCAAGGCCACTGTACACATACTATTAAGCGCATTTATATATATATATAATACAATGAATATAAATATAAGTGCAAGTATGTATGTCCATAAGTATAAGTGCAAACCATATTCTCCTAGACACATTGTATTCTTATCTGAAAGAAGAGAGGCTATCACAGGAAGAGTGCAAGAGCAAATAGCAGAAAAGCCACATCTACTTTTTTTCTACTCCACTAAATTCTAAGAGTAATGAATATAATGACGCGTGCTACTTAACATGAACCCAGCAGTACCCAATGATCAGATAATATGTATTTGAACTTGTGGGGGCAGCTGTGTGCCTAGTGGTTAGGGAGTTGGTCTTGCAATCGGAAGGTTGCCGGTTCGAATCCCGCCCTACCCATGGTTGTGATGCCCTTGAGCAAGACATCTAACCCCACACTGCTCCAGGGACTGTAACTGAAACCCTGTAGATATCTGTAAGTCGCTCTGGATAAGAGCGTCAGCTAAGTGTAATACAATGTAAAAACTTGTCATCCTCCTCTTCTTGAATGAAAAGAAGCACACTGGGCAAAGGACAGCAGACAGCTTGAAAGATTAGTTACATCAGTGATCTGCTTGAGCAAGTTGGACAAATGTTAATTGGTGGTAATTAATGAGCCTTTCTTTGCTCAGCGAATTCCCCACTCTAATTATGTGAACGTGTATAGAAAATCTATTCTTTAAGCAGACAACCCAAACAGCAGTACCTTCCCCAGTGGATGTGGGACTTCAATTAGAACAGCAAACTTGAATGCAGGTGATGTCCTCATATTAAATAAAAGCCACACTCCAGGAGAAATATATTGCATAGCAGTGCAATGTTAGACCATGCACACACACACACACACACACACACACACACACACACACACACACACACACACACACACACACACACACACACAAACCCAAAATCTTTGGCCACTCCAGGTCCCCCTTAGGGATCGTGTCTGGCACTGATAAAACAATGAGTTATGTGGCTGTGTGTGTGTGTGTGTTGGGCGTCTTAATTATGTTTGCATTCCGACACACAGCCGCCTGACACGGAGAGAGCCAAGATGCACAGTGTTTGCTCTTAGTTTATAAAGGATGGGCTCGGCTTAGCCCTGTCGTCTCTCGTGTGTCAACATCACTGCCCCGTCAACTGTTTCACGCATGAGGGTGGCAGCCAGGAGCTGCTGATGAATTTGTGCAGGGTGCGGTCGGGGTGTAACCAAACAGCCAAAGTTTGGTGCTCATACACCACATAGATATAATTAGTTAATCTATGCTACTGAAAATGTACATTCCTTCTATTCCCTCTAGGAGGCTAACTACCTGATATTTACACTCGCATCAGGATGTCTTGTTGACTCAAAGATTCTCAGAATATTTGAACATGTTTTGTTGTGGACCGATGTAATCAGTTACTCCTTGGTGTGGAGCATGTACATTTATTTATTTGTATTCTTTTCTTTCTCTTATTATTATTATTATTATTATTATTGTTATTATTATTATTATTGTTATTATTATTATACTTTTTTTACGGACTGACCTGTGACAAAAAATACTGCCAACCTGGCAATAAACTCATAGTGTGTGTATCTTCTATTTACTAGAGCAGCATGAGTACTTTACATTTAGACTTCTCTCTGGATATCTTATTATTGATTTGATTGCTTTGTTGTCCATGTTTTTTGGATGTTGTCCACTGTTTTGTTGTTGGCGTGTGGTACACTGTATGTCATTTGCCTGATGTAGTGTTATGCTGAAATGTTTACAGCTTGTGAACGGTGTCTTGCTTTTGCAGTATTTTGTTCAGGTTTCTAGCCTTGCAAAGACTATAATGTTCAGGTTTCTAGCCTTGCAAAGAGTATAATGTTCAGGTTTCTAGCCTTGCAAAGAGTATAATGTTCAGGTTTCTAGCCTTGCAAAGAGTATAATGGTGTATTAAGTGTTTTTTCTTCTTCTCCCTCTCTTGTATTTTGTAGCGTCTTAATGGAGAACTTCCTCTTAGCGAGGAAGACCTGGAGAATGTCTTTGACAGCCTAGACGCCGATGGCAATGGGTTCCTCACACTAGAGGAGTTCTCCTCCGGATTCAGTGGGTTCTGGAATATTCCCAGTCCATAGCTTTATGTCCCAGTCAGAATCCCCAGACCTGAATAATGCACATTAGCATTTTAAAAAGTTTTTAAAGACCACTCCATTCACCAATTCACACCTGTTACCGACGTACTTACTGTACATGCAAGTCAAGATATAAAGTGTTAAATCTGTTCTCTCTAAATCCTCACATGCAGTTGTCACATATGCTTGCATGACCCTGCCTAGTCTACAATCTCACATCCCTCTTCACTTATTTATGCATGAATTGACTTCTAATGTTCATAGAGAAAAACAAAGTACAGGAAAGCAAACCTTCTGTATGAGTCCACCCTTCTGCTTCTTACCCTTAACATCCCTGTCACTGTATGAAATGTGTGCCAATTTCCCTGTCCTTTGTCCTCCAGGTGAGTTCATGTTCGGCCAGGGCGTGTCGGTCTCAGGGCTGGGAGGCGAGGAGCCTGTTGTCGGGGCCCCTCCGGAGGCGCTGTACCAGAGCCACTGGGAGGAGCGTCTGTCTGGGGGAGGAGAGGAGGAAGAGGAGAGGAATTTCTGCATGTTAATGGAGAGCCTGGGGGCCAGCAACGTGTTTGAAGAGTGAGTACGATAGACGGGGTCGTAGGGCCATTTTGTTTTTGTTGAAGTTGGGGAGATGAACACATAGTCTCTGCACAAAAGAGAGCTACAGAAAATCTTTTTCTACAATATCTCTTTCTGCGCGATCCCAACATTACCATTTCATAATGCTGTTTTTATGGTTAGAGCTGTCATGCATCGTAATGCAGACGATCCTTGGCAGTGTTGTCAAGTACAACATTTATTTTGTAATCATTTCTTCTGTTTTAATTAAAGCTTTTAAGAATTTATGTTCTGTTTTGTGAGTCGGAAGAAATCTTAAAAGAAAACCATCCAACTGGGCAGAGGAAGTTCTTTAGTTTGGTGCTCAGTCACTTGCGTTGCCATGGATTTGAGAATAGGTCATTCTGCTGGTGGTGGACAGGGAAATTCTGAAAGGGAAAGTCTAAATGTTTGTGCAATCCGTCTTGAAGACTCCACTCCGCTGACAATGACTGAGAGCATTCTGAGTGGGACAGTCCCAGACAGTGACGGATAACATCTACTGTACCAGACGTACACTTCCCTGTCCTGCATGCTGATGACATAGACTGAGTAGGGCTGGCCAAAACGCTTGAGTGAACTCGTCTTTTAACAAGCCATCTGCATTCCATTAGAGAGCAGTGGCTGACAGACAGGTCAGGTGGA
>CM050208.1:14055000-14087500 GCA_027475355.1 Coilia nasus
CAAGAAACAGGTGGACAGAGCAGACAACACAACACAATAGAATACAGGGGAGTGTGCTTGTTTTCCAGCCCAGGGTTAACAGGTTCTGACGCAGGCCTATATGTGTTAGTAAAACAGTTTGGTAAGTGCGTCTGTACTCTAAAGCTGCTAGATGGAGCCCTTATGTCTTGTTGATTCTGAGGGAGGAAGTTGAACAAGATTAAAAGAGAACCCTGGAGAACAAAAAGTTGTGGATGATGTCATATGTTCCACTGGGCAGGAGCACTTATCTTTTATCAGCTTTTTCTCAGAAGTGAACAGACACACACACACACATGCACGCACGCACGAACGCACACACACACACACACACACACAGATACTGTACATACACACAAGGATACTGTACACACACGCACTGCGCGCGCACACACATGCATATAAGCTTACACACACACACACACACACACACGAACACACACACACACACACACACACACGTACACATAGACTTATCGATTTTCTTTTTATCACTTTTTTTTTCTCAGGGAAATGAACAAACACCTTCGGGACGAACGAGATATGTGCTATCAGGTGAGAAGATAGCCTATACACACATACAGAAATACACACACACCTCAGGAATTAGGCCAAGAACCTTTGAACTCTTTCCACTAAAGACAATTTCCCTCCCCCTACCCAAGAAAAAAATAGGCCTACATACAAAATTTGCTGCTGTGACAAAGTTTGGGAGAAGCCCATATGCTGTGACTCAGTCGTGCCTCTAGTGTTGTACCCCACTGTCCTGAGTTCACACGGTGTTCATGAATAGTAAATTATTTGCTTTGCTTCCCAGAAACCCAAAGGTGTGTCTAAAATCCCAGTCCGGACCCAGAGGTCTGCCTCCCTCACCTCCAGACACACAGACAGAAAGAGGTACACTTGCTTAGCCGTTGGTAGGCTCTGACAGTTAACAATGTTAACTGTTTCATGTAATGTAATGTTTAATGTATGTTGCATTTTCTGTGAAACCTCTCAGGCTTTTATTGTGACATGTTTGAATCAGATGTTGTTGTTCTGACGGTGAAGCTGGTGCGTACGAGTGCCCATTAAAAAAGTTAAAATGTTACACTGTTGTTTTATCATTGACTAACAAACAAAATCTCTAAACTCTTGTTGAAGGTTATTCTACATCCCCCAAATGAATAGTGTTAATTACTAGTTATCTGTACAGTGTGTGCATGCATGGAAAGACTTGTTTTCTAGTTTTCATACTGAAAAAGCAAAACCCTGCTTGAAAACACTAAATTTCAGTTGTTTGTAGTGATGGATAACAAAGCATTTCCGTACTGGTGTTATCCCACTTACTGCTATATTTATAGTTTGGTTTGTTTGTTCAAACCTGCTCTTGGGGGTTTTATATTACGTTAAATACATCAACCAGTCTCCAACACTCTTCTTTCTGCACTCTGCTAACTGTGTATCTCTGCTAGATGTATTGTCTTTAGAGACTAAAACACATAGAAGTCATCTGTTCAAAAGTACGCGACTACGCTTGATGATTACCCATGATGCTCTGTGCTGCTTGCTCCTGCAGTGAAACGGATGAAGAGGAAGTCCAGCCCCACTCCAAGCGGAAGAGCATTAAGAGCCTGAATGGCCCCAGCGCCCCCCGGGGGCAGAATGAGCAAGTGGACGGGCCCATGGTCTCCAGCACTCCGCCTCTCAAGCAGCTGCCCAGGATCATCTCCATAGAGGAGGACCACCTGCCCGACCTCCTGCAGGAGGAGCACCGGCCACAGCTGCCCGAGTGGAGCGAAGAGGAGAGGGTAGGATGGACAGGACACGCCTGCGTACACAAACACACACACACACACACCTCCAGGAGTGCGGTGTGTGTGTATCTGTCTGCACACACACACACACCCACACACACACACACACACCTCCAGGAGTGCAGAGATATAGAAGCTCTTGCTTCCCCATCGTCAGGCCAGACCTGAAGAACCCCTTTTGGACAAGCTCAAAAAGAAGTGTTGTTGCATACAACTTATATCAACTATAATACTTTTGGTTACAATGACCTGGATGAATACATCACACACACACACACACACACACACACACACACAGATACTGTTGACACAAACATACAGAGATACACACACACACACACACACACACACACACACACACACACACACACACACACACAGATACTGTAGACACAAACACACAGAGATCCACACACACATATATACACGTATACACACACATACATAACACTACACGAATGATTGAGCATGTGAGTGGATGATGAGCAGGCCTGTCTCCTCTCTCTCTGTAGGAGCTGGAGGAAGACATAGACCTGCAGATGAGCAACATCTACCCGGCCCGCTCCAGCTCCCCCAGCTTAGACAGCCGCCACTCCGACGCCCACGCCCATGCCCACGCTCCCACCTCACCCCGCCACCAGCCCGTCGGCAAGGAAACCGTAAGCAGCGGAAGCGGCCATCTTGGGGTTTGTGTACATGGAGGGATTTTTCTTTTTTATCTCTGTTTCTGTTATTACCGACATGTTATTTGTTGTTCATCAAATGAAGTACATGGCATACTGCTGTAAGAGAAGGTGAAAGTCAGTCGCATTTGTCATTGTGATCACACAGCACATCACAGCACACAGTGCACACAACGAAATTCACCTCTGCATTTAACCCCATCACACACACGTGAGCAGGGTGCAGCCATGACGACGGTGCCCGGGGAACAGTGCGTGGGGACGATAGCATGCTGAGGATACCTCGGTGGCACTACTGGCGACTCGGGATTCGAACCTGCGATCTTGCGGTCACAGGTCCGATACCTTGACCGCTAGGCCACCACTGCCGAAGAGCAGTGACTTTCAGGTGGTATAGAATATGAAACAGGAAAGGAACAGGATGATGGAGTGTTGTGTCCATATACCTAATGTGTTCTATACACTTCATGCAGTGTGTTATATAAAGGCATTCCGGGGCACTTGGGGCGCTAGGGTTGACGTGCTGTACTGAGATAAGTTAAGGAAATGCGGAGTAAAGTTCGCTCTCTGTTCCTGACTTATGTGTGTGTTTAATGTCTGCTGAGACACCAGAACATGGAGGTTTGTGTTGTTTGGTTTCCTTCTCATAAGGCATTGCTGTCAAAAAGGAATAGGCAGTGTGTGTAAAAAATGCAGGTCATGTAAAGTCCCCTGTGTGGTTTGAAAGGGGCATGTGATGGCTCTCCTCACCAGAGAGTCCCTATGAGAGGGCTAGAGGTACACAAAGGTCACTTAGATAGGCCACCAATTGTGTTCATCAGTCCACAGAGACACCATCTCCATCTTATGCACAGAGAGAGAAAAGGAAAGGAAAGAGAGAGAGAGAAAGAGATAAGAGATAAGGCCTGCCCAGACAGGGTTAAATTACTAGGGTTTTACCCGCCAAAACAATGGCCTACACAGGTGTATTTATCAGGGCAACTTGTTTTAGAATACTCAAGGACTCTAAATAACCTCTTAGAAGGATGAAAAAACGTGAATGTTTTTCTTGAAAGACACCACGTCTAATTGTAAAAATTACAGGGATAAAATTGCCCTTCTTTGGCGAAAAACTACCCTGGTAATTTAACCTTGTGTAAATGGAGCGGCATCATTATGTGTGGGTGTGTGGGTGTGTGTGTGCATGTGTGTGTGTGTGTATGGTGGGCAAAGAAACACGCCACCTGCCCTGTCCATCCACATGATGTTTCCCATATCAGTAGTCTCTCCATGTTTTCCTCACACAGAGATTCTCTGATAAATTTTTTTTTTAGACCGGTGTTGGTCGGTATTGAGGTGGTCAGGCACATTTGCTGAGGTATCATATTTTCACAGGACTCACATTACTGCACGTCAGTAATAGCCATTGGTCTCAAAGAGCAAGCAGCATGTTATTACTGGCTGAATAGAGCTTTTGTCCCCTTTTCTTGGAAGTCTCCATGCTTCCCGGTACACGGCCCATTTTGCCACACTGGAGTCTCTGTGCTGTGCTGAGCTGTGCTGTGCTGTGCTGTGCTGGTCTGTGCTGTGCTGTGCTGTGCTGTGCTGTGCTGTGCTGTGCTGTGATGTGATGTGATGTGCTGTCGTTGCCCCAGCACTCATTTTCATTCCTCATTAGTCTCTGAGCCACTCTAAGCCTGTGATGATGGGATGGCTGTGCTCGATGAGCCCAGGCTCTCTGCCCTACCTGAGGGGCCTTTGAGCATCAGACAGGAGCACTGTATCTGGTGCATTATCTGTTAACAGAGCAGGCTGTTGTACAACACAGCGGTTCAGTATTGACATTCATCACCTGCAGAAGGGGCTTAATTTACATTGAATAGAGAAGCATTTTTATATTTGTAACCGTGGACATCTGGGAACTTCAAATCTAGCTAACTGAAAACTGAACTGAATGAAGTGTATGTAAACAGGCTATGGTGAAAACTAACCTGCAAGCTATTGGAATCAGCTGTTAATCAGCTGTCAAAATATGCATATGGTTATTGTGATTCTTTAAAGGAGAAGCAAAACAGGTACAAATTAAAACTTGATGCTGTGCGACTGGGATTCTTCATCAGCAGGTGTCTGATTTTAATGGCTTGCAGATAGATTGGAGTTTTGTTTTCACCTAGCTATACTTATGGCCAAGGGTAGAGCTCGAAGTTCCCGAATGTCTGCGGTTACGATTTATTCATTTATTTATTCATTTGTAATAAGTTAATTACTTTCTTATTTTTTTCAGGTAAACAGTACAGCTGCTTCCACCTATGTGCTTATCTTTTTCCACTATCAGTGACTCTCGGTCTCCCCCCTCTTGTCTTGTTAGGCTGAAGGAGCCCCTTCTGCTCCCGACCGTCTCTTTAAGATCGTGCTGGTGGGAAACTCAAGCGTGGGTAAAACATCCCTATTACGACGCTTCTGCAATGACAGCTTTTACCCTGGCACATCAGCCACAGTAGGTGTGTCATCATTTATATACTCCCTCATCGTCTGGCAAACTGGTGTGTGTGTGTGTGTGTGTGTGTGTGTGTGTCTACTTTTGTGTCATTACCTGGTCCCCCAGAGGGGATTGACCAGGTATTGCCATGATCCTGTCCGTCTGTCTGTCTGTCTGTCTGTCTGTCTGTCTGTCTGTGTGTCTGTCTGTCTGTCTGTGTGTGTGTGTCTATCCGCCCGCAGTGACCCTGTCTGTCCACATGGGGGACCAGGTTGCCATCTCTGTTTGCACTTGTGTTTGTTTCCTGTCTCAAACTCCTTTCCATCACACAGTCTGAAAAGTGCTGAGGAATGACAAAGGCGTTGGGCACTGTGTGTTTGTGTGTGTGGTGTTTTTTTACATGCTGATATTTGCAAAACTGTGCGCAGCCGTTGGGCTGCTGGCTATCACATGCCTGTAGAAGTGCTGAGCAGCATGGCGTTAGTGGTGTAGTTCCTTCACAGCTTAGCGTTAGTGTTATGCTAACTTCACAACTGTGCAGAGTTTTATGCAACTGCACAACTTTCACAACAACCATCTCCACCCCATCTTAACCTTTGTCCTGCCCCAAAAGTCCTCTTGTATTACACATCAAAGATGCAGTTTTACTAACGGCTACAGTCTCTTAACAACTTGGATTGGACCTCTCTGCACTGATGCCCATTATTTTTAAGAAAAATAAAAAAGGTTTTTAATCTGTAACCTTGTGAGAGAATTTATATTTAGCAGTAGATCTGGCGACACACATGCATTGCATTACATTTCAACACATCTTTACACAGTTGTACTCTGCTAATGAAGTCCTTGGGAGGAAAAACACTTTTTTTAAGAAAGCGTTGATCAGTGGGCTTGTGTGAAACAGTGGTTAAAAGTGGTGCTGTTTTTAAAAGAAGAGGGTTGGAATTAACTTTGCAAATCTACCCAGCCAAAAGGTACAGTACATTTGAAATGCTAAGGGCTTTTTTCCATTTAAGACCTGGCCAGGCACACTCGCAAGACATTAAAGCAGCATTTAAACGTGTCCTTGGTTCTTCTCTAGTTTCTTTTTAGAAATGCAAGCAAGGACATTCTCGTCACCAGGCAACCAAAATCAACACTACTCGTTTGTTTTGGAACTTCTGTTTTTTTATTGTGTCTTTAACTCCAAAGGGGCCTAGACCAAAGATTCTAAAGCAGAGCAAGATAGCTTAATTACGTCACGGGTATGAAGTATGCCCTGAACCACCGTGGACGCCATTTTAGTAAGCCCCCCTAACATTCCATCAGCCCACTGTAACATTCTGTCAACCCAACTGATCAGCTGTGTTGCCGTTGACTGTTGCTTGTAAACAGACTGTCAATAACAACAATGGCCATTAAATCAAGAACATTTTGCTATTTATAGTAAGTGATGATGAGTGACAGAAAAAAAGTTTGATTATATTACTGTAAACATTAACATTGACGGCGTAACAAAAATTACAGATACAAGTGGGTACCGTTATGCCAAGATCACACTTGACGTTACAGCTGTAGGCTATGCTTTTGTGCTCAAAAGCCATCTAAGGTCATCTCTTTAACATGTGTAGGCTATGAGCTCCATGGTCATAAGCAGTTAATACAACACTATAAGACAACAAACTGACCTCAAGTCAAAATCCACATATATTAATCAATATCCGAAACTTAAATGAAAAGGGGCTAATTTACTGTGTAGCTGCAATGAAGCTGAACTACCCCGCAACTGTATGTCGCGGTCTGAAACGCCATCTATTGGACAAGCAGAAATAGCGGCTACCCTGTCCACCGTTATTTAATCAGTTAGCTTAAAAGCACTTATTGTTCACACCGTCAATTGTCAATTTTATGTATAGTCAACTGTAATTCGCAAAAATATACTTATCCACAAATGTAATGAATCGATATCCGACGCTGCAATCAAGATGAGCCAATTTTTGTAGTGTAGGCCTACTGCACTACAGCAAACTACCTTACTTTACATTATTATTGAGGAAACCTAAACAATCAGATCACAAAAATATTGATTTGGTTTAGAACGTGATTGATTTTTCTCTTACTTGAAACACGAAATACATCTCTAAACAATAAATAGCATAAAAATTTAATGATAGTGCCACATGCTTACCACGGTAGTAATCGCTAATTCTGTAACGGCCACAAGGGAGCTTACTAAAATGGCGCCCATGGAACAATACTTCCGTACTTCCTTATTGACAACGTATTTTCCCGCCAGTAATCTATCTTGCGCGTAGCGCTCTAGAATCTTTGGCCTAGACCAGCCACACTGCACAACTCCAGAAAATCAAGTGAAGCAACATTTTGTCTCAATTCGTTCCAAACCAGAGTCTGAAGAAGACTGAGTCATTTTACCCTATAGGGAAAGTGCATCAAAATTGTACACCTCTAACCAGAGGTGTCAATTCCATCTTCAGAATGTATAAACTCAGCCAATATTTCTACTGCCTGTGCACTTTACACATGTGGTTTCACTAATTAGCCAATCTACCTGTCTACTTATTTGTCTGGTTATTATAATCAGCTGGTTTTAAAAAAAGAGTTGGATCAGATGTGTGGCAGAGTTTGTAATTTCTGAAGCTGGGATTGACACCTCTATATCTAACACAGACACACGGGAAAAGCAGGAGCATGAGGTCCTGTTGCAGTGCTTTGCAGATGAAGGTCAAGGTGAAAAGGTGCATAATAGTACCCTAGATAGTCAGGAACCACATGTGCGGTATAGAGAACCAGACTAGTCTAAATTTAGTCCGTTCTCATTGAGATACACCATACACTTAAACAAATAAAATCTCATCAGCGTTGTTGCTTGTGCCAAATGTCAGAGGGTCCTGGTGCTACTGACCCCAATGAAAATAGCCCACTGATGGGCCAGCCACATCACAGGATGCATATCACTGCCAGCTTTTGAAGTTGTGCTGCCTTTAAAGGTCCTGACAGCGTGTGCTCTCCAGCATGTGGGCTCACTCGGTCAGCTATTCACCGCCAATCAAGTGTCACCGGTGTCATCGGTGCTTTCATCCCATCCCAGCAGTGCCCTTTCCTGGACTGCTCTGCGGATGTGCGAATGCCACATTGATTTCTCCTATGACTGGGCAGCACAGCACAGCACAGTGCCAATATTGGTGCCAATGCTTACTGACCACGCAGCACAGTGCCAATATTGGTGCCAATGCTTACTGACCACGTTTCTTCTGGCTTGGGTTGTTTGCATTCCAAAGGGTCATTCACTCAATAATGATGATGATGATGATAATAATTACAAAAAGGCCATATTTCATGATTAGGCCATTACTATGTGGATTTACAAGAATACAAAAGGTAAAAATGTTTCTTCAGGATTGGGTTGTTTACATTCCAAAGGGTCATTCACTCAGTGATAATGATGATGATGATAATAATAATTACAAAAAGGCAATTTTTCATGATTGGGCCATTACTATGTGGATTTACAAGAATAAAAAAGTACCAAGAATAAAGATCTTTTCCCCATGTTTTTAAATTCTCCTGTTAGCAGTGCAGAGGCAGTCCCTGCATCATTACTAGACAATAACAGCTGTAATGTGTTTCCTAACTTTATTTCCTGGGTCCCTGATGCTCCTCTTAAATACTTAAAGTAGGCTGGTGAGGCCTTGTATGTGTGAATATCTTTCCACCAGTGGTTGTCTTTTTGTGAAAGAGTGAATCTTCAAAGAGTGGTCCTTCAACATAGTTCTCCCAGTGAAGTATCTACGTGCCATTATCACTGTTCAGTGCTGGCAATCAAGGGAGTCCAGTTCCTTGAGTGTATCAACAGTATAATTTATGACCTATGATTTCATAGCTGTTGTGTGTATGGCATGCAGGTATTGACTACAGTGTGAAGACCATTACTGTGGATGGCAGCCAGGTGGCGCTACAGATGTGGGACACAGCAGGCCAGGAGAGGTGAGTTTGGAGTGTCTTCATCTCATGTCAACCCTTCAAAACTGTGGACTCACTTTGTCTTTAACGTCCATTCTACTATTAGATTTTTTTTCATTTATAAATGCTGCATGTTTTCTGTCAGTCACACCTGATCTTTTAAAATCTTTCCTGTTTCTCAGGTATCGTAGCATCACCAAGCAGTTTTTCCGCAAAGCGGACGGAGTGGTCGTCATGTATGACATCACTGCCCAGCTGACATTTACTGCAGTGCGCCAGTGGTTAACAAATGTGCAGGTGGGCCACTTGACTTAGTCAAGCAGTCAGTTGATTATTCAGTAAGCTTAGTGACCCTAAACTCTGGGTCTGGGTCGCCTACATGTATATAGCCAAGGTTAAAAGAATGTGTTGCTTTTATGAAATTGTTACTAGGATTTAGAGGCCAAAACTGGTTAGCTTTAAGCCAGCAAGTGCTGTTTCTCACACTTCGTGTTTCCTGCCTTCTCTTTCGTAGGAAGGAGCAGGCGAGGGCATTCCCATCATGCTCTTGGCCAATAAAACTGACCTGGAGGCACAGCGGGAGGTACAGGGACGCATGGGCGAGTCGTTAGCTAAGGTGAGTAGACGCTTCTCTATGTCAGTCTGTGTGTGTGTCTCTGTGTGTGTGTGTGTCTCTCTCTCTGTGTGGTGTGTGTGTGTGTCTCTCTCAACACAACAACCTTTACGCCAACACATGCACACAAACACACAAAACATACACTCTAAAACCCACACACAGAAACACACACACACACACATCCTCTTCATGAGGATATTTGCACCCCACATGTATAGCAATACCTGCCCACACACACACAGCACAACTCAAGAGAGTGCAAAATTAAAACACACTAACTTTGGGACATTGTGTGTGTGTGTGTGCGTGTGTGTGTGTGTGTGTGTGTTAGCTTCTGTCGTGTTTGCTAAATGAGCATTATGAGTTGGCCGCCTACAACTTTCTGACAGATGATACAGAAGGCCCTGTGTGTGGGTGTGTGTGTCTGTGGATGTGTGTGTGTCTGTGGATGTGTGTTGAGGTGTGCGTGTATCTGTGGATGTGTGTTGAGGTGTGTCAGTTAGTGTGTGTGTGTGTGTGTGTGTGTGTCTGTGGATGTGTATGTGTCTGTGGATGTGTGTTGAGATGTCAGTAAGTGTGTGTGTGTGTTTGTCTGTGAGTATTTGTGCGTGTGTCTTTGAATTTGCTTTAAATTCTTAACATCTGAGACCAAAATGTTTCTTTTCTTCTTCATTTACTAAATGTTTGTAGCGGCATACAAATGAAACTCCTGGAGGCTTTTATTTTCCTTTTAAAAGCCTGTTGCTTTCACTGATATGTGACCTTGTTCTCTTTCTGTTAAAGGAGCTGCAGCTGGTTTTCTATGAGTGCAGTGCTTTCTCTGGTCACAACGTGACTGAAGCCATGGTCCATTTAGCACGGTAGGATTGCACCGAACATTATGTTACTATTACAGCCTCATATTTATCAGCTGAAAAACATTTGGTGACACTTTCTATGAACTTGCTGTTCATAAGACGCTATAAACATTCATAAAGCATTTTAATGCATTCATAAGGCTTTATAATCATTGACATAAGTTGACATAATTATGTATACATACTCATAACTACACTCATAAGGCATTATAATACTTTGTTATAGGCATTTACAACTGAAAATGACACAGTGTATTACAAAGCTTCTTTGTCCTCATGAGACCAGCAGTGTTGAGGTCTGTATTATAGCAGAATCCATGAATATTCCAATTGCTGCTTATGTGTACTTGTGTCAGAACTCCACGTCTTAGTTATATTTCTGCAATGGTTATTTTACTGCTCATAAGCACTAATTAAGAGATACAAGTGCCCATTGCATAGGCTAGGTAAAGTGAGATTAACTCATAATTACTCATAAAATTTCATAGAAATAAAAATAACCATTGCAGAAAATATGACTAAGACAATGAATTCTGACACAAGTACACATAAGCAGCATTTGGTATATTCATGGATTCTGCTATGAAGCCTTATAATACAGACCTCAACACTGCTGGTCTCATGAGGACAAAGAATCTTTGTAATACACTGTGTCACCTTCAGTTGTAAATGCCTATAACAAAGGATTATAATGCCTTATGAGTGTAGTTATGAGTATTTATACATAATTATGTCAGCTTACTGTATGTCAATACATATAAAGCCTTATGAATGCATTATAATGCTTTATGAATGTGTTTATAGCATCTTATGAACAGCAAGTTCATAGAAAGTGTTACCAAACATTTTTTTTATTTCTGATCTTGCAGAATAATTGATTACTGCGTATTGACAATGGCATTCATTGAACTAGGCTAAATAAAATATCTTGATAGGGTTGATTGTTGTTGAATATGTGTATGCAATACAAGTTGGGTACCTTCATTGATGGGCAGCTTATAGTCATAATCAGGTGATTACAAGAATTAACTTCTCTTCCTGGCTGAAGAGTTGTGTTAGTTAGAATCAGGTTTAGATTTAGTGAATTGCTGCAGCAAAATATGTGATGCTGGATTGAGGCTTCTGAAGCCGGGTTGCCCATTTCTGGCTACCTCATGAAGCATACATTTACTGATTGGTTCGAACATAGTACCGTCTCTGCTCTGCTAGGCTTCTTAAGGAGCGCGAGGACTGGGAGAAGGAGAAGACCGTGACGCTTTTAGCCAGCCCCTCAAAGAAGAAGTCCTGCTGCTAGCCGCTAGCAGCCTCCCCCCTACCTACAGCCCTGCACCACCAAAGCCAGTGCAGCTCACACAACCACCACAGCACTACTGGCACTGCACGCATAAACGTCCTGTAGGGGTGTTCAAAGCGTGTGGTTTACTGACTGACCCAGATAGGTGAACTCAAAGTAAGTGGTAAACCTCCTAATATCAGGGCCCTATGGCTTTGTTTTACTAGAAGAATAAAGCCAGAAGACCCCATTATTAGGAGGTGTACCACTTGCTCTGAGGTAAGTGACTAAACCTACATTCTGGAATACCCCTCTGACTGTGTTCAGTGTTAGGCCTTATGTATGTGTACAGTCCTTAAACAAGGCCAGGCTGCTGGCAGGCTTTGCAGCCGAGCTGGCCCTAAAGTGTAGTACACTTTATACTGAACGAGTGAACATTTTGAATTTAGTCTTTATGTTCACACTGGAAACCTGGTGGCTTGTGCTGTCTGTTCCAGAGTCAGTTTGTGTTTGTACCGGGGACCCGAGGGATTGTGCTGTTTGAATGGCTGTGTTGGCGTTCGAAGTGAAGTCCGTCTCTGTCTCACACTTTACTGTTCAGCCGTTGTCATGGACACTGTGGCTTCATAAACATCATAGTCCACTAGTTTTAAAGTTCTGTGGTACTAGTTGGCTATCCAAGACCACCTGTGCATGGCCAAACATAAGTGTTGCGCAGTGTGAGTTTGTATGGCATAGCGATCATAGTTGATGTGAATTTGGCTGGAAGCCACACATTTCTAGGTATAAATCTAATTACTTCTCCAAGTTGCTTGACTTGCTGAAAATAAATAAATCCACCTTTGCATGCTGCCAACAGAAAAAATAATACAGCACAGTGAAACACACTCACATATTCAGAGTTTTCTGTGCAGATTTTGTGGAGCAAACTAAGTAACTTTTAGAAAAGAAAGACTTGCAGCACAAAAGTCATTCGGAAGAGTGGCAAGGCAAGTATGGTGGAGAGATGACAGAAATGTAATTTTACACACAAAGAATATATCGCTGGCCCAAATCATTTCAACATAAGAGCATTTGAGCTATTTTTCAGTCAAAGCTGAAGTATCACCAGCTGTTAGATTTCTATAGGAAGGGGGATATATGGAGCACATGTATTAATATGCAGAATTCAAATCCCGATGTGAGACGTTCTTTGAAAACACAAGTCTTGTGCAACTGCTGGGGTACTATGTAGAGAAGAGGCAAACCTTGATGTATGTTTTTTTTATGTAAAATGTGGTTTTGTGCAACACTCCACGCAAAGAGATGGCATTCTCATTATGTCCTTGTGTGTGTGTTTGTGTGTGTGTGTGTTTGTGTGTGTGTGTCTGTCTGTCTGTAATTATGTCTCTGTGTGTTTGTGTGTGCCATTCAACATCTCACCCCCATAGTCACAAATAATCCACTCTCCCTAGGAGCACCTGTGCTTTATTTCCATTGTAGTTCCATTGTATGACTGAAACTCTCCTCCAATAATTGGACCTGCCTGTGTAATTGGTCCCTAATCAGAATTTAATGATGTTTACAACAGAGCACTGTGCAACAGAGACCCAAGTGTGGACTGTGTGTTTGTCTGAGCGTTTGTGCAACCCTTAGTTCTGTGTTGTATACATTTCAGAGTGTGTGTGGTGTATGTGTGTGTGTCTTTGGGGGTGGGGGGTAGGGTTACACTGTTGTGAGCATAAAATTGCCTTTGTCTGACTCACAGTGTGGTACAGGGGAAATCAAAAAAATGTTTTACACTGTCAATGAATTGTAAACACTCAAGCACCAAAGCATGAAATATTTGTCTTTTGATATGGTCCTTAATGAGATTTTATTTAATTTAACAATGCTGTATAATTGACATTAAATATAAGGGATACATTTTAACAAAATGTCCCCAGTGTTGCACAAAAGGCTGCACCGACGTCTCACCTGCCATGCAAAAGGTGCTCTTAAAGGTTGAAATGTGGTTTGGGAAATGTTCAGGACTCTGAAGATAGTAATTTTTAAACAACCTCAACTTCTTTCATACTTGGTTTATGTAACACAAAGAGGAGAGGCAACTTCAGTTAAAAAATGCTGTGTTTGTATGCTGTATTTGTATTTTAGAAAATCACAGAAAGATATTCTCAAACTACCAGACCTATAAGTTTATGAGTTTTTGTTACTTGTGTTTTTGTTGTTGTCGTTGTTGTTAGTGTAACAAAGTGCCATTCCTTCATGGATACTCACTGGCATGCCGTGGCCAGTGAGGGAAATGTGTCTTGTGATGATGTGTTTAGGTGTACTTGTGTAACTTTGCCTAGCCCAGATCGCCACCACTTACGCTCAAGTGCATCTGTGCCTGTGGCCGGTTGGGCAGGGTGGGGCTAAATTAGCATGTACTCAACACTGTGCATTTGCACTTTTGCCAAGTTAAACAAACCCATCTGTCTCACTTGATGTCACTGGATGACTACCACTTTGTGCAGTATGTCTGTGCACATACATGTAGTTGTGGGAAAATGTAAATACATAAAAATATAATAAAGTGTATGGTTTTATTGTTTGGAAAAAGAGAAATAAAGGTAAGATAATAATAAAAATCAGTGAAGAACATCAGTTACTGTATTCGGTTTTGTCTTTAAAGATCTTGGTATTATTCTTGGGACTATTCTAGACAACCTGTGCATGGCCAAGAAAGAGTGTTTCTCTGTGAGTTTGAATACAATAGTCATCGTATTTCACATAGAAGTAATTGTGGCCAATCCTTTGCTAAGATTTGGCCAGCACGATGGCTGGACACCACACTTGGTGTTCGTAGACAACACAAGCATCTTGGGTGGGGACTTTCCCTTAGGTCAGACTTCCTGGGGCGTCCTGACATTTGTAAATATAAATCATATTGTGATTCTCAGGCACTTGCCTTGTTGAAGACAAAGAAAACCACCTCGGAATGCAGGCTATAGAATAAATAAAATGCCACAATGCAAATGTAGTCTGAGTTCTATACAATTCTCTTGAGCCCAACTAAGTAAATTTTAACAAAGGATAGACTTTTAGCCTAAGTACAGTGGACAAATAAGACAATAGAAATGTAATGCTAAAGAATATATTGCTGGTTCAAATCATGTCAGCATCAAATATAGAGCTATTTTACTTAGCTTGAGATGGGCTGGCAAACCATAGACTGTATGTGGCAAATTCGCGCATGGTCAGAAAAATTACATTTCCTCTAACACCCCCTAGTGGACACAGACAGGAGTAAAAACTACACAGTGCAAGGACATAGCCAGTGCCTTCAAGAGTTTAATGCTTAATATTCATTTCAGTCACACATTGTCATTTCCTATTGACTTCAACAACCATTACAGCCCAAGTACCCCCACAAAACTGAAGGGAACAAAAAAAAGTAATTTACAATAACTTGAAAATCTAATGATTTATAACGTTATTTCAACAGTCTCCTAAAAACAGTCACACTTCGGCATGCTTCTCAAATAAATCTTAGGCTCAAATATTCATACACTTTTCAACAGCAAAAAGTAAGATGTCAACATATGATAAAGCCACCTGATACCAGCCAATTACCTCAAACATAAAAGAGCAAATAAACAATATTCTTACAACGCAAAATGTTTAACTAATACAGTGACGAACTTCAGCACTAAAGTAGGGACTGTCAGGACTATGCCTACTGAAATGAAACTTGTGTCTGCCTTGCCAGTGAATTCATCGTTTTTTGGTAAAGTAAAGAAGGTCTGTATGATGTTTACATATGAAGTCAGTTTGTGTGTGTATGTATGTATATGTGTGTGTGCAGTGCAGTATTTATGAAGCATGACATGTCATCCTGAGGCTGGAGAACACCCCTCCAGCCGTCACCTTGGCGACGACTGCGTTAAGGTCAAAGGTGAAGACAAGAGAGGGGTGAGTGTGGGAGAGCGAGCAGGTGCTGAGACAGACAGAGCACAGGTGACGCTAGCACTTGATGACGTGGAGCGATTCACTCCTATTGCTTTTGTGCCTGCTTCTGCATCGCCATAGCTGAGCTTGGCATTACTCACCTTATGTCTTTAAAATAAATATATATATAAAAAACAGCCCGCCAAAAACTTACCCAGTTCAGAATACGACAGCCTCACAGATCAGACTCAAGCTTTTTCTAGTGTTATGATCCAGTGCAAGACCATTGTGCCTGAGCAGAACAAAACTGTTTCTAGCTACTGTCATTTAGCATACAACTCGCACCACTTGTGGGATACAGTTCACAAATCCCTTCCCATGTTTGTGATAATGTTTGTGAATGCATCCATGTTTCATGGGCCTTGATTGTCATGATGATTAGGTGACTTTGAAAGCTGACTAAGGGCTTAAGAGGGGGGTTAGTCATGAAACTAAGCAGTGTCTATGCATTTGTCTTTGCCATAAGTCTTTATGGATAAGCTATCAGCTAATAGAATAAAAGGCACAATCTAGAGGGCCTGGTGCCCCCATAACAGAGAGTGGGGGAAAGAGTATGTCATTCTGGTAAATACCTACTATATCGCCAGTCCTGATGCACACGCATGCTTTGTGCCCCATACTAAACACGACTGAAGAACTTCCTGCAGCCTCTAGAGTGCAGCCCTGTCCACAGACATATGATCTCAAGCAGTACAGGCCTACAGCATCCCCTAGTGTGGGTGAGTTTACATAAGCGCAATGGAGCCAGGCTCTTAATGAAAGTGCAGACACGCGCACACACACACACACACACACACACACTGAGCAATGCTTTGCTGAGGGCATGAGTAATATGGGTGATTAGCAGCTTTTACTAGAGCACACGCGCACACATACACACACACACACGCACAAACACACACACATTCTTGAGGTCACTTAGACATTTAACATTGAAACACTGAAACCATGCAAACACCTTCAAAACTATGACATTTTAGGGAACAAAATAACCACCTCAATCTTTCAATTATTCTTAACCAGCAGTTTCACCACAGTCCTTGTTACTCCCCATCGCCATGTAAAATACTGAACTACACATAATTACATAGTACTCTATTCTAATTATACTTGTTGCCACACAGTAATTTTGCCTTTTTTTTGTCTGTTTTACTTTTGGTGGCCTGACACTGTTTAGCTTAGTGTTAAATTAGTACTGATGAATGATTACTAAGTCTGCTGTCAGTCAGAGGAATACAGAATGTTGCTAGTAAGGCTTGCTTTAAATTACCCTGAAAGCTAAAGTAACACACACACACACACACGTACGTACGTCACGATAAACAACTTGCAGCCTGTGAGGGTGAAAAATGACTACTACCACCTTGGTTTCAGAGCATGTTCTACGACAAACTTTCTCTCTGTTTAGACGAGCCCAACATCTCTGGTCATTGGTTCCGGGGCTTTCCGGGGAAAAACAACTAACTCTCGACCTTAAAGCCAAGCACCTGTTGACTCTTAATGAAACTAAAAACATTCACAAAGACAGTCACATTCGGGAGAAAGTGAAGTAGTACATTCAAAGTGTCCCACAAGAAAAAGAATATTTTTTTTTATGCGTGTGTGTGAAGGTAGCAGGCTGAAGCAGTGGAGTGTTGGCCCTGTATGTTCCAGCCAGTCCTGTCGCGTTGTTGATCGTCGACATCCACGTTTGACCTCACGTTCAGCTGCTCGACTGGGGTGCCTGTGCCCAGGGAGGTGGCCTCCGGCCCTGGAAAGAGTGGCTGCACAGCGCTCTCATGCCCCCTGCTGGACACGCACGCTTAGCGCATCTTATAGTCGTGAGCGATAGCAGCCTCACTCAGCTGGCCCTTGAAATCTAGTTCGAAGGAGAAGTCCAGATCACGCTGCAGAAGGAAGAAGAGAAAGGAGTGGGGTCAGTCATCAGGAAATAAGTGAGAGGCAGTGTTTTTGTTTTTGGTAGGTGATGATTATTGTGAATTTACAGTTGCTTTGTTATATTTTTGCTGTATTTTCCTACCTTTTAAGTTTCATTACAGTAGTTCAGATTTTATACTCTTTAAAATCTATCTATAGTATTTGTGTGTTTGTGTCTTAAAAGCTACAGGATGCCCACATTTCCTCTGTGACCAGTGAATTTTTTATCTATTTATTTATTTATTTATCTAGTATTAGAACCTTTTTTAGACCTTTTTTACAGCTCATAGAGCAGTTTAGTTGACACAGGGAGATAATATAGACACAGCTTTGAGACTGTGCTCCTAAATACATTCTAGATATTTGATGAAACATTAGAACAAGCTCATCAAAGCCACTCTACAGCAATTAGTAGTTGTACTCTTTTTCCAGTGCTCTCAAAAAATAGAATTTACTAAAATGGTAGCGCCTCCCACCCAACTACAGGGGAATACAAACACATATACACATACACATACACATACACATACACATACACATACACATACACATACACATGCACATACACTAACATGCTCCCTCTGGGTGTGTGCTGAGCACACTGTTTCGATCATCAGCACCTGTAACACTTGATGTAATCAACTAACTTCAGACTTCAGTCAATCAGTGCAACTGTGTGAGTATTGTCTCTGAGGCCTTGTCTAAGGCTGTTAGTTCCATGTCTGTGTTGCTGAGGTTAATTACTCATAATGTCATGGCTGGGTGGGCACAGGCAGAGCACAAAGTCAAGAATCAAAAGAAACAAAACATGGTCTCTAACAGTACGCCAAGATGCCTTGATCTTTTTGTTTTGACTCTTAAGACTTTTACTTGAGCTTGTTACACTGGCGTAGCCTGAAAAAAGACATTGGTGTGCATCAGCAAATACTGGGTGTGCCAAATTTATTATCAACAGTGTTACACCTCCACAGACATTCAAAAGAATATAGCTCTCAAACACACAACACACAAATACCGCAAAAAAAACATAATGCACATTGACAATGAGAATGGAAACAGTGTAAAGTAGAGAACATAGTGAAATATAACACACTATAACGTATATAACATATCCACATTACGCATGATCAACAAAGCTATATAACCAGCAGCTGAACAGAGCTATCGGGCTTGGTAGCAGAGTAAAGGACACAATGATATTGCTGCTTATATGTGCGCGCTGCGCAGCTCTCAATTTAAAGGGCAAGACGGCGTGGCCTTGAACGCATTTATTATCTCATCAGAATCCAGTTTCTCCTCCAGCTCTTTTTCAAACACGAGCAGTGAGATGTTATTCAGTCTCCGTGTGAACATTGTAGCTCTGCTAGTGGATTTTATTCTGTTCACAACTGAACACAGGCAGCTCCACATAGCAACTTGTAACAGGTAGTGTTGAAATAATTTATCACGTAACTCTGTTTAATCGCTATTATCAGCAGTTAGCGCTCCTGGTTAATGCTTGCTGGGCGAGGGGTTACAGTCTTCTACTGTCTATGCCTGGTTACAGTCAGGTCAGTAGGTTGCCAGGTGACGGCTGTTTTTTTGGGTACGCCATGGATCGTTACATATCTCTGTTGGACTGCTCCTGACACTGATATGAACTGACATTTATTATTTTACTATGCTCTATCTTCTCATCTTTACTCTAAGCACATGCTGTCTGCTGCATAGCATTCTGTAAGGGATAATGTTCTGCGAGGCAGTCATTCTCATGGAATAAACTCCAACAGGACCCCAATGCAATGTTCTCCAGCCTCAGGATAACATGTCTTTCGTCATGAATACTGCACTGCCCATACATACACACACACATTCCAAGAGAATGAACATTATCATCATTGCTGAACACTATTCCACTTATTATATGGCGACTTGACAAAAACACTGATAGAGAGTTAGAAACTTCTAACAATGTCATATTTTAGCTATTTTGTGGCTACAGTACTTCATGGCCTCTGCAACTAAAAATAGTTCACTAAGGAAATAGAATATGTAAGTGTTGCATAGCAACACAACCAGCTGCTAAACAACTTGCAAGCTACAATTGATATGTGACCGGACTACTTGTGGAGTGATATGAAAGGAGCACAAAACCCATTGCCATTGACAGCAGACATCATTTTGCAGCGATCATTATACAAAAATATTTGTCCTCCAAACGTTGGAGTGGTCCATTCAATGTCAATTGGATGTCTGTCAGCATTCGAAAGAGTCATATAATAATCTATTCTATTCTATTGTAGTTGTATTGCAGGTAGCAGGGAAAAAGGCAGCGAGAGGCAGCCAGATAGCTGATATTGTTTCATTGTCAAAGGAGGCCTGCCAGGAAACATTTGGAAACCACTGCTAAGGGTTATGTAGGGAGGAGGGGTCATTTTAGCCTGTGTTTACTGGACACATTACACAGGCAAACTGTGTGTGTAGCTGGACAGACGCGGGAAGGTGTGTGTGTGTGTGTGTGTGTGTGTGTGTGTGTGTGTGTGTGTGTGTGTGTGTGTGTGTGTGTGTGTGTGTGTGTGTGTAAGTAAGTGGAAGGGCACCTACCACATTCTTGTCATTGGGCTTCATGGCAATGGTGCCTGTGATCTCCTCCCCTCTCTTCACCGTCAGGTACTCCTCCAGGTAAAACACCGTCTGCTTCCAGTGTGTGTACGCAGCATCCGGTGCTAACACACACACACACACACAATATAATAAATACTGTAACTAGTATGGCTAGAAGCACAATATGAAGTGTCCAAACAGGGATGTGTGTTGCAGATTAAAGATTGCATTAGTCAATATGCTTAGCTGAATGCAAATAGTTAACATGAGCAGAAAAAATGTCTGTTATAGTCCTGTATGTGGTTACACGAAAGTGAGTATGTGATTATTTGACACCTGTTGAAATGCATGTCCATCCTCAACATTAGCACTGGCACTGGCACTAGAACGGTCCTGGTGGAAAAGAGGTGTTGGGGATGTGGGTGGGACAGCAGAGTGAGGTTGGTCTCTCCCTCTCCAATCTCCCAAAGAGGCCACTGCCTAAAACTGCCTACACCATGTGTTTGGCTTCAATGCACTTTCAAACAGTGATTGGCAACCTTCAGAAGCTTACAATCCACTACTACCACATATTCCAAATCACCTGTGACTCCTCTAAATTATCTGCCATCTGTGGTTCCTCCAAACCATCCAAATCAGATTCTACCTGCATGCACGATACGTATGATTCATTAATTACATCTTCTACTTGTCTAAAAGTTCAGCTGAATGTCTGGAACAAATAGAAGGAGTCCACATGAAAAACAGGCATAGTCTACAAAATCATATGTTTTAAGTTACTCCCCCTACCGGTAGTTGCATTGAAACCCCAGCTTTTTCAAAAGCAATCCTGTGAATAAATGAGCATAGTCTCGACTTAGAAGCATTTAAAAATAGCTTTTACTATATCGAACTTAAAAATTACATTTTCATTTGACCTATGAAATGCCTATTATTCCCATGGACCCCTCATATGTGGTACAGCACTGTAGCTTCTGAAGCTGGATTGTCCATCACTGTTATTGACACATTTGTCTTTCTCCTCTCCATCTATTTACAGTAAGTGTCCATCTCTGAGCTTCATCTACAGGCCTGCTGAAAGGGGGGGCGGGGGGGCAAACGGGTCTCTTGTCCCAGGCCCAGGGAAAAGAGGGGGCCAGAACTGGTCCCTCCTTACATTATGGAATATGGAGGGGCAGGGCATCAGATTATCTTGTCCCGGGCCCAGCCAAGACTGTCAGCAGGCCTGTCTATCTATAATGCATATGAGGACATGGATGATACATGTGGATGTGTGTCTGCATCTGAGATGTGTTTGTGTTTGTGTATTTGAGATGGTACTATACACAAACACTTTGTACATTCCATACATATCATGCAAAAAACTGAGAAAGTTTTTAAATCTGTAACACAATACAATTGCTTCATTTGCTCTATCTCACACACATTCTCTTATTCTCTCTCTCTCTCTCTCTCTCTCTCTCTCTCTCTCTCTCTCTCTCTCTCTCTCTCTCTCTCTCTTTCTCTCTCTCTCTCTCTCTCTCACACACACACACACACACACACACACACACACACACACACACACACACACACACACACACACACACACACACACTTTCTCTCTCTCTGTCTGTAGTTTTAGCACCACAGTACATCAAAACACACTAACACATGCAACAGTGTAATTACAGAATATGACCACTAGAGTGCAGTTGTGCATTAGTAGATCCAAGCTCTCTGGCTGTGGGACTCAAAACCCTACTTACCGCATAAGGGGCCATGTATTTTAAAACAGGGTGAGAGAACATGAGCATCCATCCATCTATCCTCTTACCTGTAGAAAAGCCTGTCTTCTTGTGACACTTGGTGAACTCGATGTTGAAGTAGGTGACGAGGGCGTGGACATAGTCGTTCCTCTGGACCTGTAGGCAGAAGGCGGAGATGAAGGACAGGTCCTCTGGCTTCACCGTGTAGATGTCCACTTCCTGTCACACACATAAACAGATGGTTCATATTTAGAGTGTGTGAGTGAGTGTATGGGGGAAGGGTTTGAGGGGTGGGGTGGGGTGATAGTTCTTTTAGGGCAAATATATGCCTGCTATATGCACGGCACCCGAAGAGGGGTTTTTGAGTGTTTTTATGCAGTTTTAATCTCTGAGGAAAATTACGCATCTTTACCTGTCTATGACACACACAGCGAGCACACAATGAATATGTTTACACTGTCCTTTAAATACGTATTATTTATCACAAGACTAACATCAAGCCGATTTCAAGGTCATTCAGCCTTTTTTCCCCTTAACTGTTGTGGAGTATGCATCCATGCCGTTTCAGGTGGTAACGCACACACATGATTGGATATAGGTCAAACTATTCGTTTGTGTAACCGCACGGTCAAAAAAAAAAAAACAGACATAGGCATTACGGAATTGGGCATGAATCGGAATTGGGCATGAAGACCTACAATGTAAATCAGGCCAATTAGTGAACACATTGAGCTGGAGCAGCGGGAAGCCTGCTGTGGCCCCCTGGGAACAGTGAGGATCTAGGGGCTGTGCTCGATAGCACCTCAGCCATGGATAGGACACATGGGAGAGCGATGCTCAAAACCACCTTCCCACTCACCACTCACGTTTTCTTCCAGAGGGGGGCATGCCGGGTTCAGAAAGTACAATTTCCTGCCACATGTTTGTTCCAGCCATTTCACTGAACTATAGCTGATCCTAATCGGCCAAACGCCTCAGACAGGTAGGATAAACTAATTAGTGAAAGCACTTGTGTTCAGAGCTCAGACAGGAGAGATGCATGGCAGGAGATTTCACTTTCTCAGGCTGGTTTGCCTACCTCTGCATTTCTCCCACTGGTTGAGGACTGAAGCAGCCATCCTCTGAGGCCCAAAGCAGTAGGCCAGCACTGCCCAAAGAAGCTGAGCAAATGTTGTAAAAAGTTGCTGTCCGCAGTGGTACACGCATGACGTCATAACCCACATGAGCAGAAAAAGTAGGTCTTCTTGGATCCAATTTGTCTGCACACTTAATCCCAAGTGTGTACGAGTGAGTGAGTTTGTGTGTGTGTGTGTGTGTGTGTGTGTGTGTGTGTGTGTGTGTGTGTGTGTGTGTGTGTGTGTGTGTGTGTGTGTGTCTGGGCTAAAGAGAGAAAACGACAGACAGCATGATTGATGGAGAAAGAGAGAGAAAGAGAAAGACTGAGGGATACAAAATGAAGACGAGAGGTCCAGGACACACACATTCACACACCTAAACATCCAATCTGTAATTACACTGTCCATCTCTGCTAGTCCTTCTAAACTCCACATTCAGTACAGTCAAAAGGCACGGTCATCTTTTTTGAAGTGCTACATTCCAAAATAGTAACTAGAAACATATAAGATCCACACACTCAGATTTGTGCGAAGAGATTTAACTAAAATCTGCAAGCTTTCACTCCTTTGACCTTATTCAGGCAGAGTAAGTTGCAGTCAGTGCACGTGGCTCAGAGACAGCAGCACAGACAAACTCTCATTCAGAGCGACTGGCAGACAGGCCAGGGCCAATTAGCAGAGCAGCTTTAAGGCTCGCACGATGTCAAAATGTTCACATCTGGTGTGGCGTTCTTGTGCACGTTTGCCGTTTTTTTTTTGTAATTTGCGCGCAGCAGCCCTATTGAAAACAATAGGCAATGGTTTCAACTAACTTTAGCATAATACCTACCAGCCTAAACATGTTTTTTTCCATTGCTACAATTACTGGAAACTCACAAGAAACACTGACTAAAAACTTTTAGGACTTTGTTCAGTTTTATCCACGACCCAACATAGGCGCAAACCTGCAGTTCTTTTATTAAGTTAACTTTTTGCCTTATCCTATAATCACTCATAACGTCTTATACAGCTGAAAACACTGTAAATATACACACTGACCAACCTCAAACCTTTTCGGATTTATCCAGTTTAATTCCCAAATCATGATGTAAACCTGCAATTCTGTCATTTTTCACTCCTCTGACACACAAGGTTCCCGAACTACTGTGGCATTTGACACCTATGACGAGGAGAAGATTGTTACGTGTGTTGAATGAAGAATAAGCGGTCTGGCACATTGGTGACGTCACTTTTGCGTGCACAAGACTTCGCACGGCGAGTATATCCAAGGCTTTACGAAGCAGCGCATCCCCTTTTCTCCAGAGCTGTGAGGGAACTCTCCACACCTCGGCTGCTCCTCAGGTGGCCTGCAGCCCCAGCAAGCAGATGTGGCTCTGAGGTGGTCCTCAACACCTCCCCAGCCTCAAATATGACTTTATGATGCAGCCTGACACCTCCTCCCTTCATATCCGCTGCCGTCTCTCAACCCTTCTGCGCGGGTGTCAGTCTGCTCTCAGAGGTTCTCAAATAAACACACACACATGAGCGCGCACACACTCACACAAGTGTGCGTATACACACACACACACACACACACACACAGAAGACTGACATAAAGAAATCAAATGAACACTCACACATAAGCGCACGCAGTGCCACACACACATACACACACACAGACACACACACACACTCACACAAAAGACCAACACAAAGAAAGAACGAAAGACAGAAAGAGGCTCTCAGTGTTTCCTTCAGGAGGTGAGAGTCTAGTTTTCCTGCGCCCCGCAGAGTCTTTGAACGTTTACCCTTTAGGAGCAGAGTAGGAGCCTGGCCAGATGTTACTGTAGGCCAGTTGACTGGCAGCTGGAGCAGTGGTGGAGATGGTGGCGGTGGGGCTGAGGGTGTAGGGGCTCTAACAATCACAATGGCTGAGCAGGGCCTGGGCTGTTTGCCTTAGCCCCTCGAAAGGGAACAATCCTCGGAGTTCTTAGTTTAGATTAGTTTAAATTAGATTAGATTAGATTAGATTAGATTTAACTTTATTGTCATTACACGTGTATAAATACAGGGTAACGAAATGTCGTTTAGCATCTAATCAGAAGTGCAAGGAGCAGCAAGTGCGATATATACAGTATATGCAATATAGACAGTATGGTTGTAGTGAATTATGTACAATAAATAGGGCATTAAGAACATGTGGGAGTATGTTGTTGTTAATCTGTGTGGGGAATATAAACAAATGTTTTTCTGAGCCAGCTTAAAACAGAAGGTCACACTCTTCTGCTCGGTGTCTCTGTGGCGGGGATGGAAATTGGCATCAGCCACCCGCCAAAATGACAGCCAAATGGCACCAGCCACCGATAAAATATGGGGGGGGCAGCTGTGGCCTAGTGGTTAGGGAGTTGGTCTTGCAATCGGAAGGTTGCCGGTTCGAATCCTGCCCTACCCATGGTTGAGATGCCTTTGAGCAAGGCATCTTTGAGCAAGGCATCTAACCCCACACTGCTCCAGGGACTGTAACTGAAACCCTGTAAATATCTGTAAGTGGCTCTGGATAAGAGCGTCAGCTAAATGTAATGTAATAAAATATGAAAAGTGGCCAACACAGACAGATGATTTACTGTTGAGTGGCTGCTGAATGGTATTATTAATTTAATTGTAGCAGCGCTACAATTTCCATTATTCTACAGTGGTATTATTCATTTGTCACTGGTTGGTTTTATTATTATTACATCTCACTTAGGTGACGCTCTTATCCAGAGCAACTTGCAGTTATTTACTGTGTTTCAGTAACAGTCCCTGGAGCAGTGCGGTGTTAGATGCCTTGCTCAAGGGCATTTCAGCCATGGATAGGATTCGAACCTGCGACTCTCCGATCCCAAGACCAACTCCCTAACCACTCGACCACAGCTGGTAAAGGTTCACATTTTGTGCAGTTAATTTCCACCCCTGCCCTGCTCTGCTCTGTGGCCATACTTCCTCTCTGCAGCCTTGTCAACATCTCTTCCAGGCTGCTGGCAGGAACCGCATGGAGATCATTTCACTGCCTAATCATTTGCTTTCCATTTTGTTTGGTAAGCAGGCTGTTCCTTTTTATCCCAACTCCTGTCACAACCCACACACAACAGAACAAAGGAAAGCTTTTCTGATTGAAATTCATGTTTGCTTCGCTTTGTGTGTGTGTGTGTGTGTGTGTGTGTGTGTGTGTGTGTGTGTGTGTGTGTGTGTGTGCAGATACTGGTGCTGTTTTGTGATAATGAACATTAGTAAACCGGTGGAGAGAGCAGTCGAGGGTGTGTGTGTGTGTGGTGGTGGTGGTGGGGGGGGGGGTGCCAGAGGGGCCCTCCGGGGCCCTCCGACACAGACACACGAGGGGTCCAGGACAAATGGAAGGTGACAGCGTGACAGTGGATGCTGCTGATTAGAATGCTAATGTGCACACACACACACAGGACAGGACAGCGCAGGTGTGGGAGCATCAGGACCCTAGGTTCAGCCCGAGTCTGTCGGAGAGGGTCTCACAGAGCAGCCCTGCCTGCAGATTACACATGTTAAGCAAAGCACAGAAGAAACAACTGACCTGAGAAAAGACTGTGTGTGTGTGCATGTGTGTGTGTGTGTGTGTGTGGTGTGTGTGTGTGTGTGTGTGTGTGTGTGTGGTGTGTGTGTTTGTGTGATGAAAAGGAGTTTGAGACAGGAAACAATGTCAAGAGTGCTAAGGAATGCCACAGATGTTAGTCACTCTGTGTGCGTGTGTGTGTGTGTGTGTGTGTGTGTGAGTCTGCAGTGTTTGTGGGTGTGTATGTAGTGTGCTTACGGGCTCATTTAAACGCAGAGCTGTGTGTAAGTGGCTGTGTGTGTGTGTGTGTGTGTGTGTGTGTGTGTGTGTGTGTGTGTGTGTGTGTGTGTGTGTGTGTGTGTGTGTGTGTGTGTGTGTGTGTGTGTGTGTGTGTGTGAGTCTGCAGTGTTTGTGGGTGTGTATGTAGTGTGCTTACGGGCTCATTTAAACGCAGAGCTGTGTGTAAGTGGCTGTGAGTGGCTGGGCTGGGGGAAGACAGAGGCAGAGTATGACTAATGGCCATTAAGACTTCATCTTCTCACTGCTCTGAGCTGCACAACTAAACACACGCCCATCTCACACATAGTAACTGGGGACTTTAGATCAGACTCAGGTACAGAGACAAACACACACCTGCATACAGACACACACATGCATACACACACATGCATACACACACATGCATACACACACACACACACACACACACACACACACACACACACACACACACACACACACACACACACACACACACACACACTCACACTCACACACAAACACACACACACACACATACACACACACACAAACTTACTCTGTGTCACAGTCTCATATACAGTATTACTTTGAACATCAATGCAGGTATAATGGCATCAAACCAGACATACATACACATACACACAATCATGTGTACACACACACACGCACATGCACACACACACACACACACACCGAGCGTGAATGGTTGCCTTGATAAGGCAGGAGTTGGTGACCACTTGTTTGGGGTCTACAATGTCACACGCACACGCACACACACACACACACACACACACACAGTCACACACAGCGTGAATGGTTACCTTGATAAGGCAGGAGTTGGTGACCACTTGTTTGGGGTCTACGATGTCACACACACACACACACACACACACACACACACACACACACAGTCACACACAGTGTGAATGGTTGCCTTGATAAGGCAGGAGTTGGTGACCACTTGTTTGGGGTCTACGATGTCACACACACACACACACACACACACGCACTTACACACACACACACACACACACACACACACACACACACACACACACACACACAGTCACACACAGCATGAATGGTTACCTTGAGAAGGCAGGAGTTGGTGACCACTAGTTTGGGGGTTACGATGTCACACACACACACACACACACACACACACACACACACACACACACACACACACACACACACACACACGCACACACACACACACACACACGCACACAGTCACACACAGCATGAATGGTTGCCTTGATAAGGCAGGTGTTGGTGACCACTTGTTTGGGGTCTACGATGTCACACACACACACACACACACACACACACACACACACACACACACACACACACACACACACACACACACACACACACACACATATACACACGCACACAGTCACACACAGCATGAATGGTTACCTTGATAAGGCAGGAGTTGGTGACCACTTGTTTGGGGTCTACGATGTCCACCAGGGGTTCCTTAATGGCCACGTTCCTGATGCATGTCATGTCAAAGCCGTACACATTCTCCCACCCTGCAGAGACACACCACAGCTATATCACCACATGCACACACACACACTGTCTTTCTCTTTCTGTCACGCACAAACACACACACACACAAAACACACACTACTAAAAACATATGCTCTGAAATCTGTCTACCAGCAGCTGTACAACAATCTAACAAAAACGTGTTGTTCAGAGAAAGCGCACACAATACATACAACAGCTTTGGTACCAACAATTCACTTCTGGAACATTGATCAGTGAGCAAACAGCAGGAAAATGGTCGTATCACAGCTGGTAATGTCTATTCCAACACAATTGGGTCCCAGTACACAAAAGCAAGGACTGTAAAGTCATAATTTGATGAGTTTGATGAGTACTTAATTGAACCACACAGAGCCCTGATGTCAACTCCACCGAGCACCTTAGGGAATAGAGATAGTTAGGTAATGTCAACTCCACCGAGCACCTTAGGGAATAGAGATAGTTAGGTAATGTCAACTCCACCGAGCACCTTAATGAATAGAGATAGTTAGGTAATGTCAACTCCACCGAGCACCTTAGGGAATAGAGATAGTTAGGTAATGTCAACTCCACCGAGCACCTTAATGAATAGAGATAGTTAGGTAATGGAACAGTTGAAAGGACAGTGGTGGCCTAGCAGTTAAGGGGTCCTATCAGCTCTGTGACCACGGAATTGCAAGTTCGGATCCCTGGTCGCCAGTAGCGCCAGTTAAGTACCCTGAGCGTGGTATCATCCCCACGCACTGCTCCCTGGGCACTGTTGTCACGGCTGCCCTATGTTTAAGTGTGTGATGGATTAAATGCAGAGGTGAATTTGGTTGTGTGTGTTGTGTGATCTTTTCGCTGTTAAACGCGCAACATTTTTTTCATTAACATCACAGAACAATTAGAACCCCGTATCATTCTGCATAAAATAGTTAATGAAACTAATATCGAACAGCAACAGTCAGAAATATTATATTTTACGTAATGCATTTATTTCTCTCTTTAGCAACCCTTGTGGAGGGGCATTTTCCTCCTGGGAATGTGTTCCAAGGCACGTTTAGGCAGGTCTGCAAAAACGTAGTTGGAGGAACATTTGTTCAATGAAACCAGGTAGTTCAAAATAAAATGTTACCTACAAATGTTGTATTCACAGCCTCAACCATGTTAAGTAGCAGCTTTAAGTGGGTAAGGGTTCAATTGTGTGCTATTGTTTGCCTAAGCTGTGTCTGTGCTCATTATTGATCTCCGTTTAAATTCTCTTTGTACTGAGAGCGTCGAGCTTGTTTGCCATGCTTTACAGTGTGTGCGCTGGTTTTGCAAGTGAACATGTCGACCTCAATACCCGGAGTCATAAATATCACAGCACCAAAGAGGCAGGTGTGATAAATGCTCAACTTTTCAACCCTTTTACAACAGTTAAAAACAACAACAACGGCAAAACACACACAAAACAATCAGGCTGTTACAGTAACATGGCAAACGCTGCTTGCTGCTTCGTTGTCATGGGAAACCAGCCCAGTTTGGGGCAGTGCCTTTGTCGTCAGCATTTTTATCGTTTCTAAATTGCCCTACTTGAAGTTCCAGCTTTCAGGGCCCAAGGGCAGAAAGGAAGGCCTCCGTGCTGTAGTACCTTCAATTCTTTTCCCTCTATACTCTTTTCACGCCTTTTTCCCTCAGTCTGTCTGTTTTTCCCACCTCTCTCTCTCTCTGTCTCTCTCTCTTTCTTTCTCTTAATCTTTTTCTTGCACGCACTTGTTACAGTGTGACTTAAGTAATAAAGGAAAGCTGGTTGGTCACTCACCTGGGACGCTGTTGGCTAGTGTAGAGCTGTTTAGTTCATGTGTGTTTGGGCTGTTAAAGTTTGTGTGATGAGTGGAAGTCAGAGAGAGAAAAAACACAAGAGACTGTGACACAGAGTAAGTTTGTGTGTGTGTGTGTATGTGTGTGTGTGTGTATGTGTGTGTGTGTGTGTGTGTGTGTGTGTGTGTGTGTGTGTGTGTGTGTGTGTGTGTGTGTGTGTGTGTGTGTGTGTGTGTGTGAGTGTGAAAAAAAGAGAGAGAGACAGAAAGACAGAGAGAAAATGTTTGTGTTTGTAGGCCCAAGGGCAAATAAAGGTTATACTTAAACATTGTGTCTTCTGCCACAAAAAAACCTGTCAAATAGCCACCACTCGCTGTATTGCAGAAGTGGCCCTTATTGATATGCAGTACAAGAGCCTGGGTGGACAGTGTATCCAGCACTTTTACCAAGGGACTGCTTGTGCTGAGGACGGTGTGTGCTTGTAGGAGAGACTGGGCGCTGACCTGAGCATCGCCACGTGAGACAGCCAGAGTCAGCTTGCTACTGTCAGGAGATTCTAGCTCTATGTAGCTTTAAATAATTAATCTCCGCTACTTCCCATCCCACTCCAGGTAAGTAGAAGTGCTGTGTGTGTGTGTGTGTGTGTGTGTGTGTGTGTGTGTGTGTGTGTGTGTGTGTGTGTGTGTGTGTGTGTGTGTGTGTGTGTGTGTGTGTGTGTGTGTCTGTGGGTGTGTGTGGGCATACGCATGTGTGTTTGTGAGTGAGTGCTTGTGCATGCATGTGTGTGTGTGAATGCATGAGCATGTGTGCCTGTGTGTGTGTGTGTGTGTGTGTGTGTGTGTGTGTGTGTGTGTGTGTGTGTGTGTGTGTGTGTGTGTGTGTGATGGCACGTGCGTGTGTGCCTCTGTGTGTGTGTTTGTGCGTGTGTGCCTTTGTGTTTGTGCATGTATGTGTGTGTGTGTGTGTTTGAGTGGGCTGTGTGGGCTGAAGTGCGTGCTGAAGTGTGGGCTCCAAGTGTAGCTGGGCTGTAATGAGTGGAGAGGAGCCCACTCAGAGATAACCGCTCTGGGGCTTTAGTACAGCTCTTGCAGCCAAAGCCAGGGGGGTGGGGTGAGACCTGGGTGGGGGAGCAGAGCACACTTTAGCTGGCCTCTCTGACTGGAGCCTGCTGCAGCAATGCAGCACTGAACGGATGTGCTGAAGGGCACTTTTCGCTCCTGTTTGTGCTGTTGGGCGCTTTGTTAATTGAGTATGTTTCCACATAATACATGGGGTTGGAGTTCTGCTGGGGTTAGGTTACGGGTAGCTGTGAATAGTTAGGGTGCTATTTTAGCAGTGAGAAGTGCTGGTTCCCCAAATGGTTTTTAATGGTAAAATGTGTTTTAAGCTCTGTGTGTGCAGCCTGGGGCCTCGTGATTTTAAATGCCTGCTGTTACATCACATTCAGTTGACAATCTTTTTTTAAGAGTGACGTACAGTGAGTTTGGTGCATGGACAGTGCATTGGAGCAATGTACTGCAGGGCTGGATACCATGGACACCAAGAGCCATGAATGGGGTTACAGGAGTGCATGGGGTATTTACTCTCTCACCCACATTTTTCAACTGGTAAAGGAATCAAACCTATGACCTCTCAGGACCAAGGCCACAGCTATCTCAAATAGCCTGGCTATCGCGACTTGTCAATGCTCTGCGAGCATTGGTCTGGCCAAGCTGTGTTGTAAACCCATTTCTCAGAAGGCGGGCTTAACCCGCCTCTTTCAAATGCCTCTGTTTGCTACTGGACGAAGCTCCAATCAATCACACCCCTCTGCCCTCTGACGTATACCCCAGCAGAAGAAACGGCTTGATCCAAACAAAAAGTAGTAGTAGCCTGTAGTCATATAGAAATGGCGTTAAATGATTTTTGTCGGACTTGTGAGGTGAACATGAGAGTGGCTGGTGTTGGCCATTTAATATTGATATTCGAAAAACGAATCAGTGCGATCAAAGGCGAAATGACCACAACAACAGCGTCCTCGCAAAGCCCACTGGACTTGGCTACCAGCGGGGCTAACTGATAAATTAAACTTTTACTGAAGCCGATCGGTAGCATTGCAAAAACACCCTTTCCCGCAACAAATGCTTCAAGGGCTGCCCTTTGCTCTATTTTCATATAGAACTTCCCTTCGAATTCGTCCTAAACAGCAGCTACAGATGCACTGAAATCTTGCGTTTGCTCCACGTTCGCCATGTACACAGTGACTGAGATAGATTTCCGGTCGCCAAACTACCGCGTCATTGCCTTTTGAAATGCTCGATTTTCATTGGCCCCCTATCTGAGGACTGAGCAGAAATGGTTTAGATAGGCAGCTTGGCCAGACTGACTTGCTCGCGAAATGTAAA
>CM050208.1:14090000-14100000 GCA_027475355.1 Coilia nasus
AAACCACATGATTGTGTTGTCATCTATTCCCACCCTTCTGTTTATGGTTGTGATAGATTTTATCTTACATAACGGCACTAAAATATTATGTGTGTGGGCCACGAATCTATTTATTTATTTATCTATTTATGTATCCAAATTTTCACCTCCATCTGAGTCATAAAAGGCGCTATTGTGCTTTGCACTGACAGTGTTGATACACTTAAAAAAATCACTCCATGTAATTTATTTTAACAGTACTAATAGAAATTAGTTCCTCCACACACACACACACACACACACACGCATGTACACACTCAATCACTAACAAACAAGCACACACAAACATGTGTGCACACACACAGACGCAAACACAGACACACAGACACACACACACACACACACACACACACACACACACACACACACACACACACACACACACACACACACACACACACACACAAACACACAGGTACTAACCAGCCACTTGTCCCTGGCAAAGATAACTGTGTTGAGCATGGACTCATAGAAGAGACAGTAGCCCATCCACTCTGAGATAATGATGTCCACCTGATCCACAGGCAGCTCAGTCTCCTCCACTTTACCTTTGAAGATAGTGATCACTGCAACACACAGAGAGAGAGAGAGAGGGAGAGAGAGAGAGAGAAAGAAAGAAAGAAAAAGAAAGAAAGAAAGAAAGAAAGAAAGAAAGAAACAGAGAGAGAAGAGAGAAAAGACAGAGAGAAGGGAAACAGAGGGAGAAATGACATGTGACAGTTATGTGTACTGTCAGGTAAAACAAAGTGGCAGCCTCTAATGCCACATCCACCTGCACACGCCAGAGAGTGCCACATCATGTAGACAGTGTCAGTGGCAACATGTCATAAGAGTCTCCCTTTTACTCGCTCTGTCATACTGTTACACCCGCCTGGCTTGACGGCAGAGCAACATGAAAGGAAACAACTCACAAACGTATAACCAATTAACGTGTCTGTGAAGATTCTCATTTATCCTGGTCATGGTAGTCAAAAAGGCTAAGTTGTAAGCAACTGGACATCTCTTTCTGTAATCTCAGTCTGAGATTACAAGTAACTAAGTAAAGTGCTTAGATCAATTCCAAACTGACTTCAGCCTGGGATGTTACTCCACGAGCAGGGTGAATAGAAATGATGACAAACCATCTTATGTTTCCTCGAGCAAATTGTAATGCATATCACTGTCTTTGTTTCCTCCCTGTGTGATCTCGACACCCTCCTAAATGTGCGAGCTCATTACACGTCCTTCACGGCAACGTTTGTGCAAATTTATTCCTGAAGTCTGCGAGACAAATCATTTCACAGGTACACCAGGGGAAACGCTTGCAATGTGATTGTTGACACTTTCAAGTTAACCAAATAATTATTTACCCATGTATGTGGGTACACAAACACTTACAAATACACACAAATACAAAAAAAAACTATCACCTAACCAAACATCCACATACACACACACACACACACACACACACGCACGCACACACACACAAAATTTCCATATGGGACAACAGGACCATATCACACCCCTGATGTGTAAGCAAGTGGCAAGTTATGTTCGGAAGCAACAGCATTATTACAAAAACAGTACATGCTTTCTCGTTTCCCCCCCCCCAGTGGAAATAAATGAGAAGGAGAATGAGCTGCCTGATGAAACGTGCCAGGTGAGACCTGTAGCATCCTGGAGCAGAGCCACAGTCATCAGTCATACTTCACTGGGCTAATTGCTACTGATTATTATTGCTGGAAGGAGAAAAAGGAGAAGCATTGCCATAGCCAGCAAAGGAGGAGGGGGGAAGGAGGTATCATTCCCCCTCTTATAACGCTGCCAACGCACTTTCAACACACACACACACACACACACACACACACACACACACACACACACACACACACACACACACACACACACACACTGAGACACTGAATGTCATGCACATGCTTTAGGAGAAGAAAAGAAACGTGAGGATTTAAACTCTGCAGCTGAATTCATTTTTAAACACTCTCTACCTTGTTGCTTTGTAATTTCCATTTACAATGACAGCTGCAGATTGTCGCTGTAAGCAAAATGACTCTGCATGAGTGATGATTTCTACATGCTTAAAAATGACTAGCATCACCAATGCTGCATTATGAAAGCGAATGCTTTTATTCAAACATACTAAAGAATTAATTCAGTATGCAGATGTGTGAATGTGTACAGACATCTATGTACGTGTGTATGTCTCACCCTACGTGTGTTTATTCTGCCCTAAGTAAGGACACTTGTGTTCCAGGTCTTACCACTGTCCAGATGGTTAGCCTTGATGATCTTCTCTGAATATTCTGATATGCTGGAGCATTCAATCTGGAAGCACACAGAATACCAACATGCATGTCACACATTCAGTCCCATGTATTAGCAGGCATCTGGTCCACCATGTGATGCCAAGCAACAACTGCATATTCCAAGAGATTTACTGTTTGTCTGCACGCGCGCGCGCGCGCGCACACACACACACACACACACACACACACACACACACGCGCGCGCGCACACACGCACACACACACACACACACACACACACACACACACACACACACACACACACACACACACACACGCATATGCAAAGAGAAGGGGTTTCAAATCTGGGTAGCTTCTCTGGTAGAGGAAGAGAGGAAGAGAAAAATGGAGTCTCCTGTTGCTACCGACTACAGAGAGAAGAAAAGGCGGCTGATTATGGCAGGTCGGCATGAAGACACGAAAATGCTACTGCAAAAATCGGACTCACACACACACACACACACACACACACACACACACACATACACACACACACACACACACACATACACACACAGTATATAATTAAGAATAAAACACCATATTGGAGAAAATGATGAGGGAAAAAAGCACATTCCCTCCCACCCAGTCATTTTCTATCTGTGGCTGTGATCCAATCAGGCAGGTACTGTAGGAAGCTGGGCGCAGTGGTACCCTGGATAACAGCCTCATTTCTCCTGCAGAGTAACGGCCCTGCTCAGACACGCGCACTGGAGCATGCCCGCAACACCGCCATCTACTCTTACTGCGCAGAGCAAGACTGCACACGTCTGTGGAGTAGATGAGGCCCAAAAGCTATCTACGTCTCCATATACTGCATGGTATATATATATATATATATACACAACTACAATTGTGCATGTGTGTGTAAGTGTGTGTGTAAGCGTGTGTGTCTGTGTATGTGTGTTTGCACATGTGTGTTAGTTACAACATGGCATCTAGTACCGTACACCACTGGCCCAATGCCCAGGCAAGAACTTCACAGGGCTGCCTTCTGAAGCGGGAGTAGAGACGTCAGCATGTGTGTGCACGTGTATGTTGATGTGTGTGTGTGTGTGTGTCTGTGTGTGTTAAGAGGGGATTGATGCGTAAGAGAGTATAGGAGTATTGCAGTAATGCATACCCCCACTTTGATCTTTGGCATTTGAAGAGCCCAGAGCAGAGCCAGCAGTGCATAATTATCGGGTTATGAGAGGCGATGAGCGGAGAGGTGCTAATCTAATCAGGGTTTGGAGACTTACATGAATAGCTGAACGAGCTGGGACTGAGGGCAGGGCTGGAAGGGCAGTGGAAAGACCAGACTAGTCCATCTAACATTTGTGTTTAAGCATATTTTTTGGTCTTTTTGCCTTTCTTCGAATAGGACAGTGGGATAGAAAGAGTTGGGATGGGACTGGGAAATGACCACAGGTCAGATTTGAACCTCATAGGCACTTCATAGGCCTTTTGAACCTCATAGGCACTTCATAGGCCTTTTGAACCTCATAGCCACTTCATAGGCCAGATTTGAACCTCATAGGCACTTCATAGGCCTTTTGAACCTCATAGGCACTTCATAGGCCTTTTGAACCTCATAGGCACTTCATAGGCCTTTTGAACCTCATAGGCACTTCATAGGCCAGATTTGAACCTCATAGGCACTTCATAGGCCTTTTGAACCTCATAGGAACTTCATAGGCCTTTTGAACCTCATAGGCCTTTGAGTCCTCATGGGAACATGCCCATTGATGGGTATGAGTGCTACAGCCAGCTCTGCCACAACCCAGCCCCCAAGGCCCCAACAAGTACTATTATATGTGCAAATATTCTATTGATCTTAAGCAGGCAAGCACCACTCATTTGGATGCCTCCATGTCTACAGTACATATGACATTTCTGAATTTACAGCACTACACCACTCATGTGTTTGTGATTTCCTACAGTGATCCTGTCGCTGTCGGATTCCCAGGAACAAAATACACTAATGGAAATGTTTAGTTAGTTTTTTAACCATGTGAATTATTGTAGGTTATATTCTACATGTACTGCATGTTAACCATTTGTTTATTGTACATATTCAACTTGTTTTCTTGTCTTCTTCACATCCTGACTCTCTCTCTCTTCAGTACACTTTCTTTATCAAATTTGCTTCTGTGGTGCGGTTAACGCTGCGGATGAGGCTTAAGTGTTTTATCTTCACTGAGAGGAATGACTGCAACGTTGGCTAGACAGGCTGCCGACTGCTTCTACACAAACCACAGGTTGCTTCTGCTTTGTCATTCCCAGCAAAACTGAACAAAACCTCTGCCCTCTATGAGTTTTATGAATATGTGCACCCATTTGTGCATATAAGCTCCTGGATGCATCCATTTCCTTCCAGATAAATAAAGTATGTATAAATAAATCTATGTATATGAACCGCCACTCACCCATACCTTTACTCACACAAACACAAGTATCATATCACTCACAAACACACTCCCATGCACCTTACTACAAACAGTTATGTGTAGCAGCACCCACAACACAACCCAGTGCAAAACGCACAAAAACAGACAAAACCATTCACAGAAACACATAAAAAACACGAAGCTGTTGATTTGCAGGTGGTAGCATTGCCGGTGCTAGGAATGTGCATGCCAAATCTGTGTCTATTTTTGGGATGCCAGCCCTTCCCTTTTACCTCTCACCAGGTGCCCCTCCCCTGGCTGCGGGTCTGTTCTCTTACCCCGTACAGGTGCCCCTCCCCTGGCTGCGGGTCTGTTCTCTTACCCCGTACACGTGTCTGGCACCGGCCTTGGCAGCGAACATGGAGAGGATGCCAGTTCCGCTACCCACGTCCAGCACGATCTTGTCCTTGAAGACGTGCTTGTTGTGGTACATGGAGTTCCTGTAGGTCAGCGTCCGAACCTCGTCCTTCAACATCTCCTGCAGAGAGAGAGAGAGAGAGAGAGCGAGAGAGAGAGAGAAAGAGAGAGAAACAGTCAGGAAGAGGGAGAGAGAAAGAGAAAGAGAGAAACACGGGCTTATGCGGACACACCCGTATAAACACAGTGTATTCATCATGTTGACACATGATCAGAGGAATGCCCACACACACGTACACACTGTACATCCACACACACACACACACACACACACACACACACACACACACACACACAAACGCACAATCACACGCACACACACACAGTTCACAGAGAGACACAAAAAACGAACCTAAAAAGTGAGCACTGCAATACACAACCTGTACAACTTTTCTGCACTGTATGTGTCTACGTGTGTGTGTGTGTGTGTGTGTGTGTGTGTGTGTGTGTGTGTGTGTGTGTATGTGCGCACATTTCAGGTTGAGAAGGAGAAAGTAGTGGACAGTCAATAAGAACATAATGAACAAAATGTCATGGCTTGTTAATCAAAGCTCTGTGATTGATTACGTTACCATTTAGTGTAATTTGGTATTGTAGTTTTGGGCGGCATATTGCACTGCCTTTTGAAAGTGGTTCGATCCAATTACAAATGTCAGAACATCACAGACGTCAATGAAAAACCAACTAGGCTTATGGGCAAGAAATGTCTGTCAATTAGACTGTCCACATTTGAACTCATCAAAGCCTGTGGCATTAGTAATAAATGTAACACCACTGATTCAGCAGCACAGAGTGTTTATCCCTTCACTTTAATGTGGCTGGTGTGGCCATCGTGGAGAACACAGACGCCAGCCCTCAGGTTCAAGATTACAGTAAGGTCAGTGCAGCTCACAAACTCTGGGGATTTGGATATTATTACATTATTATTACATTACACTTAGCTGACACTCTTATCCAGAGCGACTTACAGATATTTACAGGGTTTCAGTTACAGTCCCTGGAGCAGTGTGGGGTTAGATGCCTTGGTGAAGGGCATCTCAACCATGGGGAGGGCAGGATTTGAACCGGCAGCCTTTTGCAAGACCAACTCCCTAACAACTAGGCCACAGCTGCCCCCAGGATGTACCCCTAAACGCTTGTACCCCTGCCCCCAGGATGTACCCCTAAACACATACACAGCGCCAGAGTTCTGCCCTACAAAGGCAAAGTACAGTAACTATGTGAATACAGAAACTGAGAAAAATGAGGTGCAGTCTTCACTTAATTTGACAAACTATGCAGTTACTGCTTCTTGAGTTTGTAGAGCATAGTTGCCCTGCTCCTATTCCTGCTATGTGTATATTTGTTTTTGACCGTTCTGCGTTTGTTGTTCTAATTTTCTAACAATGCTGGCTTGTTCATTGATTGAGTCAGGTGAAACAAACCCTCACCTCGTGTATCCCAAAGTGAGCGTAGGAGTCAAAGTAGTAATCCCGTGATGTCATATCCTCCGGGTCCAGGAACTTGGCCATCTTGCCGCGGCCAGGGCAGTTGGGGAGGGCGGTGGAGTGCGGGGTGTGGGCGGGGCGGGGCAGGTGATGGACGGACGAGATGGAGCTCATGGGCTTGGGCAGCGGGGACGGCTGAGACTGAGACGGAGCTGCACTTAGGGGCTGCTGCTGCAGAGAGAAACAGACAGGAGTGAAGAGAGTGAGACAGAGACAGAGTAAAACAAAAGGGTGGGGAAGAAAGACAAAGATTGGAAGAAGGAGAGAGAATAAGAGTAAGAAAGTGAATCAGAGAGAGAGAGAAATAAAAGAGAGAAAACAGTGGAAAAGAGATAGACAGACAGACAGACAGACAGACAGACAGATAGATAGATAGATAGATAGATAGATAGATAGATAGATAGATAGATAGAGAGAGAGAGAGAGAGAGAGAGAGAGAGCAGAACAGACACAGAAAAGAAAAGAAAAGAAAGAGAGGGAAAAAAAGAGGGTGGGAAAGAGAGTGAGAAAAAGGCAGCAAGGGTAAAGGACAGAGTAAACACTGGAGATAGGTTAAACAACGATGCCATGACAGAGCAGGGGTGGTAAACAGAGGGATGTGTGGATGATAAATAGAGGAAGACATAGCGGACTAGGCTGGCAGAAACGTGTAAATACTGGACACTGATAAAATATAGTGAATGAAAAGTGATAAGAGATAAAAGTGAATTATAAGCCAGGATATAAAAAAAACGTCAGCTGTTGGGTTCCTTGATTTAGTGCCAGTCAAGATGACCTGCAGTGCTTTACCACAGGCTTAGATATCAGGAGTGCGTTTCAAACCTTTCACGGATCTTCTAACGCCCAGCACACTGTGTATGTTTGACCTTTCTGTAGAGGACAATTTCATGTGCAAGACGATGTTATAACAACCTGCAGAAATACATACAATTGCACAGAGACAGCAGTGCATTATGAATGTGGTATGGACATAGACCGTATAGATATGATTGAATGACCAACATAGGACAGTTTACGCACTAGTGAGGTACATAATGAATGGAAAGTGAAAACTACCATTTCTAATCAGTTCAGAATAATCTTCTGGCTTCAACACCTGCCTTACACTGCATGGTGTTCACACTCAGGCTGCATTGTGTAACACCGAACACTTAATGTATTCATTTGCTGACTCACAAACTCACTCACGTATTCTCATTCTCTCCCTCACCCACTCTATTTCTGACTCCCTCTCTTTCCTTCACCCTCATTTATACCATGCTTTTATGCCATACCATCTGGGTGCCTTCATATACTGTATACACATACACTACCCTGGACACTGTGGTGCGCTATGATACCATAGCATCACACTGCACCTTTAACATGTCACAAGCTCACTTTGTTGTAATGGCTCACAATTGATGTCCTCTTTTTACTCCTGTAGTATGACTGTGTGCATAGATGTCTTATGTCTGTGTCCCTATGTTGTGTGTGTGTGTGTGTGTGTGTGTGTGTGTGTGTGTGTGTGTGTGTGTGTGTGTGTGTGTGTGTGCGTGTGTGTATCTGTATGATGTGTGTATGATGTTTGTATATGATATACAGTAATGTGCAAAAGTTTTAGGCAGGTGTGAAAAAAATGCTGTCCACTAGCCTTCAAAAATGGAAGTGTTAATCATTTATGTTCATCAATTAACAAAGTGCAGTGACTGAACAAAAGAGAAACCTAAATCAAATCAGTATTTGGTGTGACCACCCTTTGTCTTCAAAAGAGCATCAATTCTTCTAAGTATACTTGCATAGTTTTTGAAGGAACTTGGCTGGTAACTTGCGCCAAACATCTTGAAGAACTAACCACTGCTACAAGATATGTTTTGCCAAGTAAAATTGAGCTCCAACCTTTGATGTTGAAAATTTCCAGTGTGCTGCTGTTCATTTCTATGGAGTTCCAATTTCAGCTTTTTTGCCAGCCTGCCACTAACTCACTCACTCACTAACTTAGTTACCCACGTTCTCACATACTCACTCACTCAAGCACTGACTCATTCATCCACTAACTCACTCACACACTGACCTATTCACTCACTCACCTACTGACCTACTTGTGCACTCACTCACCCGCTAACTCACTCACTCAACCACTCACTCATTTACCCACTAACTCACTCATCTACTCACCCACTAACTAACTCACTCACTCAACCACTCACTCACTCAACCACTCACTCACTCACTCACTAATTTACTAACTCACTCATGTACTTACCCATTAACTCATTTATTCACAAACTCTCACCCACTGACTCACTCAGTAATAACTCATTAATGTGCATTAATGACTTGAAGTCATTCCACCCTTGTACTTGCGCAGTCAGCCTTGCTGGGAGCACTGTGAGGAGCTGGGCGGGTGTAGCTTCCCAAGGAGCTGTGGAGGCTGTGGGGGCAGGTGGGTGGCTCTTGACCTGACTCTACAGCAGCGATGCTCAGTTTCAGTAGTGCCCTGATGCCAACACCTGTGCGAACTGGACTCTGATCTGGCTCACGGTACGCGTGCGGGACTCAAACCGGACTTTAGCCAGATCTGGCCCATACTTGGCTGGTGGTGTCTGAGGAGTGCCTGTGCATCTGCAGGCTAATGAGGCATCTCAGACACCACTAGGCTTTCAGCTCCTGGTTATGATCACAGGGTAACACATGCACTCTATTTCAGGATACCGTGTCCCTGCATTCACACATTATGCAATAGAGACAGCACAAGAGCCCTCACAAAAAAAACTGTCAACTTTGGAGAGAATTTCATATCAGTACAAGGAATATGTGCAAGGAATAAGTGACCTTGTAATAACTTCAAAAGAGTCTCTACACATAGCTTTATTTACAGTCTACCACAGGAAAAAAGAGATGGATACTAGTGAGATGGAGAGAAAGACAGAATAAAATGGAGGGAAAAGGAATGACACACAACAGAAGAGAGGAGAGAGAGATAGAGAGATAGAGAGAGAGAGAGAAAGAGAGATAGAGAGAAAAAGAGAGAGAATTGAATCGAATTGAATAGAGAGAGTAGAGAGACAGACAGACACAGACAGAGAGAAAAAGAGAAAGAAAAAGTTGTTTTGTCCTTGATGTTCTATTCCTACACTGATTTAGGTAGAGTTCCAAGCCAAATCTAGGAACTTTTCGGGTCCGCAGGGGTGGGTGAGAATGTGATAGAGGAGTACGAGAGAGAGGCAGAGCAGAGGGAATATACAAATCAGACTGATGGGGCACAAGAGTCAAGTCGAACGGGACTGATTTAACTCAGAGCAGGACTCAAGCTGGCTGCGATCCGGTGAAAGATGTGCCA
>CM050208.1:14105000-14112500 GCA_027475355.1 Coilia nasus
GCTGCAGTACCACGGACAGCGCACCGACCGACCCTGGATTCATCATACCTCCACTCCCACATATCATTTCGTTTCATTTTATTTTAGCAAAGGAATCGTAGTTGGGGTTGTGGTCTGAGGTAAACTGACCAGAATGTAAAGCCAGAATGCAATGCTATTTTGTCCGAGGTCAAGGTTTCATTTGCAGCGCAAAGAGCCTACAGTTCCATGGTATCCGTTGCAGGAATGTATCACAATTAGACAGTTTGATATAGACAAGTAAACGTGAATACACTGCCGAGTTGTAACATAGTAGGCTACACAGTATCGTAATACAACACTTAACTGAAGGTCAGTGGCGGCTGTAAGTTGTATAGTTACTTTTTGAACTACTTATTGCTGGAAAAGGATACAACAAATATAAACCCATCACTTATTTTAAAGGCACACGGGACAGTGGCGAACAACTTGCATGTAATCAAGCAAGCTGATGGATTTATGTGAAAGATAATGATCCTTGCTCCGTTTAAAAGTCTCTCTTACCTCTGTGTTGTCGGACTCCGCCATTTTTCTCCGAAGGAGTAGACAACGAGAAGAGTGTTTCATTCCCATATGAGCCAACGGGATTTGGTCAGTTCAAGAGGGGGTGAATCAGCCAAATTGAATGGAATGATTAGGCTACGTTAAAATATCCTTTGTAGCGGTTTATGCAATTTTGTCCTCCAAGCAGTGAATTGGTAATAGAGAGCATGCAAAATAAACTGTATAGTCCAATACACGGCGTAACTCCTGCAGCTTTTGTGAGCGGTTGTGAATCCATAGTGGAAAGTTAACTGCGCTGTCTTGTCAGGACGCACTGCTTCGCAAATTCTGTGGGTAAGGCTGAGATACCGTCCACGAACGCTCATCCATTCCTCCACCTGAGCACGCAGAAACTTCGTCAGCTGTCAGAACTCTGCAGCATATCTCATACACCAATATGGCGCGTCATTTAGAGAATTTGTCTCAGAAACGACCCCGGCGCGTTCTTACTTTATCTGAGTCTTACCAGAAACGTCCAACCGGTGAATCGCGAGGCAATGGTCAATTCAACACGGCACTGTTCATCGTCTCAGAATACAATCATTTTGGTTAATAACTCTCTCAGGTTAAAGAGGCAACTGAAACGACAGCTAGTTAGGCTGCATCTGGCGAGCGCGAGTGATTAGAGAAGCACAGTTCCACATCATAACACTGCCGAATCTTGACCGCTTTAATTGCCCCGTTTTTATTCAGTGCGTGTCAGAAGTTCACTCTGAAGTAATGACAGGTAGGCTACCCTCAGCGGTAAGGTGGAGAATGCATTTTCGCGCTCGTCTTCTGATAGGACTGACAGTTTCGCTCCCGCAATTCCACGAGGTTACTGGTTACTGGGTTATACGTCGTGGGGAGGGAAATGCCTGATGGATTCCTTTCTTTTTCTTTTTTTCTCTTCTGGATAAGTTCAAAGAACCAATGCAATTCTTCGTCGGTCTAGCTGAGTTCCAAAGCAGCACAACACCCCATTCTGTGACAGTTTAACAGCGATGCACAATCTAGTAGGGTATTTTCGGCCATGCGCGAAAAGACTGAGGAACAAATCAGTAGTGGTCTTATCTATTTATTCATTCTGTCTTTTGTAAAATCTTATGTCACAAGTCATATGTCATAAGTCTTATTTCATAACTGAAAATATATACTCATGAAAGACCAACTCAGTTGAGAAGTTTATAATGTTAACTTCTTAAAAATGTTATCACGTTGTTGCACAGGCAGTGTGAACTGTGTTGTCCCTTCTTTGTGCATTGCAGTGGTCCTGATAGCGCCACAAAAGTAAAACCAAGCACCGTCGGCATCTACTGTAATCCTAAACCACGACTGAGAAAACAGGCTGAAGTTTCCATACTGTGAAGAAGAAAAAGCGATGAGTTTATTTTCAGCCGACTCCCACCATCACGTCCACCCACTCATCTCGCTGCATAATTCATCTCCCAGCTCTCTCTCCCTATCACCGGCTGCTGCAGGGTGTCCCTGGCCGTCGAACAGCAGCTCTTGACCGACTCTATCCACAGACATGTGGCACGGGCTACTGAATTATGTCAAGTGCAAGTATGCACTATAGGAAAAGTCGTTTTGTAAGTGTCAGTTAGTTGTAGGTGTCAGTCATTTTCCATCTGAATTAAGCTGTTGTTCACTAATGTGCTTCATAAACAGATTCACAGCTTGACACCCTGCACCCCTACCCACCCACCCACACATGCACACACACACACACACACACACACACACACACACACACACACACAGGGGGGCAGATAGAGTCCATCTCCACCGCCCTTTATTCCACTGATCATCTTGCCATCAGTCGGGACTGTTGGGGATGTGCCATGATTTCCAAGGACAAAGAAAGAAAGAAAGAAAGAAAGGAGGAAGATGGAATACAACAAAACATATCATAGTCCTATAGGTTTGCTCAAGTATTGATGCCATGCACATTATTTTACAGTGCTGGTGTCACAAATCCAAAGAATCACTTCATATTTTGATCATGATGATATCTGCATTATAAAGCACATTTCAGCATTCAATTCTGTGCAATGTAGTAAGAATAGCTGTTTTTTCTGTGACATTTACAGTACACAGCATTTAAGTCTCTAGGTACAGAGGAACAGCTGCTCAAGGTAAATACAAAGACCAGAAATGTGAGTTCGATATTTTCCATCAACTGAGTACATAGAAATATAATGTTCCAATTTCCCCAAGGTTGTCAGTAACATTTGTACAAGGAAATACAACTCTGTTGTCTGAAATATTTTGACACACATTTTTTCTTTGGCTTTTCTCTTTCTTTCTTTCTTTCTTTCTTTCTTTCTTTCTTTCTTTCTTTCTTTCTTTCTTTCTTTCTTTCTTTTAATAGCAGTGTAGATGCATGCACACACACACACACACACACACACACACACATTAACACGTGTGTTTTCCATTTTTTAGGGGTTTCAGCAGAAGAGCATGTACCTCCACAGGTCATCCAGATTTCGCAAAAGCTATAATAAGCCTGTCATCCGGTGAAGATGAGGCTCATGGTACACTACCATGGTAGTAAATGAAAGATGAGATCTTTTGAAATGATGCTCGTAAGTACATGATTTTGGCCTTGGTACCAGACAACATGCACATTACACTTAGCTACAGTATAAGAAAACTGAATGCATAAAGAGTGAATGGATCTCAAATTTGACATAGTGTGTTTACAGCTTTAGAGTAGCTTATTTTGATTTGATGTGCAGGTGCGAACAGTGTCAGAGCTAGCGATGAGCTAACAGTAAATAATAATAATAATAATAAACTTTACTTGTATAGCACAATTCATACATACAAGATGCAGCTCAAAGTGCTTTACAGTAAAAGCACATGTGATTATCTTCTATTGCACCTCAAGCTATCTGCTGTCAGTCATCCTTGACTTCTCTCAGTTGGTTTGTAAGCACCACATGCCCTGCACAGCCTATTGAGTTTGAGTCGAATGGAAACTGGTCATCATCATCATCATCATCATCATCATCATCATCATCATCATCATTATCATCATCATCATCATCAGGAGCCATGATTGAGTCTCATGCGCATAAACACAGACATTCGTTCCTGCTCCAGCCTGATATGGCTGGTGATACCACACAGCAGACAGACACCAGACACTGGTGCCAGGCAGCCCTAGACCTTGGCCTGCACCCATTACAGCTGACCTTTTTAGGGCTGAGGTCTGGTAGGTAGGCAACATAAAATTACCTTAGGGAAGCCTAGTAATAGCATATCAACTGGGAAAAACTTCAAAACAATGAAGTAGTTTTTGTTGTTGTTTGCTCATCTTCCTGTAATTTTCAGCCTACTTTATTGTAAATTTTACAGGACCGAAACCTTAATATTGCTCTGTTATGAAATATTGATGACAACGATCTGCTGTCAAATAATGCTAATGTCCACAAAGTCCAGTTTGATAGTTAACCAGTGCCACATATACTCCATAGTCTGGATGTGGCGGGCCACTAGTCTAGCTAGTTAACTACTTGCTTAACCAGAGAAGACTAGAAGCTTCCTTCACATAAGTAAGTACACACTGCTATGTAGCTACAGTATGTAAGGTGAAGGTGTGGAAACTCATTAAGGCTAGTAGCCATCATTTTAGTAACCACCACTGTAGACTACTGAACTGAAGAAGCCTTTTGGAAGAAAGGTGAAATGTCTTCAAGCTCCAAAAAGAAGTCCAGTTGCTAAAAGCTCCTTTGACTACCACTGTAGATGCGCAGTGACAAGTGTACAGTAGGTGCAAAGGTGAAGGTCTTGAGACAAACTCAGAGGAGGAGTCACAGGTAAAGTTTGTGCGCTCTGGTGTTTAATTACATTATAGCATGTATGAGGACAAATTTTGTATCTGCAAAGGAAAGAACAGAGGGAAAAAAAAGAATGTGTTAAAACCGGCTGGTAATTATGAAAATCACTAGGTGTTGTAATTGCAGCTGTCACACTAAAGCCCTTTCCTAAATAGCTGCTCTTACTTAAGATTCGGTGCATCACAGGTGCAATTATAGCTAATTTAGCTGTATTCAAGTTAGCATATTTTTAATATGCACCCCAGTGAACCCCATCCAAATGTTAGCATCTCAATCGCAAAGATCAGAAAACTGAGGTGCCAGTCAGCGGACCACAACTTGACCAAATCAGGTAGGTACGGAAGTAAAAGACATCACTTCATAAAATACATGAAAAATCAACAATACTTGAATAAAAACTAACAAAGGGCAATTAAAAGGGGGACTACTCTAGCCACACAATTAAAGAAACTAGCGCTAATTAACCATTTTATAATGGATCCTAGCAGGGCACATCAGGACTCATTTCTTTGTCAAGTGCAATATGACTGAGGGTGGTTTTGAACACAGGAAAGTCTCGACTGTAACTAGCCTGGGGCTCTGGCACAGGGGCTCCGGTTCCCCTCTGGCCAACAACAATATCCGGTGATTGACAGCTGAATAGGGTGGCTGTGAAAGCTTATTAGAGATCTTAGCATGGAGTGGATTTGTCTCCGTGATTAATATGGCTATTTTTAGAGCATTGCTGGGAGGCCTGACTGACAGACACATGAACTTTTGGTTGCATTCAGTGTGAATTAAAGGAACATTTATGTGGCGTGGACAGTGATAACTGACTTCCACCAGACCACCCATAGCTAACTTCATTACAAATTTCATTTTAAATAGAATCAATTAAAGGAAATATATGCTTGAATTGGTGTGATTATGGGTAACTTGAGTTCAGCATGTACGTGTCTGATTACCGCTTGTCAACAGAAAGCAGAAAGACGGGCAGGTGAATTAAAGGTAGTGTGCTTAGATGTATCTATCTTGCTGGTTCAGCCTTCCACTTCCTTATCTGCTTTGCAATAAAAGTTTCCAGCAACAGTTTTGCATCAGTTTGTTTAAAGCTACATATATCACCCCAAAGTATTAGGGTTCCATGATGTTTCTTAACTAGTGGTTCTGGGCTTAACACAAACTCTTGAAAAGACAAGAACTACCTTGCCATAATAACAGCTACAACTTACGCGATTATAATACAGAAAATGTCAGTAGTCCTTGGTATCAAGTCTGAAATAATGAGGAGAACTAAAAACAATGGTGCGAAAGAAGGTCATTCAAATTAAAATTAAAATGTCATGATGCTGTTTGTAAAAATTACGGATAGACGAACGAACAGATAGACAAACAGCTAGAGAGACAGACAGCTAGACAGACAGACAGACAGACAGACAGACAGACAGACAGACAGACAGACAGACAGACAGACAGACAGACAGATAGACAGATAGACAGATAGATAGATAGATAGATAGATAGATAGATAGATAGATCGATCGATCGATCGATCGATAGATAGATAAAAAGCACACCATCGCCACACATTACAGTTACATTTCTTGCTTTTAAAAACATGTCAGGTTCTATTCTGAGAGCTATAGCTATGGAGTCTATGATAAAGTGCTCCTAAAGACCAGGCTTTCAGCGCCAGGGTGTGACTGGCAGGGTGCCTGCGCGAACAATACCAGCGCAGCTCTGACTGCAGCCATTAATTGATTCCTCTGAGTGCGCTTGCTTCCTTTGGCACAGCCAGGCCTGTCAGATCACATGCCGAGCCTCATATGATCGCTTCATCACCTGTCTTTGCCCAGTCCCCCCGCCACGCTACGCTACACAGGACGGCTGTCTGAAATGTCGCAGTAAATGGTGTTTGCACAGTGTGATCTGTGGCTGCACAAAGCCAAGTTGTTCAATACAGTGGTCTCTTGCCTTTGAACATCTGGTGTGAGTCGCAGATAATGAGAAGGTGAGAGGGGTCTGTCTCATTCTCTCTCTCTCTCTCTCTCTCACACACACACACACACACACACACACACACACACACACACACACACATATTTACACACACACACAGACACACACACACACACATATTTACACACACACACACAGACACAGACACACACACACACACACACACACACACACACACACACACACACACACACACACACACACACACACACACATATTTACACACACACACAGACACAACACATCACAGACAGAAATGAGACATAGACATACACATACACAACCAAAAACACAAACATGCATTTTCAAAAACACAAACAGTTACCATAAGAGCACAGTGATCAGATATACTTTGCAAAGTGATTACATTTGAATACCGATATGTGACATTTTTTCTGTTTTACTTTGTGTTATTCACAGCAAGCACAGATATACATAGGCAGGGTTATGCAAGATTAAAAAAGGGTTCTGCAAAAAAAAAAAAAAAAAAAAAAAAATCATTTTTCTAAGCAGTGTAAAAATAGGAAGACAAGTCTCTCTGTCTTCTATCTCCCGCCTCCAATCTCTCTCCTCTACACTCACATTTCCCATCAATTCTGCTCTCCGTCCCCACTCATCTTCTCTTTTTCCATTCCCGTCTGTCCCTCCTCCTCCTCCCCTCCTCCTCCTCCTCCTCTTCTGTCCTCCTCCGCTGGGGTTGGCACCTGTTCAGGGATGCTACCACTAATCCCTTGAAGGCAGCTACCATACAATACATCCCTTCAGCAGAATCAATCACACTCACACACAGACACTCTCTCTCACACACACACACTCTCACTCTCTGTCTCTCACACATACGTTAACACACGCACACACCTGCACGAACGCGTGCACACAAACACACACACACACACACACACACATACATACCGACACAAACTCACCTAGATATTTCTTCTGACACTAACTAATCCCCCAGAGGAGGAAGGGGAATCAGAGGGTACAATTCTAAAGCAGACACAGGAAAACACATTCACTCACACTGACACACTCAGGCACACACACACACACACACACACACACACACACACACACACACACACACACACACACACACACACACACACACTGA
>CM050208.1:14115000-14125000 GCA_027475355.1 Coilia nasus
AGACTACCGTCTTGTGCGTGGAGGATCCATTTTTTATAGCCCAGCTGTGGCTAGATGAGGCCCTGTGTTACTGCTCAGAGGCACTGCCGACCTGAAGCTTTGATACTCCCACACGCCTCCAGCTCTTAGTAAACAAGATGTCCGCCACAACAGTCCTCATTTGTGCTGAGACCAGCTTGCGGTACACCTTGCAGGGTTGCAGAAGGCTGTAATTACAGACAAATAGAGTTCACAGATGCCAGAAAACCACCTTCTCAAAACATGGCACTAATGGGGCTGCAGTATAAGTACACACAAAAAGGGCTTTTCTCTAAAACAATGCGGAAAAAAGGAACAAGACTTAAAAAGAAAAAAGAAAAGGTGAATATAGCTTTGACAAGAAGAGCTGTGCAGGAGGCTGAAACACAACATTAACTACGCCGTTGATGTCGGTTTTCAGGTACAACATGTTCATTTTTGTAAGAGTATGACACTGCCATATGCTACCAAATAGGGGCACTGCTTGCTACTCATGCTGCTGGTGATGGTGATGGTGATGCTGATGGTGATGGTGATGGTGATGGTGATGGTGATGGTGATGGTTTCATTTCCTTTCCTTTCCCTTCCCTTCCTTTTCTTCCTCGTTTTTCACCTCATTACTGGGGTAAAGCCAGCCAAACCTCCCAGCCTGTATCCACACCTACACACACACACACTCACTTTTTCTCACAATGTGGCCAGGTAAGAGCCTGGATCTGGAGCTGGACCTGGATCTGGTTCAGTTCTAAAGCCTGTTAAGTTAACCTGCTAAGGTACACTTAGGGTCCTGGGCCATCATCTCCTGAGAGCCGAAATTTCAATCCAGGTTTATTTTTGGGCACAGTTTTTTGCACGCAGTTGTCATAGTGACCTACTTGATACCACCACTGAGACTCTGGCAGTCTGTCCGCCACTCTGCGCTCTGCGCTCAGAGCTCAGCCAATCTTTTCAGGAAGGAGGAAGAAGGAAAAAAAAGCGAAAGGCGGCGACGTCCATGCCAAATTTGGAGCGAGGCGGTGAGGGAAGGAGCCGAGGAAGGCTGGGGAGATTACAGAGCTGCTCCGGGGGCAAAATGGGATTTCTATTCGTGTGTCCTGCCCCCCCCAGAGAATCGGCCGGCGGACGTACGTAGTTCAGAACACCAGATGTACTCAAGAGTGGGACTCCATTTTTTTTTTTTCATTCTCCTTGACGAAGGTAGACAGGACACATATAGACCAAAAATGGGGGCAATTTCAGCACGTTATATTTAGTTGCTCTAAATTGAGTTTGAGACTGTGGCATGTGCCCTCTGTAATGTGCACTCAACACCTACCTGCACACACACACACACACACACACACACACACACTGTCTTCCTTGCATTAATATATGACACAGGGTAGTGATGACAACGATAAAAACGGCCTGTGCCTATTTTGGTCTCCTTTTAAAAGATTAAGAGCAGGTATAAACTGATGAAACCTACAGTACTCTAATAGCACACATTGGTTTGATATAGTTTCAGTGTTCTTTGGCTCAGATATTCTATTTTGACTGACAAATGTCTGCAGGTGTTACTACCGATGACAGCTGTTTTATGTAATGGCACTTAACAGTTGTAATTATGATGTAGTTATAGCTGTTATGATGTACCTGCCACTCTTTAAAAGAAACAGAACAGCCACTCTGCCAAAGGCAACATAATAATACATGTGTCAGGAGTCAAAAGAAAGCAGCTGAGTGCAGTTGAGACCTTTAAAAAATGAAACATATATTTTACGTCACTTGCAGTATACTACATATTACAGTAATGCTATGACAGATTTTATTTAAGCCATCTGACATAGTGGACTTTAGATACTGTTTGCTATGCCCTACAAAGGCAAAGTGCATTAACTACATGAACACAGAAAATAAGAAAAATGCCTTTAATGTTGTCATACAGCCCAGTTAAACATGTTGTACATATAATAGTGCTTTCATGTACTTTGGTAATAGGAAGAAACAAGAGATTTAGTCATTAGACAAAGCAAGTGTCAATTTCCGGTCTAAACTCAGTTTGACAAAAGATGTAGTTACTGCCTTTTGGCTTTGTATGGCAGTGCTGGTTCAGGTTTGAAATACATGGTCAGTTGATCAGGCAAAATGTAGGTTTCAAAATTAAGGTTGGTGGAGTGTTATGCAGCTGCCAGATATTTCCAGGGATTTTGCTGTGCCCTGCTGTATCTACTGATCGTAGCCTCTTAGCGGTCACCGTATCGCCGGCGCTACAACTCACTGTGACCAAAAAAAAAACGTAATTACAACATTAAAACATTGCTACGACATTACAGAAAGTCTTTAGTAACACATTACAACTTGGTCATTGCCATTCTGGTAACAACAAAGTTATAATAGGGGGTGCGTCTCAAAGGGTTAAAACAAATGTGTGTGTGTGTGTGTGTGTTGTGTGTGTGTGCGTCTGTGTGTGTGTGTGTCTGTGTGTGTCTGTGTGTGTGTGTGCAAATTGATTTGATACATTCATTTGTGCAACCCTCATCTTTGATCTTGGTTGTAATTAGACACACAATAGATGGCAGACTGATAAGAAACACTCATTCCATTCAGCTGTAATTACACTGGGGCGATGAGACCGGGGCATCTACACACACATACACACACCTTTACGAGAGGAGGGTAGCCCTCTCACATACACATGTTGTGATGCACAATTTCATACAAATACACATAAATACACACACACACACACACATGCACACGCGCACACATGCATGCACTCACGCATGCACTCACACACCCAAACACATGCACTCTCATTCATTTACTCACTAATGCACATACACGCAATTATAACCATTTATGAATGTGTTAAAATTGTCTTATAAATTCAAGTTTCATAGAAAGTAATACTGAAACCAAAACCTCTTACCCTCCACTGAATAGTTGAAAACTGGCAGGTTAAAAATGCCCCCCACCACCAGGGCAGGAATTTCACGAGGGCCATGAGGGCCATGGCCCTCATGTCCTCTCAATTTGGCCTTGTGCCCTTAAAAAATATATGCCAGAAGGCCATAGTGGCCTTGATGCCCTTCCACAAAATTGACAACACAAAAGACCAAGTGGCCTTGCCCCTAAAATGATGAAATTCCAGGCCTGCCCACCACTTTGAACGAGCGTATGTCTTCTCCCCAGCAGCAGGTCTGGCCATATTTGCAGTGACTCCTGTAAACATGTTGCGTGGGCCTAAAGCTGACGCAATGCTATGTCTTGGGGCCAGTTCTGCTCTTTCCAAGGTTAGAGTCCAAAGTTAATGCTTTTGGCAGACACAACCCATTAGTGTCAGACTTTTTCAGGTTTCCCGTAGTCGCTCCTCTCTGTTAAAGTTGTTTTTTTTTCCTCCAGCACAATCGCTCCATTTTTTTGTCTGATTTTCCATTATACTTGACATGGGCAGGGTGACTCTTTCAGGGACAGATCTGGCCAGTCGTTTCATAAAATATGGAAACGCTCCGCTCCATAGTTGAAAGATGAAGGGCCTGTTCTGTATTGAACAGGTTTGTAGCTGCACTTTGTTCTTTGTGCTCCACTTGTGTTCCATATTTTGTGTTTTTCCCATAAGTCAGTGCAAAACCATGACAGGAAAACATGGCACAGATTAGTCTAATAATGAAAATTGTGCAATATGCACGTGAGCAAATAGTGATCTGTCTGTCATTATCCAACTGAAGATGAGCACTTTTAATTGGTCATCCAGTTAACTGGGAGTCCTGTGTAGGAACGGAGACACAAAATGATTGCCCATCCCCCCTGGATCTGGGCCTAATTTGCCATCGACTCACATCAGGTAAGGGCCTGCTCTATTGCACACCGCTTCTGTCAGATGTGGAACTGGTATCAAATACATATCGAGCAGGCTGTTTGACCATGACAGAGGCATCATCTGAACAGTGACGCTGCCTGTCATGTGTCAGGTGGAAACTGTGCGGATAACATGCAAATATTATCTGTTCAGAATATAGTCTTCAGAAGTAGTGAGACAGGAGATTGATGGGTTATACACACACGCAGACACATGAATGCACGCATGCACGCATGCACGCATGCACGCACACACACAAGTATTGTCATTCTCAGTGCTTTTTTTCCCTCTCTCTTCCTCTTTCTCCTGCACAGACACAGACACAGACACAGACACATACACACACACACACACACACACACACACACACACAAAGTCTTTCTCTCTCTCTCTCTCTCTCTCTCTCTCTCTCACACACACACACACACAAACAGTCTTTCTCTCCCTCTCTCTCTCTCTCTCTCACACACACACACACACACACACACACACACACACACACACACACACGCACGCACACGCACACACACACACACACGCGCACTCACACATTTTTAAAGTGCATGTTTTCCCAGTAAAATGCCTCTTTCATCAATGAATAGTCAAAAGTTAGCTCTACCATCACCACCTTCCCAATCCAATTCAGCTTAGGAGGTGGCATTTCAGTGCATTCTGTTTATTTGGTTGTTTTGTTTTTTGGCAGACTTATGTAAAGACTAGGAAGACAACAGCAAGGAAGAACCCATTTCGCTTCTGAAGTGGATCTGCAAAGGATTTTTCCATTGTGTCAACCTCCTGAGACAGGCAATTTAGTCTTCGTGGAGGTCCGCATTCTTCCACTTATATAAGAACTCATCACAAATGCCAAAGTGCATGGTTACCAGCAACCTGGGAAATGCCAGCCTTTCTTTGTTGAGGCACAGCACAGCTCACGGACGAACAAGCCCCGAACAAGCCAACAAGAATGGCTGACATTAGCAGTGCCATGCACATCTGCACAGTGACAAAGAGCAGTAAAACCCCTCTCTAACTAAATCCCGCAGCATCATGGATACGTTCTCAGTTCCACTGGTTCTGGGTTGCATACAAATATACTGCACACGTACAGTATCCTGGGGGACCAGACGAATCTGAACACTCCCTATAGACATACGTTTGCTACACAGTGGATGGGCACTTTGTTTGAAGTGTTAACCTTTTGATTTTGCCTTCGATGTCTTTTAGCTTACTGGTTGGTTAAATTGATTTTAAAAATAAATAAATAAAATGAATAAATAAATGAGCTGTACATTTCTCTGAAAAATCAAACTGAGCTGGCAGAAGATCCAGAGAAGTTGCACTGCTTCACAGTCTTGCCCAGAATCTCCACATTCTGATTCATGTTTGGATAATGACCTTGCCTGTTCTTCTGAATTGACTGACTGATCGATTCACTTTGTAGAGACTTACTGTACTGCCTGCCCGAGTAGTAACATCCTGCCAATGGCCATGTGATTACATTTCTTGATGGATTGCTTGATACTTTACTCTTATTCTTCATAAATCTTCAATTCATTTCTCTAAAGAACTGCTGTTCCTAAGCCTGCTTTTGGGTACAATCACCACACCCCTGCACAATATGAATACAAATATCAGACACCCCTAACCAGCAATGAATACCGATAGAACAGCTTCAACCATTTTTATTAATCTATAATGACACTCAATACACTTAACAAGGTATACACTTTGTTTTGATGCTGTGTGTGCTCTGAGAATATTGCACAGAAAATGTGAGAAGCTGACCATACCTGCTTTAGTTTGAACAGTTTGTCTCAGTAGGTACTCAGGACCATCTGGTAGCTGTGTGCTCATTTGGGGATGAGACATCTTGATGTTGACATTTTGAGGGAGTGTAGTCCTAATTGGCGGCTGCTACTCTGAGGTGTGAACCGAGGGCCTGACAGTGGCTGTGGGGGGGTTGCTGTCAGGCAGCGAGTGGGAACGGGTCACATGTGTGCTGCAAAGCCGTCGGCTAATGTGCTGTTCACACATCACTACGCATTAACATACCACTCAGACCCGCAGCACACTCTTAATGAGCAAACACATACACGTGCATATACATGCACACCTACACTAAGATATATACAACACATGTATGCCCATGAAAAACACACACACAAAAACTCATTTTAACTTATATGATTTACTTATAAATTATGAGCACATCAAGTTTCAAAGTACACTAATGAACCAATGATTTTGTATGTGGTGCACCATCATATAATTTACTATCAGATAAAGTTTCAAAAAAAAAATCTGTACAGTGTATCTATATATTTTTTCATATGTGCCTACACACACACACCCATGTCTATAGAAACTCATAAAGCCAAATATTGCAGATTTACTGTATGCTTTTACATACATATACAAACTGTGGTCACACAAATACATATGAATTGGTCTTTGAACAGAACAGTAAAATACAATAAGCATGTTGTGCAGCAGGTTTTAGATACATAAATAATGCAAATTACTTTTATTGTACCACCTGCTGTTAGCCCTCCTTTATTATTTTCTCTTTCTGTCTTTCTGTGTGCCCGAGTCTTTATCTGTGCCTGCAGAATTGAAAGAATATCTGATTGCTGCCATTAAGTGAAGATAACAGCCCTGTGTAACAGTGCATCTGAAGGTCACTGATAAAATAGATTTCAAAGATCACAAATGTCTAAATTACAATTAGAGGTTAGATGAGCGCAAGGGACGTCTAGCAGCCTTGTGCATATGATCTAATTGAACACCACAAAAATAGCAGATCAGATTTTCGATCGGAATCGGCATTTCTCTCTGTGCTCTCTCACAACCAAACAGGAATTGTGGTTTATATAAAACCTCTTTGCTATTGAGCCTTTTTGTCGAGGTTAGAGAAAAGACTATCACAGATCAGAGAGATTTTATGGCCATGTGTGTTTTGGCGATATGGCTGTTAAGCAGTAGACAAGGCATCTTTCATCTCCTGAAGAGTCCTTATCCCTGTTGAAGCCTTCACAGGTGGCCAAGGCTGGGGAGCCTGCCTCAGGATGATAAAAGCTGTGATTGACTGATCGACTGAGCCTGGCCTGGGTGACCTGTATCGAGAGAACACAGCCAGGCACACAGCCTCTGCAAGGGCGCTCGGCTCAAAACAACTAAAAATACCGCTTGAAAAATCAGCTAAAAAGAAGCATTTATGAGGGGCGATATATCCTGTCAGGGTTGACACTTTAAGGGTCCCCATCAGGAGAAAGGCAGTTTGGAGGTGCAGAGGGAGCAGAAGTGGTGGTCTAAGGGGTTGTTTGGATTCTTAGATGTGCTTTTGTGCTTTTACTTGCTTTGTGTGTGTGTGTGTGTGTGTGTGTCTATGTGTGTGTGTGTGTTTGTGAGTGTGTGTGTTTGTGGGTTTGTGAGTGTGTGTTAGACGATAAGAGCGTGCGACTTACAGTTTACAAAGAACACAAAGTACTTGTGCATGTAGGAAGAGCACCTTAGGGAGAAACTATAGCTATTACACCTACCCCTACACTATCTATAATCACGTAAATAGTTCAGGCTGTTAGTCCCTACTCCCAGGTGTAACACACACAACTGGCCGCTGACTACAGCTATTCACGCAACCTCATGTGAGCTGTACAGGACAGAGCAGCTGAGGGGATGGCCAACTGGAGCCGTACAGACAGATGCTCAACAAGGGTTAATCTGAACCAGCCGGCTACCGTTAAAGTGACTGGGGCTGCTGGGGTCGTTTACATGATCCACTCAGCAGCACCTACCTATCGCTTTCCCCCATGGCTTTCACCATGCCAACAACATGCATCTCATCCAGGACCACTGGCAAGCCTTTGCAGTTTCCTCCAACATTTCCTTAACATTTAAAATAACTAGATAAATACATAAAAATACAAGACACTTGCACATGTGGGGAGAGCACTCATTGTACCACACCTCAGGCTTTCCTAACTACAGCCATTACAATTATCCATACACTATGTGGGACACATCCTCAGCAGTGTACCTCAGGATCAACGGGTGTTTCGGGCCTTTATTCACTGTACACCCTCCCCTGAGGCGGCCCCACTAAAGGTGATCAATCCTTTAGCGTGTGTCCACAGTTTAGCTACCTGCTACCCAAATTTCCAAAATGTACTTCCACAATTCACTTACAACCACCGTTTACTTCCAAAATTTACTACTTCCTGCTCATTACCAACTATTTGCACCACCGCATTAAAATAAATAAATAAATAAATAAAAAATAAATATAAAAAAAAACAAATTAGGGAAAGAGGAGGGGAAGGAGAAGGGGGGAGAGGGAGCCTGTCTGGGCTTTGCTCACCCCAAGGGCCTGTCTGGGCCTCATCTCCTCCTCCTCCTCCTCTTCCCCCATCTCATCTCCTACACTGCCCCCGCCCGACTTCCAAGATTTTACTTACAAAATTAACCACAACCAACTTCCAAAATGACCTGCTTACTTACTAATTAGGACTTGTTATCGAATATTTGCACTTTACCACCATTTTACCACAGATACTATCACTTTGCAGTCATTAACGCATACGCCATTACACAAACGACACTGCCAGTGCTAGTTCTAAAAACGATTCTACCCATTGACTTACCATTAGATGTATCCACCTCTTGAATCTAATGGTGTCTAATGCTCAGCTATCCCGTGTTCCATACACCGCAAAACCCCGGGAAACTTGGCCACTCTGTATCCCAATACACCGCACGATCCCAGAGAGCCTGCTTCTAAGCTGCCCATGTGTGTGATGGCTGCCATTTATAAGCCTCTTTCTTCTTCTGTGTTTCTATTGACCCACTAAACGCACTACTGCCCTCTGCTGGTCTGGGGTGCCCGTCCTTATCTGCACAAACAGCCCTAAGTTGCACTAATCGCCACCTCCTCGGTAGCACACTGGCTAAAGCACTCGACCCACACCTGGAGGGCCCGGGCTCGAATCCCGCCCCATTCGAACATGGCAACCCTACTGCTTACCCCAGGCAGAGACCGCCCTTCTCATCCAGATCCAATTACTAGTCCAAGCTGCTTCCTCTGACATCTCCCTAACAGTTTTACGTAGATTCTTACCACCAACCCCAAGCTCCCCTAGCAATGAAATGACTGACCCTTACAAACCCTCTACAACCCACTTCTACTGGAAATACTCTTGCCCTCCATCCTTTCTGCTCTGCTTCCAATCTCAACTCTTCATACTTAAGCTTTTTCCTTTCATATGCTTCCTCTAGGGAGCTTTCCCATGGGACAGTGAGTTCAATAAAATACACTACCTGCTGGCTGGTCGACCAATAGACTATGTCTGGCCTCAAGTTAGTGGTAACTATTTCTTGAGGGACCACCAACTTTCCACCCACATCTACCAGCATCTGCCAATCCTTTGCTTCCTGTGTAGTACTCCTTGACTTTACGGCTCTCTTACTTTTCTCACCCTCCCGCACAAACTGGATACCTTTTTTATGACTACCTTCTGCATTTACCTGCTGCCTCCTACTCTCAATTCCTGCTGCTAAGCATTTTAATACTTGGTTGTGACGCCACGTATAGCGACCCTGTGCCAAGCTAACTTTACAGCCAGATAGTATATGTCTCAATGTGGCTACACCTGAACAGAGTGTGCATGACGGATTCCCATCTGTCCAGATTCTCAGGTTATCTGGCGATGGGAGCACGTCGTACGTCGCTCCCAATAAAAACTTTAGCCTGTTAGACTCCATACTCCACAAATCCCTCCAAGTAACCTGTTTTCTCTCTACTCCCTCCCAATTCAACCACTGGCCCTGCTTTGCTAGTGACACAGCTTTTACCTGTCTACTAGCTTCTTCTTGGCTGCGTATCTGCTCTACAACCAATCTCCTTTTCTCCTTCTGATCTGCCTTTCTCCACATTGGCTTCCCTGATGTACGCCCCAAGCCTCCCCGCCCAATCTGGACATTTCCCATTATCTCTCCATGTCTAAGGGCTGCCTCTGCCTCCTGCACTGCTACCTTTGGTTTCCACTTTCTCCCTTTGCTCGGGTTAGGAGCCAGACCACTGACTATCCTGTCCTTGCTCCCTGTTAACAACAGCTCTGTCCTAACCTTAGCACACTTAAATTCCTC
>CM050208.1:14130000-14195000 GCA_027475355.1 Coilia nasus
CAGTGTAGTAGTACATCCACATGCCTTTCACAACATCTAGCCCTGGCTCCCCCACAAACAGACAGGTACACAGCAAACTAACCAGTGTTGAAGTGACTCCCACAGAGTTGATTTGAGCCCTTTTGAGGGTTTATATAGTTTCACACTCTTCAGAGTTATATGAAATAACCCCGACTCTTGACACCTTTTAAGTTAGAAAATGTTAACATTACACTTTACAAAACACTCCCAAATGTTTAACCCTGAACTCCAAGTTTTGTTGTGTACATTCCAGGCTAATTCTTTCCCAGGGAGAGAATGGAGCTTTCGGCTGTGGCTGACAGCCCTTGTAATGAGCTGTGTGGAGGTGGAGGGGGCTCGCATATCACACCGGCTTCACTAATGCCGAGTCACCACACCAGAGGAGGCTGGGAGAGAGAACACTGTCTTCCTTTCCTTACGCAGCATGACAGCTTGTGGGGGTGGGAGAGGGGGATTCTGAGGGTTAGTGATAGGGAGAATTGTGTGTGTGTGTGGGGGGGGTGTTGAGGTACAGGTGGCAAAGGCAGCCCTGCTGAGGCATCTTGGCACTGGCAAACATCCCCATCCCCATGCCGATGCAATGACACGCCACTTCATCTCTCCTCCACACGTCCTCTGCAGAGAGCTCTCAGCTCCACCCACTCTGACGTACGTCTTCCTGCCCGTGGAGATTAGTTTCATTGTCGAGTGAGACAAGAAGGTTTGTGTGTGTGTGTGTGTGTGTGTGTGTGTGTGTGTGTGTGTGTGTGTGTGTGTGTGTGTGTGTGTGTGTGTCTACTTTTAAAAAAAAAAGTGTTTCTTCTCAGATAATAAAAATTGGAATGCCGAGAGCAGTGTGTGTGTGTGTCAGCGTGTCTGTGTCTGTATGTCAGTGTGTGTGTGTGTGTGTGTGTGTGTGTGTGTGTGTGTGTGTGTGTGTGTGTGTGTGTGTGTGTGAAAGTCGGAGAGAGAGAGAGAAAGACAGAAAGAGAGGGTGATAAGGAAAAGGAGGGATCCTTTGGCTTACGCCTTGTCATTCCCAGCTGCACTTGAAAGGGAAGGTGCTAATGGCTTTCACTGAGCACCAGAGCAGGTGGGAGATCTCACAGCCTCTCATGTCATCATCTTCTTCACACACATACTGATAACAGGCACTTAACTAGGACTAAAAACTTGCATAACGATCACATTAAAAAGCAAAAGAAAATATAGCTGCAAGCAGCGATGAGAGGGCCACGTATCTGCCCGTGACCTAACCTGTACAATTTTTCCTATAACAGTGTCCTCTAGGAAGTGCCTATATCAAATCATAGTTCCAGATCATTTGAATTAGAATTTTAGAATATCTCTGTACTACCAGTTGCACACTCTTTGACATCGCTTATGTTGTGGACATCTCTGCACTTAGCCTAATAAAATGTATTACATATTGCGTTCAAAAAAATGTATTACAAAATGCGTAAATTATTACAAAATCCGTAAATTATTTCATAATGCAGTGAACATTTGTTACATTTTTTTCGGGTTATTACATAATGCGGTGTTATTACATAATGCGTTGTTACACCGTTGGTAGCGAATGGTCACTGAGACTGCCAGCGCAGATGATTTGCAGCTCACAATAATTAGGGCTTGTAAAAGAATTTAATGAAGCAGGCTAGTGAGAAATGTTAAAAAGTATTTACAGTATATGCAAAAGGAACAGGTATTAGGTAGAAATGTACATTTTTAGTAACTTAACTGCACAGGTATTGATGACGCATCTAATTTAGTTAATCAGATATGCATTATTCTTGATAGCGAAATAGTAAGTACTTCAGTTACAGAGTGTATTTTAAAACTGAAGTCAAAGATCGCAAAACTAAATGATTTGATGTGTGTGTAGATAATGAGGATGAAGTACAGGAAGGTGTCAATGTAGGATATGTTCACGTCACAATTTTTGGGTCATTTTAACAAGATAAGAGCACAGGCCTTGGTAAATATTAAAAGTAAGGAAAATGTTTATAAAAAGGAATAGTTTGCCCCAGCCTAACTACAAAAAAATATTTGACAATTTTATCCTGTCGATACCAATATGGTCCAATATTTTGCGAAACCATGTATGTAAGTTTAATCCACACAGTGCATAAAAACTGATACCACACACTGCCTAGCCTAGTATAACCTGTCTGTTTGTAGACAACAGTGTGGTTCATGTGTTATTTGGGTATGAACACTGTTTCTTCTCCCTTTCAGCGCTACAGCCCTGATTTCTTTATACAGTGTATAGAAACATCTTGTCTGCTAAAATATCTAACCTCATAGACAAGCTGCTCATAAATACAGTACATTACGAAAGCTAATGTCAGGGCAGCTATAGCCATAATCAGAAATGCTGACATAGTAGCATCCGTAGCCTAATGCTTTGAAATTGGTATCTAAACAGGTAATATCAGCTCAATATAGCAGGCTAATGGTGTTCCTTTTCTCCTATCATTAGGTAGGCCTGAGGCTTTTGGACAAGAACTGAACATAGAATTGATCCAGGACCTCATCCTTATTCTTTACAAAAAAGGCTGTATAGATTGTAATGATGACTTTATTTCTAACATCATTAAAAGGGAAAAAAAGAATTTATCAGATTGTTATATTAATTTTTACAGACTATCTAATCTATTCAGTACTATGCCTACCTAGTATAATATTCTATGGAAACCCATTGAAATGCATGGCTATATAAACATTTTTAGGCTGGAAACTGGAAAATAGGCTGGAAACTCCGTCAGGGCAGTCTCTCTCATCCGCACCCTCTGGTGCTGTTGTCTGCCAATTAGCAGTCCTTTTAGTACAATAAGTTCAAGCAAACAATTGAAGTCAGTTGTTGCCAAAGACTTTATTCACTCAGCTTGTACCAGTGTAAGTAGACAGTGATCCAGCAATACATTCATTCCAGTGCATTAGTAGAGTGAACCCACTGCAGCCAGCTGTCACGTACCAAAGAAAGAGTTGATCAACCCGGGCAGTTGTCTAAGGTGCGCCTCGTAGAGACTTCACCAGCAAGTTACAACCTAGGTCTCTGAGCTCTCACCTTATATACACTCTGAGAATCTCTGAACCCTCCTGTCCTTTCCTACATCAGGCGATCAGGCGATGTCACTCAGCCATTCAGAACTGAGACATATTTGTGTGACATATGCTTCAGCCAATCAGCATCGTCTGGGTTACATCATATTGGTGGATTTTTCCCTTTACCTAACTTATTAAAAATAATAGTATTTTTAGTAAATATCATCACCCAGTCTTGGACGTTTAGGTGCTTTGCCCAACTTCCCTCTGTCTGGCTTTTACTTTTGTTATTACAGTTTTTCTCAATTGTTTACACACAATTCCTTGTACTTCAGACACAATGGCCACACCATGTGACTCATGCACCAACCCCATGAACCGATTCTGCTAAACTACAAACACATTTCCTGCTTTACACTCAAATTGCAGTTCTAAAACACACTTTTTTCAAAACACTATAGACAATTCTCTGCGTTTGGCACAATTTTCATGACAGAAATCTCTTGTTTTCACAAGGAACACACAGTAATTCAAAATTCGAAAGTCAATTTCCCTACTATGCACACTGACTTATCACATCGGCAAACACCTGTCACACAGCTTTACAATTAGCTATCAGAGCTTTGGAAGAGGCAGAGCCACAGCTAGAGGGAGGAGTGAGAGTAAGAGGAGGAGGACTGGGAGGACACGGACGAGGACAAGAAAGGACCGTAATCTCTGATGAGATCAGACCCATTTTGGTTGACCATTTGGTCAACAAAATTATTTTACAGTAGTTGTTTAGTTGTTTGTGTATCTCTCTCCATATTCTACAATCCTCAACTCAATTGAGGATTTTTTTTTTGACTGGAGATGAAAGTGTATGACGACCAAAATCCACAAATGTGTGTACCTTTTCTCTAAGCTATGGAAGATGCATGTGGAAATATAGCAATTGATGCTTTTCATGGATGGATTTGCTGCTAGGCCAGGACAAACATGGCATGTGATGTGAAAGGATGTGAAAGGATGCAGCGTAATTTTCTTTTGTAACTGTATAGGCTACAGTAAATTCTTCTGTTGTGTTTTATGTAAACCACTGTAGGGGCAGCTTTGTGTTGATTGGGATGCACAGCGTGTACACTGTTTTTGTGGGAAAAATAAAATATATTTGTAACAATGTATATGTGCGTTCTGAGTATAAAAACAATATTCTAAAATATAACACACGTGTGTACGCACTGTCTGTAGCAAGTGTAACACTGAACAAAAAAAGGCCTAAATCATTATGATGAATGGAGAAGTGTTTTCCATTTATCATAGTGTTTTACATTAAGCACATCAGGGTTCAACTGGTTGTTATAAATGTCTATTCATATGATGGTTTGTGTGTGTCATTTGACAACAAAATAGCATTTTGAGAAGAAATAATACTGTTCTGAATGCAAAGTTTCATTTTGCAGGAGAAGTGAGGGGTTTTGCCCATTGTGTGTGTGTTTTCTTGATTTGTGTGTAGAGTTCTGAGAGTATGAGGCATGTTTTCAGAAAATGTGTTTAAACAATTGAGAAAAACTGTAACCTTTCTCTTTCAGTACTGGAGCCTGCTGACAGTGGATTCACTTGCGCTTTCATCCCATTTACTGTAAATTGTTCCTTTTTACGGTAAACATCACATAACAGCGTACTTCCCCCATGTATTTTCACCAGAAATTGCCATTCACTCTGATCCCTGTGTCTGTGTGTGTGTGTGCCTTGGGCATGTGTGCCTTCAGTCTCCTGCCATCATGCCAACACTCCTTCCTGTTTCACAGTGTACCTCTATCTGTCCAAGGCCTTCTTTCTAATATAGTCAAAAGCTCTACAACACATTGTTTTCTTATGTGTGTAATATATAATATGTGGAATATGTGGTAATTATTTAACGTGATGAATACATATTATGTATTATGTATTCATCACGTTAAATAATTACTACATATTCCCCCCTTTGAGGCTTCTTAAGCCTCACACCAAAATAACTATGAACGTTGATGGTTCTAAAAATGGTTACCTAAACATGAGGCACTGACAGCTGTTCCAGTGAGTGCGAACTCAGGGCCTTACCGCCAATTGGCCCTTACAATTCACTCACCCTCCTGGTTGTAACCCAGCAAGGCCTAGTGCAGAACAACTGCCTAGCATACCAACACTTAAATTCGCCTAAATGGAGGCTTCCTCAAAATCTCCGGGAAGGCCTCCATAGCAATATACGCTAAAAAGCAATTATTTCTTATTCATTTGTCTATATTCTAGCATTTACAGCACTTTAGAAACATGAACAGGGTAAATCTACGATACGATACGAAACATCGATTACAGATAGAAGAAGATATAGAAAGATGTTCTGTGACCTAACCAACATACTCTAGTCCACACTGCGTTCTTCTACAGTGTTTTTCACTTTGTGCAAAATTTACACTCGTGGTGACTTCCGTTGCCGCCCGTGACTTCTGCCTCTGAGCATCATTGCCTGGCTTATGATTGGTCAATGTCACAGAACCAAAGGAGAGAGAGAGAGAGATTCATAATTGCAAGCGGAAATCTACCCAACTATCTCACTTCATTGGGTGGCCTTGCATGTGAGGGCTAGTCCCCAAAAATACCTTATAGTTACCTTTGCATTCCTATGCAAGCAAAATATAAAGAAACCTTCATCATCGTTCAATCCATATGCACTTATTACAGTACTATGGCCCACTAGTGGTGGTAGTGCATCTTGGTGTGGTGCATAATATCAGTCTCGCATCATGCGTGTGTGTTTTTTGGGCGACGCTTGGCTCACACCCAACGTGGGGTGGTACGCACAACAGGGTGTGTTAGGGCCGCGCTAGGCTCACAGCCTGTGTATATTGTTGTGCTCGATCCAGATCGGTGTACAGCCTGTGTCTTTGGGACCCTTTTTGGTTCCGGACCCGGTGGAGGGTGGCAGGTCCGTGTTGGGAGGTGTCCTTGCTTGTTGTCAGGACCTGGCTATTGTCGTAGGGTGAGTCTTGTTGTTTGGGCGTCGTGCCTCACTGCTGGCGGGTGTGGTCCTTGGAGTCCTTATGAGCAGCAGTGGGTCAGGGGGATCCATCTCTTTTGGGGGTCTGGTGATCATCTCCCCCCCCCCCCCCCCTCCTTATGGGACTGGTATTGGCTTTTATTGTGTTTGGGAATATTGGGCAGTCAGCCAGCATTTTGTTAACCTAGGCATGTAGTTGTGGTGCCCAAAAGACTTTGTTTGGTATGTTATACATCACCTCCCCCCTTTGTGCAATGAGCAAGATCATGTGCAGTGAAGATAAGGAGGTATAGGAGTCTACAGGGTGCCTCTGTCATGCCATTTGGACTGCTTTCACAGGGTGGCTTCGACCAGCGGCATGTGTGCTTTTGCTTTCGTATTTACATTTTTGGCCGCCTCCATTTTTATCTGCACAAGTGTCCTTTGGTCCTGGTCCTAACTCTTTTACTTTTCCATATGCGGGCTGCCTTTTCCACACATTGTTTTAGCTTCTTGTCGTGTCTCAGCCAGTCCCGTCTCATTTCCTGTCACCCTTCGGCCAGTATGTCACTAGACCATGTTTGTTATCTTCTTGCAGGAGTTCATCTTTTACCATATGGCGTATCTGGGCCGATTTCCAGCACTGCTCTTTTTCTTCTAGCTCAGTGCTGCATTGCACTGTCCTGGTGGCGCGTTTTGTATATCTCACTGTTTTTTCCAGCTTTTTTTTCAATGTGCTTGTCAATTCCTTTATCTCTGCCCCTTGGTGGTTGCCTTTTCATTCTGCATCCAGGTCCTGCTGCTTTTATTTCCTACCCACATAGTGCCCGCATAGTAGTCCGCTGCTTCCAGGAAGTCTTCTTTTGACGTGGACTTTCAGTTCCACTTTCCCTGGATTGGAGACTTTGCTTCATCTGGGATTACTTCTAACTTCTAACTTCTAATTACTTTCTTAAATTTCATTCCAGGCCCATTAATTGTGTTTAACATTTAACAGTTTAAGATTTCAACTGTTCTTTTAAAGAAAAGAAACATAAATAAATAAATAAATAAATAAATAAATAAATAAATAAATAAATAAATAAATAAATAAATAAATAAATAAAACTTTATATACTTTTGAAAGGAATATATTGAACAGCATGCATTTGTATGCACACATGATTATTTTGTTAATGTCTGAACATCCACACTGCCTGCTGCCTTGTGATGAAGATATATCTTATATTTTTATATTTATCTTATATTTTGTAACTGTTGGTCAGCCAATTAACAGGACATGTGCTGTAAATTACGTAAAACATATTGTGACCAAAGTGGATACAACTATAACAAGGGTTCCACCTATCTACATTATGAATACAATGGCAATATGCCCATAAACTCATTATTGGAACATTCTAATTCACAAACACATTATATATTCAACTAGAAAAGCACTCAGAGAGCACAGACCTCTGCCAGGGCAGCTCAGATCACCACCAAAATCTAATCACTTTCAGGGGTGGAGCTAGGGGGTGGCTTTTGGGGCTGAAGCCCCGAATCTCACGTCAAAAGCCCTGAATCTTTTTAAGCTTTAAAAAATTATGACAACCCTGAGAATATGCTCCCTGTAAATTACACTAAAACGTTGTGTTAATTAATAATTATTATTAACAATTATTAATGAGCAAATAGCCTACAACAAAACCCACATCTCCCTCATTCTTAAAATGCTGTTATACTAACGTGACCCAACTAGAAAAATAGAATCCCACTAAAACAAGGGCGTGCATGTGTTCTAATTTTAAACATTAACGTCTTCTTTGTACAGTCTATGATCGTCTGTCAGAACTCGTCTGTCTTCCTTCAACCATGGACATAAGAAATTTCTTTAAAAAAACTACTGGTACCTTGTCATCAGCAGTTGTCAAACGTTTCAGGTCAGTGATTAAAAAGTTATTGTGGGTTAGCACGGCAGTCTTGACGTTTGGTATGCTACTAGCACTAGAAGTCTCAGCATTTTTCTGTCTACCTAGAAGACCCACATAGGGGCCATTTGGCCCGACCGCTTATCCCGAATACACTAATCATTCATTTTGTTATGGTAATGACGCTGTTAGTGGCAGTGTGTGGGGTGAGGGGGTCAGACCTTATAGTGGTGAAGTCATGTTGGCTACTTCTGTGTGAATGTGAGAATGAAGAATAAAAACACATTCTATTCTAAAATGTGGGTATGAAAAAGGCCCAAAAGGAACAATTATTTCGGCAACAACCCTCCACACCACAACTAGGAAAAAGAGCCAAGTGTCAGGCTAAAATTAAATGTAAGGACAATCATGCAACTGTGCGCTGTGTTGACTGCTACCGATATACATGTGGGAAATGCTGAAAGGAGCAATGGCAGTGCCACGATTGTGAGTCACTGCTCAAATGTATTTCACTCATAGTGTATGGTTTTTCATTCTTTGTAAATATGCTTGGGTTTCTTTTTTTCTTTTTTTTTTTACTATTTTTGGCACACAAAAATAACAATTACTTCTGTAACAACCCTTCACACCAAAACTGGGAAAAAAAGTTGCTTTTTCATTCTTTGTAAATATGTTTTGTTTTGTTTTTTTTTAACAATAAATGTCAGTGTGTTGATCCCTTCCTTCCTGTTGATCCTTTCCACTGCATACAGCTCATAGTCCAGTTTAAGTCTTTATGGCTATGTTCACTGAGGTATTTATCCATTTCAGAACTAAAGCTTGCTCTCAAAAGAACCTCCTGAGCTGTAAGGTGTGTCCCCTCCCCCACACAGGTTTAAGTGGCTCCGGCCGTGTGCCACTAACAGCCACATTTCCATAACAAAATTAGTGTCCACAGGGGGGACTTGGGGCCAATTGGCCCTCTTGTGGGTTTTCTAGGTAAAAAGGCCAAATGGCCCCTCTCTGGGACTTCTAGTGCTAGTCGGCTAGCTAGGTTAGGCTGCTATAATAATTCTAGCCTGGTAAACCAGCCCCTCGTACTTCTTTTTATTTTGTACAGAGTTCTGAAATGAAGTACGAGGAAAGAGTTAAAGAGTTAATGAAATTGGGATGTGAAGAATAACTTTAAAGGTGTTATGATACATTAGCTAGTAATTTTTTCCATTCCTGAGCTTTGATTGCCATCTAGTGGAAAGTATATGCAACAGCATAATTAGCTACAAAATCATGGGCCTATTGTTCACTAAGCACAGTGAGGATATTTTATTGTCACATGCATAGGTCTATAGTGACAGAGTGTAGAAAATGCAGTAAAATTGTGTCTGTCAGTCTATTTATACCACTTCTAACAAACAAAAAAGCAAACAAGTAATCCATCTCTGCAGTCCCAGTTTGAATCTACTGAAAGTTAGTATCACATGAGTCTCAATTTCGCTATTGTTGTCTACATAAGAATCTCTAGAAGTAATTAAGTAGTTATTGTTTCTTTCCATATTGTCTTGTGCAGGCCATGGAACTGAGAATATAGGCTATGAATAAGAAGGGATTTAGGATTTGACATGTGTAACAGATCACTCTAAAATGGACTAGAATGCAGGAAATTGCATGTAAGGGTGCTTTCACACTGACAGCATTTGGTGCGCACCAAACGTCCCATTCGAACCAAAAGTTCTTAGTACGGTTCGTTTTCGTTGGTGTGAATGCAATCTCGGTACTTTGGTGCGCACCAAATCAACCGGTCCGAGACCGCTAAAAAGGGATGGTCTCGGACCGCTTTATCTGCCCTATTTTGGTACGGTTCCTCTGGTGTGAAAGCAACCAAACCAAATTGGACGGAACAGTAGAGTTTAGTGCATTTTTATTATCAAAAGTGGCACGTTTTAGTCTGGTTCCGGTGGCGATGGTCTTCGCTGACTATTTTGGTTAGTTTAGAACTATGCATATGTGAAAGCAAACCGTACCCACGTCTGTTTGCTACATTGTAACATTTTTCTCACTAGTGCGGACCAAAACAATCGAACTATAGGTCTGAAAGCGCCCTAAGAAATCCAAATTTTTCTGGGGGAGGGCCCCCAGGAGCACACAGAAACCTTGTGCTCATCATGTGCACAATAGTGCAAACATGTAGAAGTCGTGACTATTAAAATATATGATGTTCTGATTCTGTTTGCGATGTTCCTAATGTTCCTTTGGTGACAGTGTAACTGTGTTTCTGCGTTCAAAACAAGGCACTGAAAACTTTGTGAGTGTACACAGCGTTTTAAAAACAGTTCTTACATGCAGTAGTTTGCTGTTGTTTCTCGTCACCACCATGATGAAAGTCCAAACAAGTCGACTGTACTACCTCTCCTCCTATTCTTCCTGCTGGTTCGTGTTCATCAATCGACTCATATGCCGACGAGAAACTACAGCAAGGTACTGCCTGTCAAAACTGTTTTATTAATAAATGTTGTGTACACTTACACAAGTTCTCAGTGCCACGTTTTGAATGTCAGGGCCTTTGTTGTACTATTGTCCTTATGGCTGAAACACAACGTTCATGAGTATGTCCTCCACTTCCACCTCTCTATAGGGGTCTGGACGCCTGTCCATCAGAGCGTAGGTATCAGAGTCGGGACCTTTTATTTCCTCCATTGCTCCCAGGACCACCAACTGCTTCTCCACAACTTTAGTGACAGTTCGTAAGCAAATCAGGAAAACTACCCCAAGCACAACCTTCAGGGCCCAACCTATGATAGTGGCCCCTAGGGAGCCAACAGAGTCATTTAGCCAGTCCCAGGTGGACGTGGAAAAGGTTCCTACATCTGTCAGGTCAATTTTAAGATCAGGAGCCTGGCCAGCATTGCGGTATGCATAATCCTTCAGCTTGTTCAAGCGGTCCATGGCCTCTTGAAACTCATTGTCCATGATCTTGCTGATTGCGGGCAGGATGTACGTGCAACAGGTATCACCTACATGTACCATGGCACATACCCCTCCCTCCTTGGCCAGCATCCAGTCTAATAACATACGATTTTTCATAGTCATTGTTGGGGTCCTCCAGGTGTCCTCTGGAGACGAATGGTTGGTTAGTTGGCCATTCTTCAACAGCTGATAGATGTAAGTCATCACCGAGGGTGAGGAAGTAGCTTCCGGACTGGAGCCACTCCAGCTCAGTGGCGGCAGCGGCTGCTTCTTCTTTTTCTTCCTGCACTTGTGGGGCTGGCCCTCCTTGGTTCTCGTCTGCTTCGTTGAGCAGGGCTGGTATGGTTTCCATCTCTGGAGCAGTGGATACACCTCCACCCCCATCTGGAGTGGCGGCAGCAGTCCTCGCGGTACTGGCTGTGGTTCTGGCGGTGGTTGGATCGGATTCCCTCCACCTGTGCTGGTCCCTGGGTCCTTCATCTGGATGACCAACACTATCTGCTGATACAGATTGGGGAGCGAGAAAGCGAGGTACCCTAGGCACACGAGACCTAGGGCGCCCATCAGAAGTCGACACCGCCATTTCGGTGCCACTCCTATCTGCGTCTGATCCCCTCTGGGTCCCGCCACCGTCATCATTGTCACCGCCCTTGGAGGCTGTTCTGGTACCCCTAGGTGCTGGTCCGTGCCCCTCGTCTTCCTCTCTGGTCTCGTTCTCAGGTCTCGCTCTGTAACAAGAATTAAGGTGATACCACATATATTAACCTTCGACTCTTAGCACTCTTGGGGTGGCCTCAACCACCTTGTAGGGTTTCTCAGCCCTGGGATACAGGCAGGATCTCTTGAACACTTTCAGGAACATGTAGCATGTACAGAAGCTGTAAGCAACTGGACTTCTTTTTGGAGCTTGAAGACATTTCACTGTTCATCCAAAAGGCCTCTTCAGTTGTGGCCTGATGATGGGAAACCATCCAAGTTGCTTACAACTTAGCTCCTTTGACTTACATGACTTGGATGAATGCGAATTTACATACAGTCTTTTGAATACTTTCAATGTCAAAAATAATGTAACAATTGTACCTGTTCTCCTCTCGGAATCTTCGTACAATGGTAGACACAGTGAATCTACTCAGATTGGGTTGAACCCTTAATCCTGACTCTCTCAATATCAAGCCATGGACAAGAACATGGCCCACAATGGTGGCTCTAATGTAATCAGAACTTGGTATTCTTCTTCTTTCTCCTCCTCCTCCCCCCCTTCCTCCCCCTCTTCCTCTTTCTCTACCTCCTTTTTCCCCTTGCATTCTGACTCCCTGTCCTCCTGGTCTACGATCCATTTTGAAGCTGCAATCTCCAACAACCTGTTTGCGCTCCCAAATGGATTATATTGGTGGTGTTCACTCATTTGACGTGAGGTGCAACCAATTCTGACTCGTTGTGCTTAACTTGTGGCATGTGTGCTTTATTTGTGAATAAATGTTGAAAAGAAGGTTCACCATTTGAGTACCATGTGTTAAATAATGGAAAATATGTTTTAGGAATGAGAATGTGTTTACAGTTGTGCAATGAGGAGTCAGGGTGTTTTGCAAATTGTGTTCTACTATGTGAAAATTGAAGAGTGAAGAATTCTGAGAAATTGCTCAAGCAATTTGGGAAGTTGTTCAACCAATAGGTTTGTGTGCTTTAACAATTTAAAAAAACTGTAACATTAGAATTTTAGGCTTGTAAAATTACAAGCATTTGCCAGGGTGTTGATATCTTCCTCATTACTTAATATTTCTGCAATTCATTTTTTGCAGAGTCGATTTATTACCAAACCTCTAGCTGCAACATACACTGTAAAAAGTCAACCCATGTACTCAATGTTGTTGGTGCAACATTTTTACACTCACAAAAATGGAGTAAATCATAACACAATGAAATTAAGTACACAAGTACACTAAGTGAAAAAATTAAGTACAAACTATGGGATTATTCTGGCCAGAGAGGGGGGTGGGGGATACATACAAGCCAGTACTTATTGTTACAATTTCTTAGCACATACATTTACATTTATTAGTGAAATCAGCTTAAGGTTTAAATATTTCTCTACCTTTATATGTTAACTGTTGATATTAATGTTGTCTAATAACAATTTATGTTAGTAATATTTGAATTAGGGTTGAGTAATTTAAGCCAATATCACATTTTATTAGATGATAAGATTAAGAATAAACTGCACTCGTTTTTATTGGTGCACCTTTTACACCCAAAAAATGAGTACATTCTAACACTAATATTAGGTAAGTTTATTTCACTTATTCAGTAATTCTGGGTGAAAAAAAAAGTTCCATTGATGTCAGCACATACAATGTTTTGTAACAGCTAACAAAATTGAGTGCTTGTATTTATAATCCTTGAACACTCAGATGCTAGTTCTTCACTAAGACAATGTTGCTCTGAGCTAGTCCATTACAGTAAACCAGCCCCTCGTACTTCATTTCATTTTTTACAGAGGGTCTGGCCTTGCAGCACTGAGAAACAATTTCTTCCTGAAAGTGTAGACTGCTGAAGTTTAAAACAAGTGGCTCTGTCTTTACCCAATCGCTATATATATATTATGGCATGCCCTTTAGAAAATAATGAATATATTGAATGGATGTCTGAATATAAAGAATGAATGTTTGAATATATGGAACGAAACTTGAATATATTGAATGAAACCTGAATATATGGAATGAATGTTTGGATATATTGGATATAATGGATGTCTAAATATATGGAATGAATGTTTGAATATATTGAATGAAACCTGAATATATGGAATGCATGTTTGAATATATGGAATGAATGTTTGAATATATTGAATGCAACCTGAATATATATGGAATAAATGTTTGAGTGTATGGAATGAATGTTTGAATAATTGAATAATTGAATGTTTGAATAACTGAATTGAATGTTTGAATAATTGAATTGAATGACACCTGAATATATGGAATTAATGTTTGAATATATGGAATGAAACTTCAATATATGGAATGAACGCTTGAATATATTTAATGAAATGTGAATATATGGAATGAATGTGAATATATGGAATGAAACTGACATATATTGAATGAATGCTTGAATATATTGAATGAAGTTTGAATGTATTGAATGAAACCTGAATATATGGAATTAATGTTTGAGTATATGGAATGAAACTTTAATATATTGAATGATTGTTTGAATATATGGAATGAATGTTTGAATATATTGAATGAAACCTGAATATATGGAATGAATGTTTGAGTATATGGAATGAATCCTAAATATATTACAGTTTTTCTCAGTCGCTTTGGTGCACTGCACTGGTGAACTGCAAAACCTAGTAGATAACCTGCAAAAGCATGTCATTTGCTCAAAATGGATAGTCCATTCCTTAAAAGCAAGTATTCATGCCAATGAAACTGCCAGTGTCACCAAAATGAGAAGTCTTGACACCATGGTTTATGAACAAGATAGTCAAATGGCTTTGTCATGTTTTCATTATGACAGTTTATTCTCTCAGTGTTTTACAATGCAAAAAAAGGTTGAACTGTGTGACACGACCTGAAAATGCTCAAGACAGCACTATACACTACTTGTTTAGCCATTAGAAAACTACAGTAAAGTTACACATTGCTGAAGTTACGGGAGTAGGGGAGTACAAGACACTGAATACATATGTTTCACATTTTTACTGTAAACCTTTACTGCTCTTTGCAATTCTACAGCATTGGGCAAAAGAAAAATACACTAAACTCACTTATTTAGAACAAACATAAGTAACACCCTTTTGGTACAGCTGTGCACAAATGTGAACAAGCACAATCAGTGATGGCAACCTGGTCCCCCATGTGGATGGACAGGGTCATTGCATGCGGACAGACACACAGACATACACACACACACGGAGAGGGTCATTGCAATACCTGGTCAGTTCCCTCCAGGGTACCAGGTAACAATAAAACAGTACATATTGTAACTGAACATAGGTAAATCATTCTGGCACATCCAGACGTTCCTGTCTGTCTGGCCATATATTTTCATCTACATCACAACAGATATCCCTTGTAATGCAGCGAGAAAAATATCTCCTGGAGTGGCGAATCCACCCTCTGCATGACTCTGCTGTGATGTTGTCACATGCTGCATCCATGGCTGCTAGCGAGGCCATTTGCACATGTTACTGTAGATGCCGGTCATAAACCTTCTACCTCCAGGCAGAGAAAATCTCCTCTATCGGATTAAGGAATGGTGAGTAGGTAGGTAGATATTCAACCAGCATCCTGTCATGTGCTGCAAACCACTGTCTGACCAGATGTGAGAACAGACATTATCCCACACAACAACATACTTGTTGAGTTACCCCCCACTCCTTTCATTCTCAGGGACTATGTCCCTGTAAAGAGTGTCTAGAAAAGTCAGCAGATGTTGTGTATTATATGGACCAAGACAGCTGACGTTCACCTGAGAGCAATTGTTCAATGTAGAAGACATTTTCAGCAAACAATGATAAAGAAAGGTATAACATTTGGTTGACAGATAACTAGTTCAACAATTTTGTATGTAATGACTTAAGCAATGAAATGAAGACAATTAGTTTTAATGGGAATGACTATTCAACATCCATAAGTATAGTTAATTTTACAGTTTTTCTCAATTGGTTTGGTACATTTCTCACATCAGAATTGAAATTCTCAAAAGTTCTTGTTCAATTGTCACATCATCATGCCATTTGTGCAGATGAAAAAGGCAGTTTCTCATTGCATTAAACAAATTGCAAATGCTTTTGTCCATCCATGCAAATGATTGTGTACAGTTCTCAGTTTTTTCTTACATTATCAATTGCTTTTGTCATGCCAGTCAAAATGCTTTGTTATGGGAATCTATCAAATAGTCTCACTCCCCAAAACATTTAGGCTATAGTTCATCATATAAGTCCTCACATGCAAAATGATTTACCAAGCTGTCATAACATGTCAAGCACATTTCTATACATTTCCATAAGACAGTTGTAAATATGATCTAAATTGGTAAATAGCTTGAATCTAGACTTTCTGTAATGAAGAGAGTTGATCAACCAATGATCAACAGTTTTCTGAATGAGCTCAAGGGAGCATCTCATGTACAATCTACTGGAAATTGTATAGCCAGAGCACAATACAAAGTTATAATGTCTGACAATGGAAGGACAAGAACTTGGACAACAGTGTGAAATTTGTGGCCTGACAGACAGGAACGTCAAGAAGCTGAAGACCAGGATTAGGATTGAGAATTTGGGGAGATGTTCATATTTTTTGTTTACTTACTGTATGACCTATGTTTATGTTTTTGACCTATGTTTACTTACTGTATTTTATCTTTGTTCTGTGCAGTGCTGTCTTTTTTTTTCTTTACGCACTGCAATGTCAATGTCTGCCATCATTCTGTAAATATGAATCTTGTCTTTTGCAATCAATCTCATACATATACATCATATGAGGTCAAATGTATAACACTTGTTATCACACTTAAACCACATTTTACATCAAAATGTCCCTTCGAAGTGCACTATTCAATTGCCAACATGACTAATGAATTTGACTGTCTTATCCGTACACACTGACACAATGACTTAACATTCTGATGGCACTGACACGTATATTGACACAAAAACTTGCTTTTGAGGGATGAACTAAGGATTTTGAGACGGGCTTTTGCAGGTGATCCACGGTGTTTTGCTATTTGTCCAAACTGTTTTGAGAAATGCACTTGATCTTATGCAAATTGCAAGAAAGATTCGAAAAATGTACCAAAGCGATAGAGAAAAACTGTAACTGACATGACATAAGCAATTGATAATATTATAAAACAACATTGTATTGTACGAAAGCAACTGATACATGTCCAAAAGCATTTGCAATTTGTTCAGAGGAAGGAGAAATTGCTACTATGATGTGCACAAATGACTAAATGTTGTGGAGGTTGAACTAATAGTTATGAGAATTTTCATTCTGATCTGAGAAAAGCACCAAAGCGACTGAGAAAAACTGTAATTGAAACTTGAACATATTGATTAAATGTTTGATACTCAATTATGCTCTCTTGGCAAATATCTGCTACCTGGGTGCAGTTATGGAAGAGACTGACGTTTCTATGTGGCTTTTCAGATGCTACGTCAAGTCACTACGCTCAGATGCTAGTTCTTCACTAAGACAATGTTGCTCTGAGCTAGCCCATTAAACCAGCCCCTCGTACTTCATTTCATTTTGTACAGAGGGTCTGGCCTTGCGGCACTGAGAAACAATTTCTTCCTGAAAGTGTAGACTGCTGAAGTTTAAAACAAGTGGCTCTGTCTTTACCCAATCGCTATATATATATTATGGCATGCCCTTTAGGAAATTAAAGAATATATTGAATGGATGTCTGAATATAAAGAATGAATGTTTGAATATATGGAACAAAACTTGAATATATTGAATGAAACCTGAATATATGGAATGAATGTTTGGATATATTGAATGAAACCTGAATATGTTGAATGGATGTCTTAATTTATGGAATGAATGTTTGAATATATGGAATGAATGTTTGGATATATTGAATGAAACCTGAATATATATGGAATAAATGTTTGAGTATATGGAATGAAACTTCAATATATGAAATGAAACCTGAATATATTGAACAAAACTTGAACATATTGAATGGATGTTTGAATATATTGAACGAAAAGTGAATATATTGAATGAAACATGAATATATGGAATGAATGTTTGAATATATGGAATGAAACTTAAGTATATTGAATGAATGTTTGAATATATGGAATGAATGCTTGAATATATTGAATGAAACCTGAATATATGGAATTAATGTTTGAATATATGGAATGAAACTTCAATATATGGAATGAAACCTGAATATATGGAACACAACTTGAATATATTAAATGGATGTATAATATATTGAATGAAATGTGAACAGATGAATGAAACCTGAATATATGGAATGAATGTTTGAATATATGCAATGAAACTGGAATATATTGAATGAACGCTTGAATATATTGAATAAAATGTGAATATATTGAATGAAACATGAATATATGGAATGAATGTTTGAATATATGGAATGAATGTTTGAATATATGGAATAAAACTTCAATATATTGAATGATTGTTTGAATATATGGGATGAATGTTTGAATATAGGCCTACTGAATGAAACCTGAATATATGGAATGAATGTTTGAATATATATTGAATGGATGTTCGAATATATTGAATGAAATGTGAATATATTGAATGAAACATGAATATATGGAATTAATGTTTGAATATATTGAACGAGACTTGAATATATTGAATGAAACCTTAATATAGAATGAATATTTAAATATATGGAATGATTGCGCTACCCACGTCTCATATGAGAACTGCACCTGTTCTCAACTGATTGGAATTTTGGAAATCCTCAAGCAACAGGAAGTCTCATACTCTGGTGAGTAGCTAGCTAGCTATAAGCTAGCAAATCTTGCAAGTCACTTATTCACCCTTCTCAGGGACATACTAAACTGCATTGTATTATAGGAACTCTAAATTTCCTGTCCCAGATTAGGTAGCTACATATGCTTATTTTTATGTCACCCTAGCATTGACAAATGATTGTGTTAGCATAACGTTAGCTTAAAGGCTAGATTCAACGCACATTGTTTATTTTAAGCACTGTAGGAACTGCTTATGCATGTAGCCTGCTAGTACTAATAGACCATGAAAGCAAACGGAAAGAGGGTAACTTCATGAAGGCTTTGAACTGAAACTGAAACCACTTTTAATGTGTGTATTACCAAACTAAGTACAGTATCGCACAAAAGTGAATACACCCTACACATTTCAGCAAAAAATGGGCCATATCTTTTCAATGGACAATATTACACAAATGAAACTTCAATATGTTTTTTATTCGTGTGCAGCTTGTGTAGCAGTATAAATTTACTGTCCTCTGAAAATAACTTTACACACAAGCATTTTTGTGTACATAGCAGGCCACAAAAGGGAGTACACCCCACATTGAACATGTACAAATACTGTCAAAATCGTACATTTTTTTGAGTGAGCACCATTGTTATCTACCAAACCCGTTAATATAAAATTCACCAGAGCTGCACAGGTTGTTTTTGTGATCCTTTGCCATTCCTCCATTATGGCATTACGGATTTGGGAGATGTTAGACACTGGTGCTCCTTCATCTCACCCACGGGTGCTCAATAGGGTTCAGGTCTGGAGACATACTTGGCCACTCCATTACCTTCACTTTAGGAAGGCAGTGGTCATCTTGCACATAGCACATGTTGGAATCCATGATTCCTTCAATTAACTGCAGTTGTCCAGTGCTGGCAGCATTGAAGCAGCCCCAAACCATGATGCTATCACCACTGGGTTTGATTGTAGGCAAGGCACAATTATAATTGTACTGTTAAACAGGCCGCAGCCACACATGCCTGACATCATTTAAGCCAAAAAATGTATCTTATTCTCGTCAGACCGTAGGATATGGTTTCAGGAATTCATGCTTTTGGACTGCACATCTTCAGCAAACAGTTTTCAGGCTTTTTTGTGATCACGCTTTAAAAGAGGCTTTCATCTGGAAGGACGACCATGCAGATTGAGTTGTTGCATTGTGTGGCATACTATTTTAGCTCTGACAGGCTGACCTCCCACTTCTGCAACCTCTGCAGCAATGCTGGCTGCACTAATTTCTGAAGCCAACTTTTGCATCTGACACTGAGTGTGTGGACCCAGCTTCTTTGACTGATGCCCCTGCTTTTGAAAACCACCTAATGACTCAAGCCATGATGGTGTAGCTCATTTTCATGGTGTTGCTGGTCTTTTATAGCATAGGGCATCATTCTGTAAAGCAACAATTCTATTTCTCAAATCCTGAGTTTTCTTTGTCGCCATGAGGAGCCATGCTGGTCATCCAATGCCTAGTATGAGAGAATTATAGCCAAAAGAATAAAATGAATATACATGACACACACATTTGTATGGTCCAGTTGAGCAGACCAAAACACAAAAATTATGATTTGGACAAGTGGGTTTTAATGGTTGAATGATATGTACAGTTGTCATTCAGGGTGTACTCACTTTTGTGGCCTGCTATTTATACAAAAATGCCTGTGTGTAAAGTTGTTTTCAGAGGACAGCAAATTAATACTGGTACACAAGCTGTACATTGACAACTCAAAAACATATCAAAGTTTCATTTGTGTAGTATTGTCCCTTGAAAAGATATAGCATTTTTTTTTTGCTAAAATGTGAAGGGTGTACTCACTTTTGTGACATACTGTACATTGACCAGGCTACTAAAGGTATTATGGTACCAAGGATACAAGGATATTTGTCACATGCATAGACAAACTGGGTAGAGTAGGACATGCAGTGAAACTGCTGATTGTTAATCTAAACTGTGCATGGGGAGGGGAGAGAGAGTAAAGTGCATAGAATGCAGTTGGGGGCATAGCTACCAGATGAAGAAAAAGGGTAGAATAGGTAATGGGGTGTGGGATAAAGTGCATATAGTGCAGTTGGGGTTGGGAGGGAGGACTGGCTGTGATGTCCGACGATTGGCTCTGTGTGCGTGTGTGGGCGGGGGCTGCGTGTGCAGTCGACAGCGCTGAGGTAGGGTTGGGCAAAACGTGTGGAGAGGGGCTGAGGGCGGCATGAAGGGGGGGGGGGGGGGGGGGGGGGGGGGGGGGGGCAAAGCTATGTGCTGTGTGTGTGTGTGTGTGGGGGGGGGGGGGGGGCGTCGCTGTGTCCTGTGTGCTGTATGTGTGGGGGAAGGTGGCATGGAGTGGGGGGGGTTGGAGGTCAGGGCTGTGTGTGTGTGTATGTCATTTGTCATCTGAAGTTATTATACATGGAGACCCTTCAGACAACTCTGAAACAGTTCTATGTAAGGTTGTCACTATGTAGACTATGTATGTCAAGCAGGACAACTAGGCTGACCAGTCAGCGACATTGCCATGAGGCAATCACTGACATGGGGGAGCATGGATTATGATTTGGCTGGTTAGCTTTAGCTGATTAGCAATTCCTTGTTGCCATTATCCAGAAATGTAATCATTACATTACACTTAGCTGACGCTCTTATCCAGTGCGACTTAGAGATATTTCCAGGGTTTCAGTTACAGTGCCTGGAGCAGTGTAGGGTGGGATTTGAACCGGTAACCTTCCGATTACAAGACCAACTCCCTAACCACTAGGCCACAGTTGCTCACCTAAACATATCCACCCCCACTTCCTCTATGCTGATTGGTGGGTGCTCCACTCTCAGCTCATGCATGAGGGTGTCCCTGAATACGTCACCGTCCATTTTTGACCATCCAGTGCCCTTTCTCAATATAACTCTATGGTCTACGTCACGTCAGTCAGTAAAGTAGCACTTAATTGGCTAAGTAAAATGGGGGTGGAAATAAGCCCCATGAAACTCCCTTTTGAAACTCCAAAAATGAATGCAATTTTGGCTGAGTTCACAGTATTGCTGTATTTACCTGCTGGCTGTAGGTATTTTGGACTAGCTTGGTTCCACAACCTATTACTTCAGTCTGAGACTGAGTTTGGTTTGGACACCGACCTTTGTGAAGTGGGGTAAATGAATGTATGTAGATCAAAATGCTGCTCTTTGTTGTTTCTTGATTATGGTTTCAGGTGTTAAGTCTCTGTCCATCGCATCAAAGGTAAAAACCTGTTTTTGATCGGTTCTTAATCTCAGGCAAACAAAACAATGTGCAAATAGGCCTGCTGGCCATAATGAGCTGAAGAGTGAAATTGAATGGTTTAAATGTTTTCTCATGATTTTTTTGTTATACCTCACATAGTATTAAGCTTTACATTTTGTTTGCAAGTGTCATGTTCTTTATACAGTAATGTGCAGAAGTTTTAGGCAGGTGTGAAAAATGCTGTCAACTATGAATGCCTTCAAAAATGGAAGTGTTAATCATTTATGTTGATCAATTAACAAAATGCAGTGACTGAACAAAAGAGAAACCTAAATCAATATTTGTTGTGACCACCCTTTGCCTTTAAAGGATCATCAATTTTCTAGGTCTACTTGCATAGAGTTTTTGAAGGAACTTGGCTGGTAGCTTTTAACATGTTTAATGATAAAACACCCATAAGGCTGAAAGGACTGAAAGGATATAAGTTGTTTTTTGACAAGTTTTAGGCAGGTGCACACAAAGTGTACACACACAGGGGTACACACAGGGATTTTGCAGAATTATAGTCAGGTGTATGGTCAACCAGTTACACCAAATTGGTTGTATATGTCAGGATGCATACAGTCACAGAAGATCTGTGGTAGTTCTTCAAGATGTTTGGCTTTATGATGTTTGTTTCCTTCAAAAACTCTATGCAAGTAGAGCTAAAAAATGGATGCTCTTTTGAAGGCAAAGGGTGGTCACACCAAATATTGATTTGATTTAGGTTTCTCTTTTGTTCAGTCACAGCATTTTGTTAATTGATCAACATAAATGATTAACACTTCCATTTTTGAAGGCATTTCTAGTTGACAGCATTTTTTCACACCTGCCTAAAACTTGTGCACAGTACTGTATATTCGTAGTTTGTGAGGTAAAAAAGAGATAGGTGTGTGACAGTTGTATGGGTATGAGAGTGTGTGTGTATTGTAAGCATATTTGCAGTCACTAATACAGACTATGATGCTAAAATGTCCACTTTATACCAATACTTGAATATACTTGATAGTCATTACCATGTTTTATTTCATAGCAATGTTTGGGTGGAAGGTAAAAAAGCCGTATGTTTTATTTTCTGGATATTTATTTGGTGGATATTTAATCTGATACAAAGTTATCTCTGTATTTTTGTATGTATGGCAAGCCTAAAACTGGGTTTTTGAGGGTGGATAGATGGAAAGAGAGAGAGGTCTGTTTAAGTGTGTGTATACACAGACGCACATGCAGTGGTCACTTGTGAGTGAGTGTATGTACAATAAGAATGTAAAGAAATTGTTGATTTGTGTACTTGTATGCAGTGTTTTGCAGCACATAAATAAATTGATTCCAAACTGTTTGTCTCGCTGAGTTACTGTATATTGCTTTTAAAACCAATGCTGAAAAGTGGGAATTTGTAAACCATAAGCAGATGTAATGAATGTTTGGAAATCCATGTTCAAAAAGACACTTAATTACAACATAATGTACATTCAGTTACGAAGCTGATGATATAAAAATGATACTACATATAGCTCAATATCGCCAAATTCCATCAAGTTACAACTACAGTAATGTGCAAAAGTTTTAGGCAGGTGTGAAAAAAATGCTGTCATTACGAATGGCTTCAAAAATGGAAGTTTTAATCATTTATGATCATTTTGATCATTATCAACTAACAAAATGCAGTGACTGAACAAAAGAAAAACTTAAATCAAATCAGTATTTGGTGTGACCACCATTTGTCTTCAAAAGAGCATCAATTCTTCTAGGTATACTTGCATACAGTTTTTGAAGGAACTTGGCAGGGAGCTTGCGCCAAACATCTTGAAGAACTAACCACAGATCTTCTGGGGATGTAGGCTTCTTGACATATACAACCAATTTGGTGCCTGACTATAATCCTGCAAAAACCCTGGGTGATACATTTCTTGTTAAAGCTGTCTGGGGATTTTCAGGAATGTCCTTAATTTGGGAGGATAAATTCAAAACAATAAAATATGACCCATTTTTCCTAGAGTCCTAGGAGTCCTAGAAAATAACACATTATTAATTAGAGCCAGCATTTCATATCCAGCTATACTAAATTTGTAATTTGCAATTATGTATCCTGTCATTCTGAGTCAAAATCATTATAATTACAGTGCTTTTAAATTAAGCGGGATATCCGTCAATATGACTGATTTTTGCAAGTGATCAAGTGCTGCCTGCTATCATGCACAAGTCTAACAGCAAGAAAAAAAGACGTATTTTCATGTAATTACGAATACTTTACTACTTCACTCGTCACGTGGCTGCTTAGTCAACTTTACTATTCACAGTATACAGTCTACCATACTTACACTACCTTGTTAGCTAACTGTTAACACCCCAGATTAGCTTGCGCCATTACAGCAAATAATGGCGCAAGCTAACCCTAGATTTATGGTAAGCCATGGACAGAGAGAGAGAAAACTGTACTTGGCTATGCTAATTTGCCAGAATCAACTGGTCATGCATAAAGAATTATTGAAAACAATGGGATTTTTAGGTGTAACTCAAGACCTAGAGGGTGTGGAAAAAATATTTTCTAAGATCAGTTGTAACTAACATAATAAAGAACTAGGTAATGTAATTCATGCAACGTTCATGCCACAGTATTCTGTAACAAAGCAGATTTATTTAAAAATACCAGATAGTATTATATTCTAATGTTTTTATGTATTTACCACCCTTTAGCCAATCTATAATGGCTTCCTGGGTGTGCATTGACTGTCTGTTTACATTTTTTGTCATTGTTGAAGATCCAAAGTAATCCTTAGATTGTGTAGTTTTGAATATATGTACCCTATGTAACCAATGTTGTACGGATGACAGTGGGAGTCATAAAGGTTACAAATTCAGTTCTTTGTAGTTACAATCTGAAGTTTAGAAATCCACAATTTTCTTAATTTTTCTTACATTCCTTCCATTCACAATTTTCTTCATTTTGTTTGCATGGTAGAAAAAAAACAGCTTTCCTCAGAAATGAAGACATCTAGCAAAGCAGTGGCACCACAGCAATTGTCAGGAGAGAGTCTGCAGAGTGTACAACCACACAAGATGAAAACAGACCAAAGGTTGATGTTGTTTTTTTGACGCCATTGAATAAAAACTGTTGCAATATGTCGTTATGGATGCCACAGTACTAGACATCTGCCCATGCCAGGTTAATTATCAATATGTAATAAATACACTTATTTTATCTTGCTGACTGGAAATGAATTAAGAGGACCTTTCACATGGAAATATCAGTGGGATAGTTTTATGTATTGTCAATTACATGTTTCTCTCTGCTACAGAAAAGGAAAAAGATGTCATCACTTCTTCAGACGATGATGAGACCAACATAGACACACCACAAGTCTTTGGAATAAGTGTGAGTTTTGAAAGACATGAGATAATATTGGGAAAAGGAAAAAACGTGTAGAATTAAGTTGTTGAGTAGGTACAGCCTACCATAAGGCATTTTTGTTCAGCACTTGTTATTGTTTGCACATATCTTAATTTTACGTACTGTGGTCTTTGCTTCAGAAACAAAAAATGATAAAGGCTGCAAAGGAGAGGATTCTTTCGCAGCTTAAGTCCTCTCCGCTGAATAAGGGTGTATTCAGACCAGGAAAGTCCGATAGTTCACTTGCTTGGTCCGAACCAAATGTTTTTCATTTTGGTGCGGTTCACATTCACACTGTACATTTTAGCAAGCGGACCAAAATATGTCAACAAAGCCACCCGCTCTGAGCTAGTTCAGCTATTGGTCAGCAATGACACGAGCAACAAACACAACCCGGTAGGTTAAAAATATGAGCTCCTGTTACTTACTGTATACATCTATGTTGTTAATTTGTAATTGCTGTCAGTCTTTATAAATCTGTTCATGGGCAAATGGAGACTAACCAGAAAGATGTTAAAAACTGCCGACTGTTTCTTTTTATATATTGGATTTGTTACGATGAAATGTTAGGTACTTGAAATGACAGTTATAGCCAAAGAATGTTCACCGGTTAACGTCTTTTTGAGATCTGTTTAACAGCTGTCATACATAACAAATAGTGATTTGACTTTATTTTGACACACAGGAGCAAGAACGTGAAGCTACGCATTGAAATCTTTTGTATTTGCTTGCCAGTTGAATAAACCAGTGCACCACGGCAAAAAGTTCGCATTAGGTCCGGTCTGCTTTCACATCTCCAAAAGATCCGCACCAGGACTCCTTTGTTCCGGACCGAGTCCGACCTTTCAGCTCGGTCTCGGTCCGCTTGTTTGGTCCGGACCAGAGTTCGGTGGTTTGTATTCAGACCATTCCAGAAGGTCCGGACCAAGTGAAATTTGGTTCGTTTGGTCCTTTGGTTCGGACCAAACAACGTATGTGTGAATACGCCCTAAAAGGCCAAGGACTTCCACTATGGACCTTTTTGATTCACCCCAAGCTTCTGGAACAGCTGTAAGTATATTTTATTTACAGCACAAAATATGTGCATAGTTGAAATTGCTAGTTCAAAACGTGTAGTAGCAACAAAGTTTGCACAAGGGAAAGTGGGAGAAAGTGAAGGCCAAGATCAGAGAAATAATGCAGTTGTTGGGGGAGATTTGAAACAAACAGGCCTACCTGTTGTGGTAGGTTAGGGGTTTCTGGATGACACCACATTTGTTTTTTGTAGACAGTTTTGTCCAAAGCAACTTACATGATTTTGGACCAAAGGCCAATTAAAAAAACGTCGGAGGTGGCTCACACGTACTTTTAACTTTGTTCCCCAGCACTGTGTGCAGAAAAGTCATACAATGAAATGGTTGGACCAGTGGATGGATTTGGGGCTTAATGTTTTCATATTAACATGTTGCCAGACCTACTAACTTGTGTCTAAATATCTATAATACATAACATGTCTATTTCACATTAAAAATGTACATAGAATAATATATACATTTTTCACATGAGAGATTAATCTCGCAATTCACAGCTATATCTCTGTTATAAACTATATTAATATCTATGAAAATTACATTTCTTATTCTAAATATGGGACCTAAGGAAGGGAAAAACTGTTGGCACAGACACTTTCAGTATAATTTAAAATAAATTGACAGCAAATGTGATGTGAATGGCTAGTTTGATATGGACTAATTTGTTTGTGAGGTGAAACATTAAATGTAGTTTGTGGTGACTTCCAAGACTAGGTTCTCAATTGGAACATCCGTATTAATTTTGGGTCAGAGGGCATTTTACAGGAGTGATGTCTATCCTCCTTCTTTGGATAGAAGTGTTTGCTAAATGACTAATTGTAACACACATAGTTTTATTTAATTTGGGTAAAGCCGCCTTATTGGAGGTTAAAGGAGGTCTACAAGATGCAAAAAGCAAGCTCACAGTTGTGGCTGAGGTGTCCCCAGACTCCCAGAGGTTGGGCTTATATCTGAGCTAATACTAAGATAGGTGAAACAATGTCAAACTACATTTTGAAGAAAGAAACACTGTGAAGAAAAGGTTTTATATTCCTAGGGGACAATGTTTAATATTCCAGCAGTCACTAGCCATTTGTGCATTGTAGTCATGGTAAAAACAACTGGTTGCTGTTAATTCTGCAACAAGAAATTCTTCTTTTATGTAACAACAACAAACAATCATTTGTAACTTTAATTTATAGGACCCCTGCTTTAAGCATCTGAAAATGGATAGTGGCCTGATGAATCAGCCACTAGAAAACAAAGACAGGCACCAGGATGTGATGGGTGCATTAAAAGGTAGTTGGAAATGGAAAAAAAATCTGTTATATGTTTGTGTAAAATTTAGATGACATGATTTATGTATTTGGTAATTGGTATTTGGAATACTGTCAGATATCTATGGCTAATGTCTTTTTTTAACTTTTATGCAGAAATACCCACCCTTGTCCAGTGTGTTAAGGAAATGTAAGCCTGCGCAAGTTCTGCCAGGAAGACTAATTTCCGACCAATCAGTGGCCACCACCTGCTTTATAACGATTTGACTAATTCACCATTTCTGCTGACGTTTCTATGTGGCTTTTCAGATGCTGTTGTATGTTATAAATACACTCAATACACTCACAATGTAGCCAGAAATGTGGTGTTTTTTCTATGGAAAGCATATAGGAAAATATTCAAAGAATGCTTTGACTTTGTAGCATTAAGTAGTATTCTAAAGAGAATACACTAAATACACTAAAATGATGATACAAGTATGCCTGAAAGTTACCCTATGCACATATATATTTATTGCAGGGCACTTTGGAAAAATGAAATTAAGTACACCTTTAAATAGGTGATAAATAAATAGGTGTCAATAAATATGCTGAAATGCAGCATAACAACATATTTTTGAAAGGCAGAACAAAATATATTTTAATTACACTATACTGACTGTACTTTCTAATACCATCCTTAAGTGCATGTACCTAAAAATACAAATGTATTGAAAACATATATAACATATTTGGATTTCTAACACATTTTTAGTACATTTAAGAGCACTTCTTTTCGAACTGGGTTGTTTGTTAGGCTTGGTCTAGAGATCATCTCTGTCAAATTTCACAATGACTGAGCAAGATTTGTGGCCTGTGCAAATTAAATTTTATTTTCAAAATATCCAATATAGCAGCCATTATAATCAGGTTAGCATGAGGAACTTGCATGTTTTGGTCTTGAGATCCTTTAGTTTATTAACTCACTCAAGAATTATGCTCTTCATTAAAGGTGTCATTGCATAGTTTCTTCATTAATTTTGCGGTGGTCTCTAGTGTTAATGAATGCCCTGTGAACCGGTTTTGATGAAAAAAATGCTTTTACGTGTATGTTACAGGCTGTTCTAGTTCGGTGGAAGAGATGGAGCGGGGACAATGAGAGGTTCTTGGCTATGCCATTCACAGGCAAATGCTTTCACTGATCAAATTGCCACATAGGTTCCTTCGTGATGCTTGGCCTGAATATTACATTTGCTAAGTTTCGGGAAGTTTGGGCAAAATTTGTGACCTGTGAAAATGTAGCTTTACTTTCGACATTATCTGAAAAAGTGGGAACATTTGGAGGCGGAAATGGGGGTTGTTGAACTCAGCTTGATCCAAAGATTCACAACACATGATCATTTAGTTTTGAACAAAAACACAGTATACTGAAACACAATGTTGATTATTACAGCGCCCCCTGGTGGCCAAATGACACCAAACTAGATGTACCGCATAGCGTGCATGGTGTGACCGCCACAGTGTATTGAAATGTGGGAACAGTTGGTATGTTGGTGTGTGGTACAGCAGTGTTGTGAGGTGAGAATTTGTGTGGAAATGATTTCCTTTAAGTGGGCATGGATGTGGGTTTCGAATGAATGACATTGTGTGTGTTTGTGTAGTGTGTAGGAGTGATTTGTGAAAGGAATTGGCAAAATGAGATTTTGTACAATTACAGCGCCCCCTATGGGCCAAATTTTATGGCATGTGCTGTGCTTTTAGAGGTCTTTGTGCTGATCATGCATGACATACTTTGAGCAGTTCCCACCTTCTTTGTCCAAGATATTGGCAATTCAAAATCCCAATTTTTGCATTTACCCATATCACTAGGTGGTGCTATGCTTCAAGTCAGTGTTTATGGGCTGGGTCGATACACCTCTGTAACACCGACATGCTAACACAAAATCGTTGTCTTGGGCAAAATTGTTGATGAGTTATTTAACAAAAACTGTTTTTTGACACCTAGCTTAGACGATCAACATTGCCCTCTATGACAAAATGTCACAAAATGTAGTGCACATGAAAACAAAGCAGTTTTGAAACGGTTTATCTCAAGATAAATCCTTTGATAACTTTTTGTCAGTATTGTCTGTAGGTTACATATACCAAATTTGGTAAGAGTCACATGAACGGCCTATGACGAGTTCATTTGGATTTGGTTTTGCAATGTTACAATTTCACAAAATTGTTTTCGTTAAAAGTGGGCATTGACCAGTGTTTTCAATAGATTTTACGCTAAACAAATTGGTTGTAAACATTACCATTCTCTAGATAACGGGCAAAATGAGAGTTTGTACAATTACAGCACCCCGTATGGGCCAAATTTTATCGCATGTGCTGTGCTTTTAAAGGTCTTTCTGCATGACGTGTTTTGGGCAGTTCCCACCTTCTCGGTCCAAGATATTGGCAACTCAAAACCCCAATTTTTGCATTTACCCATATCACTAGGTGGCACTATGCTTCAAGTGAGTGTTTACTGTATGGTCCTTTGTAACACCGGCACACTAACACAAAATCGTTGTCTTGGCCAAAATTTTACAAAAACTGTTTTTTCAGCATCACCCCCTATGACAAAATGTCACAATATTTAGTGCTCATAAAAAGAAAGTTGTTTAGAGTTGGCGTGTCAACTTTGACAAAATTTGAGCAATTAGAAGCCATGACATGGACTTTTGAAGAATTTTAAGCTACAGTACGTGTTAAATGTTCATTGACACGTTACTTCGAAACGGTTTATCTCAAGACAAATCCTTTGATAACTTTTTGTCAGCATTGTCTATAAATGACATATACCAAATTTGGTGAGATTTACATGAACGGCCTATGACGAGTTCGTTTGGATTCACTTTCAAGATGGTAAAATTTCACGTAAATTGTTTTCATTGGAAGTGGGAGTCGACCAGTGTTTTCAATGCGTGAGGGTCAATAGATTTCACAATAAAAAAAGAATTGGTTGTAAATGTTAGCATTCTCTAGATAATAGGCAAAATGACATTTTGTACAATTACAGCGCCCCCTATGGACCAAATTTGCTTTTAGATGTCTTTGTGCTGGTTATGCATGACAAATTTTGTGCAGTTCCCACCTTCTCAGGTCCAAGATATTGGCAATTCAAAATCCCAATTTTTGCATTTACCCATATCACTAGATGACGCTATGCTTCAAGTGAGGGTTTATGGGCTGGGTCAATACGCCTCTGTAACACCGACATATCACAAAAATGTCATGTTGTTGGGTGAAACATTCGTTGAGTTATTCAGCAAAAACATTTTCTCGTCTCCCCCTCTGACAGACACTGGCACGGGGGGGGGGGGGGTGGCCCTTGGAGGGCAAAAAAAAGGCTTATTCAGAATGTCGTCTTGTATCACATAAACCAAATTTGGTAAAGATGTGGTACAGCGTTGCCAAAATAAAAGCTTACTTCCTGTTTGGTGGCTTTCCTGCTGAATTTGACTGGCTGACGTGAAAAGCTTGATAGGGCCATCACTGGGACATGCCAAACTTATATGAAAACCCATTAAGAGATATAAACCAAAAGACATTTTTGCTCATTACAGTGCCCCCTAGTGACCAAACTGCAACACATTTGTCGTGACCTCTTGTGACCTTGTCATGAGAGTCATGTGACAAAGTTTGGTTATGATACATACCCACTCTTTTCCCTGCTCCCACTTGATATGCGTCATAGGGCCTTTAAAGCCTGCACCTCCAGGCTGCAGAATAGCTCTGACCCCACAGCCATTGTAGAACTGAACGGCCATGTCCCCCACACTACCACCCAACCCACTCACCCTGTAGCTTACACCGTTGCACTTTAAACATATTCTAAGCAATAATAATGATGCCTTGAGATGTTCCTTTTTTATAATCTGTTTTATTTGTTCTATTTATAGTGTGAGTGTGAATGTGAGTATTTTTTTGAGGCTGTATAAGCAAATTTCATTGTACAGACCTACTACACAATGACAATTAAAGTCTATTCTATTCTATTCTATTCTATTATTTTCTATTCTATGTGACTAGGGATCATGATACATAGCACATGATAACATTTAGCCAGTGTTACTTGGGATAGCGACAACTGTGCAGCTTTGCCAGGCTAAACAAAATGAAAATGACTTGAAAGAGGCCTAAAAAAGATAAATTTTAGTAATGGTTTGTCATTGCTCATTGCAACATTTCAACAAATCGTCTGTCTTCCAGGCTGTAAAGGAACACAAAGCAGAGGTGTGCCCTCTGATGCACCAAGGCAGCATTTGTCATTGTAGATCTATTATGGTTTCCTCTTACCCTTGACAAAGTGTTTTTTAATGTTCGCCACCAACGGGAAAGGAACAGGGCTGTGTGTGTGTGTGTGTGTCTCTGTGTGTTTGAATGTGTGTGTAAGAGTGTGTGTGTGTGTGTGTGTGTGTGTGTGCGTCATTTCCACCTCTTTTCAATATTTCAGCATTGCAATCCATTTGACCCTGCACTTGGAGAGAAGGAGAGTGAGAATTGAGAATCAGGTACGCTGTGGAAACAGTGCAGGGGTGGGGGGAGTGGGCAGTTTTGTCAGAGGTCTTACTGACCAAGCACAGACTGACATCTTGGGTGGTGCTCAGTTGCACTCAAAATGTTATGTAGGTGGTTTTCTATAAATGTCAAACAAGAGTGTCAAAGTGTGTCAAAGTAGTACCACAAAAGTTTGTCCCGTGTTTTACACCATGAGAAATATTAACGACCTTTACTGTTGCATTGTTATTCTTTGTCACACAGTGAAGGAATTTGCAGTACAGTATGTACAGGCCCGGTTTTTGAGATTTTAGGATCTAAGGGTAAGTGCACGTACTGTACAAGTTCTGCAGAGATAAGAGAAGAGCAAGGAGAGCAAGTTGAGAAGTGCAAAGAAAGCAGTTGCAGGTTACAGTATGTGAGGGCACATCTCTAACATCCCAACTTTTATTTTTATATTTTTAGATTTCTAGTCATGCACTACTGCTGATGTCCTTCAGCTGAAGACAGAAATTGAGGAGAAACAAGACATTTAACCCTGAGAAAGAGAGTTCTAAAATAATGACTTTTTTTAAATAGAAAATGCTAGCCTCTCTGAAAAGTATATATTGTAGTAATGCAAATCTCACTGCTCTCTGAAAAGTCATTTTAGTCCAAGTTGTATGACAGTCCATCAATGTACAATGCATTGAAAAAAATGATTCCCGAAAAGGGCATCAGCACTTTTTGACAGTGGCCTTTGGGGTTCAGCTATAATGTAGGTCCCTGGAGTACACATAGGAAATTCCTGTTGGCACATACATTTCTTCCAAAAGTTTTAATCTCTTTTTCAGTGGTGCCCGTAATGTCCTGTGCGGCCAAGAGGGTCTGGTGTGCGCACCAAGAACAGAACACTAAACCGCCGTCACACTAACGATGTCCAAATGTCAGCTCTGACACGGCACCTGGGCCAGCTTATTAGCCGGCATCTGCCTTTTCAGTACGTTCAAAATCTCTTCCTGTCTGGCCCAGAGCTATCTCAGGAGAGCAGACTGGCCTACTACACGGACGCATTCCAGCACCTCCTCCAACACATTTCAGTTTTTATTCCCTCTTTTTTTGTCTTGTGATTTGGAATGTACAGCTGACGCACCTCCAACATTACATTTTAGGATTTAGACAAAAGAGGGCCAGCCTAGGCCACACAGATGACTAGCTGTGTTTTATATTAAGGCATAAGACATACAGTCCTCCGTGCTTCACATAGGCCATATATAATAGGCATAGCCATTTATTGTCTGAATATACTTATGCCAGTGGTCCACCGTCAGACATTTATGAGGCTTTGCATAGATGTTCTTGTGTGTGTGTTTATTAGAGATAATATGAGAGAATAATAATAATTAAACAAAAAACAAAAACAAAACTCGTCCGACTTCATCTGTCCAGGATGTCTAGCACGATGTGTCTTTGAGCTGTGTGTTATAGCCTTGGATAGTGGTACCCCTTGGAGCAGATCAGGCACCTGATCCACAAGATTGTAAACCAGTAGGTCACACCGTCCCTTTTACAGTATATCAACATCATAAAATATAGTCTAACAAAGTGTGCAACAAAATGTAACATTATGGTCTTACACTGTACCATTGGGTTAGAAAAGCGTGACAATTAGGGACAGTGTTAGGTATATACACTGTAAGTATATAGCATATTGAATATTGTTACATTTAGATACACTGTGAAAGGGACAGTTGTTACATTTAGATACACTGTAAAAGGGACAGTAAAATAAAGTGTTACCAATCAATATAATAACAGAAACTGTAACACAGGGAATTAAAGGCTTTGTATGTGACCTTGCGGGATGGTGATGATCTAGTGGCCAGTGATCTTGTCTCCCAAATGGTTGAGGGTTAAGGTGTGTTTTGAGTCTCAGGGCGCTGTCACCATTGTGGCCCTCAGCATGGCACATAAGCCAGACTTGCTCCCTATAGTTATGCCATAGTCCACTGATCTGATTAAGACCGCTATGTCTGCTGTATGGTAAATAACGCAGTGTCATACTTGGAGGAAATATACCACTGTACTGTATATACCATTGTGGTATGAAATGCACATGCAACCTCTTTACCACAGATTGATCAAGTAAGTTTCGGACATAACACGTGGTGTCTATCATTTGTAAATCATAAAAAAGCCAGCAAAAGCATACAGTAGGAATTGGAGATCTAGAAAGCAGGTCAGTGCACATGTCTGTGCATAGCAAGTTTTGATGTCTGCTAAAGATATGTTTCTTTTGCTTTAATTCTTGTGCTTTCTCATGTATGTTTCTGAATGTGAGATCTGCTTTTGGTTATGAGTGTATGTTAACTCAGCCTCTCCTTATGAAAACAATCACTTGTGTGGTTAAGTGTTTGGCAATATTAGTTTTGTTTATTGCTGCAGGAAATGACATAATTTTGTTTGAGGGATGTGCATGAAAAGAAAATTAGAAAGTATACTCGTAAAGGTATTTGGCACCAAAGGTTGGTGCAGTAACACTCAGTCAAACACTTGATAATGAGGGTACAAATAAACACCTATAGGTGGGACATTCAATTAAAGTACACTACATCAGGGGTTCCCAAACTTTACCATGACAAGGCCCCCCATAGACCAGTAGATTGCAGGTAAGGCCCCCCTGAGATGAAAAGTGTGTAAGCACCGTGCAATTGCTACCATTGCTACCCCTCCAGAACCGGCCCTGGTTACCAGTAAGGCTACCAGTAAGTAAGGTCCAGTTTGTTTACGTGATCACCCGGATGTGTTCTATACTAGCCAATTAGAAAGATGATGGATAATAAAAATAATAACGGTAATAGTAGTAATGTTAAGATATCCGGTAGATTATTATAATGCAGCTTTTAACAAATGGGAATATGTTTTGGTTTTATTTATTCAAGTATTTATTTCGGTTTGCTACTTTTCCCTCCAACTTGCCGCGGCCCCCTTAGCGCCCCCTCACGCCCCCCCAGGGGGCCGCGGCCCCCACTTTGAAAACCCCTGCACTACATTACTGACAGCAATATCAGTGTCGCTGTTAAATCTGTGCTGTGGTTAGTACAACTATGCAGCCCATCTCCTCCCCCCTGCAGACAGACTCCTGGGGTTTCTACTGGTGGGTCCTAAAGAGCCTCTTTTAATGAGAGCAGGAAAAGGTTTCAGTGTGTTTTAAGTGTGTAAATAAGCAAACGTTTATGTGGGTTTTCAACCCATTAGCAGTCTGATTGGAACTTTTGGAAATGGGAAGAGCGAGACTGCACTATTGTTGTTACAGAAATGTTTATTCTCTGAAACGCTGCAAGGAGTGTGTCTTGTTCAACCTACGCTGTCTTATATTGGAACTAACATAAAACTCTGAGGATTTAGTGAGACTCGTGGAGAAATATGTGTGTGGATTTGTTAGGAGATCTTAATATATGTGCTCAGATTTGCTAGGATCCATTTTACTAGTCATTTTACTAATCATTACAAGCCAGCATATATTAAAAATGTGATGTATCACCATACTGACAAATGTGTCTCCAGTCACTTACTGTACATAGGACCAGAGAATATTCTTCTGTTTTATATATTCTATATAATCTATACAGTGCTACATATAGCACAAGTTGTACATTGGTCACACAAAGAAAGGTGTATATGACAAATACATTTGTTATAACAATAAGAAATTCTAACTTAAATCAAAGAAAACTGTGCTATTTAGGCACCTCAAAATCCTGTGCCGCTTGCAGCATTTTTTAAATGATGGGTTCCAAATTTAATCTGTGTGAAAAGAACTTACTGTTGTTTGTGTGTTGCATTTTCAAAATCAAAGTTAATTACTGTTTTAGACAATACATCTTATGGTGTATTTTATAAAATCAATAGCAGACTTGAGCACTGCTAAACACCAGTGACACACACTGTGACAGGCATCCCCACAAATATGCTGGGTCTTTCACTGTTTCTTTTTATATGAACTGTAACACAGCATGCACTGAAAAGCAGCTTGTGTAATGAAACAATATAAACAACTAACATCTGCTGCTGTTGCACAGTTTGCACAAGTGTGCCAGATGTAATTGCTGTCTTACTAATGAAGTAGCCATTTGTCTGTGCAGATTAAGCACTGTGTCCTATGCTGTAGTAACCTGTCCCTGTAATTAGCTATCATATAAAACACCAACTAAAGATATTGTGTGCCAAATTAGATAGCTAAACAGCTACAAATGCCTGTAGGGACACATATAAACAAATATCTTCCCAGTCCATCAACACATTTGTTGAGATCTGTTTTGTGTGTCAGTCTGGCAAACAAAATATAAATCTTTCATCGAAGTGTTGGATGCCATTTGTGAAGAACTGCTAACAAAATGGATTTTCCAAATCAATGCTGTGTACTGAGGTAGTATTGGCATGACAACTAACGGTTAAGTATTACCTCATGGATAATAGAACAAAAATAGAAAAAAGTCCACAGGAAGAATAAAAGCTAAAAAGTTAACTTTGCCAAAACTAGCACTACTACAAATACAAACGTGATGAGGAAAAACAGAAACCTAACCTCAAACTGACCTTAACTGAATTACAAAAAAACAATTAAAGCTTAGACAGCCTATATTGAAATTTAGACCGGTAAAAGCTCCATAAAGTCCTTGATGAGAGAGAATTTGTCAGGAGGAGCTAGTCCATTCCCAGCCTCAAAAACAATCTTGAAATCAACCCCGAACCTTCCCAGGAGTCAGGGTACTTCTGCAGTTAGAATACCATTGTAATGTGATCAATGTGATGTCTTTGATAAAAGTCCAGCAACTCCATTTTCACCTCATGAAGTGACGCATGGCTCATCTCTGAGAATAGTGCATTATAATACTGCACTAAAAGACGTCAGTATTTGGACATCAATCACACATTCCTTTTGACATAGGAGGAGGTTTCTTGTGATGATCGCCACTAGTGAAGCTAGCGAAAGCGGTCATATTAGTGTTGCCACGACTTTTTTCCATTTTTTTTTTCACCAATTTTCCATCAACGATTGCCAGGACACTGGAAGCCTGGGGGACATGAATCTTTGTAGGCATGTAGCCCTACAACGATTTGAGTGACTAGAAGATTTTGGCTCCCAAGGGCCACCCCCTGAAAATGATCAATATAATGTCTTAAATTAGCCTTAATGAATACACTAAAATATAATGATACAGTCATTAAAATACACTAAAATACAATGAAACAGTCATCTTGCACATAAAGAAATTCTGCGTACTTACGTGTGCCCAGTACAAGAGTTTTAGAAATGTTTGTTAAATCAATGTGCAAAGTGCATAGTAGTAGTAGTGGCCACTTGAGTTAATTTATACTGGTTTACACTAAACTAAAAAAAATGGAATGGGAAAGATGTTGTTCGTTTGATGTTATTCAAAACTGTGTACTGTAGTTAGTAAAGGTAAGGGCACTGTGTGAATGAGAGTGGAACTGAGCTGATGCAGATGTGCTTGGCTAGCTAACCCACCCAGATCCCCCCACCCAGACTGACAGCTGCTCATTCTAGCTGTTCTCCTCACCTGTGCAGTGTACACCTTGACAACACAACCCCACCCACAGAGGGCTCTCTGGTCCTTCACAAGGAGAGGCTTTCTTTGCCTGCTGCCAATCAGCAGTTTCATGGTGGATACTACAGTATATAACTGGGTGTTAGTGAGATGCTACAATGTTAATGATGCAAATTGCAACCAGTGTGGAATAGCCTGTGTGACTCTTTGCATTCATGTGAATAGCCTGAATGAAAAGTAATGTAAAATAGTAGATAGCATGCCTGATTAGTACTACTGCTGCTACTACTACTTAGACACTTACTGTAGACAGCATCCACCTTTTTTGTCAAGAGGCCGGTGCATCCCAGAATCCCTGGATTTTCCACGAAGATTGCTCACAAGGAGCATGTCCATTGGGAAGACCCCTGCCAGGAGAGTTCTCACAAAACAGGAGGCAGAGTTTGCATCAATGAATACATTAGATCCAGGCAGTGTTGTATAGTAACGAAGTAATAATACTTCACTAGTATACTTCACTTTGAAGAATTTGTACTTGAGTTTTTAAAATTTTGATAACTTTTACTTTTACTTCTACTTTTACTTTTACTATATTTCCGAACCTATTTGCATACTTTTACTCCGTTTTTCAATGTGCCGTTTAGTTACTCATTACCAAAAAAAAAAACTGACTGCAATGAAGTTAGGATGTGCCTGGCTTGTTCGCAACGCAATTGCCACTTGCGCATGACAATCAATAGGCTACACCTGTTGGCTTCACGCAGTAAGCTAGCTTCGCACTCAGTCCTGATGGGAGAGACAGAGGCAGCAGTGTTTTATGTTTTTTTTCTTGATGGGGTGATGTACGCCCCATTTTCAGCACTGACTTAATCTTTTTCTTAAAATCAAAGGTTTATGAAAAAAAGGTTTCAAACTGGGGTCTCCATCTTCAGATGCCAGATAACATTCAGTTTTCTCTCCACTTTTGTTTATAATGACAGCAATTGGTCATGCGTGTGCATTTTCAGCAATGTAATTGCTTGTCATTTAAGATTAACCATAGGTGCTAAATGACTTCCACAGTTAACCAAAATATGAAACAATATTACAAATTCAGACTGCCTTTGCCTGTTATTAACTTTTATATGGAATGAATTCTCTGCCGGAACGTCTGTACTCGTAGAAATATCTTATGCTCATGAAAAGAATTTGTGTACACGTGGAAATATTTTGTGCTTGTAAAAACAATGTGTCTCTGCGTGAAAATCTGTTTTGTCTCTGTAACAAAGTTTTGTGCTTGTAATAAAAATTTGTGCTTGTAAATAGATTTTTTGCACATGTAAAAATACTTTGTATTTGAGAAAAAAAAAACAAATCTCCCACAGGCACAAATCGTATTCACAAGCACAGATTCTTTTTACGAACACAAAACCAAAGTCAGTGAAATCTCTGCCAAAACTTCTCAGCCAATCACCAAACGTCTTACTCACCGGCCAATCAAGTTGTTTTGACACTTAATCTCTTGGATTGTTGGCATCGAGGTGAGAAAATGGCATTGTACTATGTAAACAGTCCATCTCTGTAACAATTCCTATCATATTTCACGATTTTACAAAAGGTTGGACTCGTTTTCTTACCATTAAAACCTCCGTGGCCGTCTTTGGCGCACTCCAGGACACATTTTTCTTTAAATCTTCCTAATCTCTGCCTCCTCGCCGTTTCTAAATAAAGGCGGCAACTTGATTGGCCGGTGAGTAAGACGTTTGGTGATTGGCTGAGAAGTTTTGGCAGAGATTTCACTGACTTTGGTTTTGTGTTCGTAAAAAGAATCTGTGCTTGTGAATACGATTTGTGCCTGTGGGAGATTTGTTTTTTTCTCAAATACAAAGTATTTTTACATGTATAAAAATTCTATTTACAAGCACAATTTTTTTTACAAGCACAAAACTTTGTTATAGAGACATGAAAGTTTTTCACACAAGGACACATTGTTTTTACAAGCACAAAATATTTCCACGTGTACACAAATTCTTTTCACAAGCACAAAATATTTCCACGTGTACACAAGTTCTTTTCATGAGCACAAGATATTTCTACGAGTACAGACGTTCCGGCAGAGAATTCATTCCATACTTTTACTTGTACTTTTAATTACATTACATGAGTACATTTATTTTTACATTACTTGTCATACTTAAGTACTAGAAATTTCTGATACTTTAAGACTTTAACTCAAGTAACATTTCAGTCAATGACTTTGACTTTTACCAAAGTCATTTTTTGAAGGGGTACCTATACTTTTACTTGAGTGTGATTTTCCAGTACTTTATACAACACTGGATCCAGGAAAGATTTTCACCTACTTTAAAAAGAGTACAAAACCTCATCATTGTTGCAAGAGTAGTTTTATATAGCAACTGATTACTAAATGGTTCATTGAAAAGTGCAGTCACAATTCTCAGTCAGAGTCAGAGCCAACTGACAATGATGAGGAACACTGAGACTTCAGGGCTGTCTTGACTGCTAGCCCTAACCCAAACAAGCAACAAAAAACACAACAACAAGATGTGATAAAGCAGCCTTTTGTATCTACTTACCAACTCAACTACCTCACAGGTGTGTGTACATGGCTTTGCAAGCTAAAGAATTCAATGTCAGTGATGAGTGTTATAGACGTTAAATAAGGTTCAAGTCTTTTCTAATACTTGATAGGAATGCTAGACCATCGGCATGCTTTGAATCAAAGCCATATTAACTACAAACCAAGTTAAATAACACTAAATACAGAATGATGGTATGATAATAATAAAACAACTGTAATACATGCCCGTGATGAGCATTCTTCTTAATTTTTCGATGTCATTTCTCAGTTGTTGTTCGAGAATCCCTGCCCTTTTCCTTTGGGTCTGTGAAGGAACAAGAAACAAGTCAAGTAAACAGGAATCCAGTGCAAGTTTTTTTTTTTTCACAGGGCTCTACAGTTCATGGTCTACTGACAGCATGAGGTTTAAAGAGGTCTTTACTGAGATATAAAGCTACCAAGAAAGGGAAATGGAAGTGGGACAGTCAAGCCCCACTGGTTTTGTCAGGCCATTGTTACTGCTCTGTCCAACAATATAGCCCATATATATTTATTATATATTTATATAATATATTTATTATATCTCTCAGGTGCTTAAGTACAGGTGTGATTATAGCATGAAATGCAATCAGTGACAATGGAAGGCAGTCTTACCGGTGCATCCTCAATATCAGTTTCATCTGAATCAGTGTATCTTGATGGTGGTACAGAGGTCCTTTTCTTTGGGAGTGCCTCATCACTCTCACACTCCAATCCTACTAATTCTTTGATCTTACCATTAGTATGAGACAGATTGTCTGAGATAGTTCAAAATGGTAAGGAGAGATCAGATTAAGTCATTCTACGGTAAGTATAACATTTTACAATCTTGTGTACAGAATTTAAAGGAGCTAAGTTGTAAGCAGCTGGAATTTTTTTGGAGCCTGAAGACGTCTCACCTTAAATCCAAAAAACAGGAGCTTATATCTCTGGATCACTGGAGGTGGAGCTGTAGACCACACCCCTCATTCCATGACAAGGGTTACATGAGTCACCCGTCAAGGTGTGAATTGGATTGAGAGTCGTCTAATCCAGAGAATGAGAACTGTGTATAGAAATATACTATTATTGGCCATATACTGTTGTGGAATGGTAGTTAATAAACTTACATAATTTTACACATCACACATTGCAACAGCTTTGGCACCAATTCAGTTTGTTAGTTAAATAAATAAAATTATTAATAATGATGATAAAAGAATTAAGTCTACTACTTACTGCTGACAAACTTGATGGAGGCACTGTACACTGGCCAGCCATGTTTTTTTTTTTTTGTCTTTCTGCCATTCCACGACAGCTGAATAGTCAGTGTGCAGGTACCCATCTTCATCCATTTTGGTGTCATCATATTTGGTATGGCATCGGTTTGCACCTCATTATACATTCCAGCATCCTCCCCCACTGAACCTACTGCACTACTGCAAACTTTCTTATTCTCGTAATTTAATGTTATTTTATAAATGTTTACATGTAAAGTCCACATTGTAGTGGCTTATGGGGGTTGCCGCATATTGCCTTTCATGTTATTTGCAAAGCTTGTGACAGGTAAGCACAATCGATATCTTAAAAATAAAAGTAACGTTAACTGCATAAAACCAATAGAACATAAGAAAAACATTAAAAAATCAAACATTAGCTAAATACACGAAGCCAGGGCTAGTGAAAGATTATGACTAGCTGCTAGCAAGCTAATCCTTAACTCTAATAGGCTAGAAAAATGTGAACAGACCGACTACAATGCATAAAACAGCTAAATACATAAATATGTACTTTCGCTGCTATCCGAGTAAGTAAAATTATTCATACCTTACGCTTCTGCTGATGTTTCTGAAGATTAGTTGAAAGTAACGCTCCTTGTTTGACTGCTGTTATGTGCTCATAATGCATTGCTTTTAAAATGTATAAGGTGAAAAATGAAACACATTTGTTTTGGTACAACTGGACTTTGGTTATTATCATTCATACTTTGCTTATTTCCCATTTGTTACAGAATACGATCCAATCAAACTGTGTCTCTTCTGGTCCCTCAAATGATCATGTCAGAGATACCAGTTGGCTGAACATTCTCGCACTTTCCCTAAAGCACAATGTAACAGGGGCTTTAATGGAGGACCTGCTGAAACTCTTAAGGTTATGTTGTTGGGATCCTGTGACCATACCATGTAGCAAGTACATGCTAGAGAATGTGTTTGAAGATTTTGTCAACAAATCAGAACATCATCATTATTGTAGAGTTTGCAGCTCATACATTGACCTATAGATATAGGCTAGAACAAATATTATGTGATAAAGAATAGTGAATGTCACAAATGAAAAGTTTGTGATCATTTGTAGGATTTGGAAGGTACAGTAACATACAGTGGTATGTGAAATACGAAACTTTGTTTTGCAAACACTAATAAATAAATTTGTAATTAAAATGTGTGTTTGTGCATGTAATTTTAATGTTGTGTTTCATCTCAGGTTGGCTTTGGGTTATACTTACAACAACATAAGGGCAAATAAATGAAGCTATACATACAGTATATTGGTAGATATTGTAAATGGACATGCATATCACTTTTATTCCACTGTTCCTATTTTATGTTATTTAACACTGATATCAGAAATGTATAGTTTTTTGTTTTGTTAAATACATTTTACTAGGCTAATGCATGAAATGGAATTTTTCCACCAGGACTCAATGTAGATGCTTAGTTTGCGATCTACGTGTACCACTATGTATACTATGTCAAGAACATTTAAGTCAATGGACTGTCAACAGGTTATTTTATGACAAAATAAGTTTTAAGTTTTTTACTTAGGTCTTTTGTATTAAAAGAGGGAACCAATCCCAAACTCTGCCATTTGCTATGAAAAGCAACACAACCTGCCTCACTAACACCACAGACTGCGGCTGACTGGGAGCCATCTGCCCCAGATGCATGCAGCACCGGATGCATCGCTGCTGTCACTGGGCGCCTTGCCACATCCGGGCCAGCACTGGGCCAGCACTGGGCCGGGTCCGCATCTTCAAACAGATGCCAGCTGGGTCTGTCCCACCCCTGCAGGATGCGGCAGCCCGGGGTTTCAGGGCCCTGTCTGATGGATAGGTGTGGATAATTTGCCCTGTGCTGCCCTGCTAGCTGATAAATGATCTGTCCTCTCTCCTTTTCTCTCTCTCTCTCCTTTTCTCTCGCCCTCTCGCTCTCTTACTCACTCTCTCTCCTCCTTAGGGAGTTGGGAAATAAAAGAATTAGGATAGCAGGCTGAAGAAGAAAGAAAGGAGAGAGAGCACGAGTGAAAGATATATATTGCGACGTGGCTATTTATAACTATTAATGTAATCTGACACACTGTGTGACTGAAAGGAAAAGACATGGAGGCAAGGGGAGATGCAGGTGACTGGTGGGAGTCTCGCCCTGTAAGAAGTTAGAAGAAAAACTATTTCCCCAAACCAGGGGGCACTAGTTAGCTGCACTGCACATCTTTGCTCTCTCTCTGGGAATTAGAGGTCAAGATAATCCCCAGCACCTACATAGTCCACTCTCTCATTTTCCACTTGGTGCAGTGGAAGCCCACTGCTATACAGTAATTTAGAAGGCTCAAGATATATTTTATAGGACCTCTACCATTCCCCTTTGGACTTTGTCTATGTAGTGATTTACCACCAGCTACAGTAAGGCATGCATCTATAGGCAATGACTGAACAGCATCTCAAAAAAATTTTTTTGATGCTATGTGGTCACATAAAAATATGTGATTCTGTGCTGTGCATAGTTTTTGCTACTGTGTAAAGAGCACACAGAAGCTACAAATCAAACAAGGCCTGGCCTTGATAGTTTTCCTTCCACTAAATGCAGCGAGCTAAGCCAGTAATTGTCAAAAAAGGTACCGGCTTCCTTTTAAAAATGGCATATTAGTCCAGCCCATTAAGCAGAGGTGGAGATCCTAGCTTCAGAAATTAGAATTATGTATTTGATCCAGCCATTTTCTGAACCAGCTACGACACTACTAATGAGCAAATAAGTCACCAAACAGGTATACGAGCCAATTTGTAAAATTACCTGTGTTTATGAGCACAGGTAGAAGGAATACTTGGCAGGGTTTTTTACTTTCTAAAGCTCTACCTGTGCGGCTAACTAGCTTCTGTGCTTCTGGAGCCATGTTTGTCAGTATGTAACCTTGCCTACCCTACTCTGACAGAGAAACTCTACATAACACTGCGACCTTTTATAACACCACCTAAAGATGCTAGTTAGCATGTCAGTGCACTTCTGTCATGGTACATTAATATAAACAATATATAGAAGTGCAGACAATGATTGCATTCTCTTGCTTTCACCAATCTGTCAGTACTCTATATCACTATCACAGCTATAGTGATTTCAATCTCCAAGAGGAAATCTAGCTGCAATTTAGCACTTGTAATTATAGTAAGATGCAAATAAAGCAAAGGTATCATACAGGCACACGACTGGTCTGAAGAAAATGTATGTTTACCAACATTGGTTGTGGTGAAGGAAATCAGCACAAAAGCATGATAACAAAACAGATTACATGATAGTTTACCATCCCCAACACCCCACTGTAGTGGTAGGCCTATCAGTCATGCATAGCCACACACACACCGCTCTCAGCCACTAATGCCTTGTTGATTGTCTTGTTCCATGATGTCAGCAGCGGAAAAGTCAATGAAGGCAGATAACGAAGTGGGCGAGCAAGTGTGTGTGTGCGCGTGTGTGTGTGTGCGTGTGTGTGTGTGTGCATAAGGCGTAATGGATTGTGTTAGGATAGAAGGCTTTGTGTGTTTTGGCAGCGATCCGGTCATTATTTCCTCCGACGGGTCGCTCATCTCGTCTGGGTGCCTGCAAGGGACTCCTCCAGACCTCATCTGGTCCATCTGTGTCGGGCCCAAACACAGACCCACTAGAAACAAGCCCAGCAGAACCTGTGTGGTCTGCGGATGATGTGAGGGTAGGACTGCATTCACTAAGATTGCCATGTCCTCTCTAAGCTATAGTAGCATAACAATTCCACTGGCTTGTGACAGATGCTACCTTTTTCTCAATAGTGGCACCTAAATGTTGATGGGCGGGTGTGTGATGCGCAGTGGCTCAGGCATCCATAAGATAAACCCAGAGACCCGGATTATTTTCCTACTCGAGGTCATTTCACAATTCTACCCTACATCTCTCTTCCCATCATTTCCTGTGTCTTTACTATCCTATCCGATTAGGCGAGAAAGCTTAAGAAAATGACTGAAAAAAAATCAATGGGTATTTTATAGCTGCGTGTTCCTTCTTCCAGGCTTTTCACGGGGGGTATGAATGTCCTTTGGCAGACAGAATGAGGTTAGAGGAAGTCCACCCTGATACGTGTCAGTATTCACCTCTCCAACCTCGTCATTCTGTGTTCATTTCACAGAACTTTGAAGGCACAGACGACAAGGCCCTGTTTTCGTAACTGTCCACAGCAAAGAACAGAGTGATCTGACCTCTGCGTTTTAAAGCAAATCCTGAAATCAACACCCTCATCACACCAGCACTCAGTGCCACCGTGAAACTGATCAGCATGCAGGGGAGTCTTTGCTGTTAGCCTTCACTGGGGCAGTGTGTACCAAACCGATGGGACATCCTGCTGTGCTGATCTTTGATCACATACGCACCTTCTGAGGATTATTACGGAATACTCTGTCATGTACCTCCACAACCCTCTGACTACCCGTGCTGTGCTCGTACTGAATACCTAGGCAGACACTGAGTAAGAGATGCTTCAGGCATAGATTTCAATTGTAATATTTTCTATGGGTGCTAATAATTGTGGTTAAAATTATGTAGACATACATTTTTACTTTCTCTTTTAGTCATTTTTAGCAGGGGTGCCAATAATTGCTGATGGTGCTGTATATCTATTGTCACATAAATGTATTGACATCAAATGTCTCCCAACTGACAAAATCAAACTTTGTCAGTTAAATCTTGACATGACAGGAAGAACAATTTACTCGCATTTTCCTTACCTTTTTGACATTTCTAGACAGAGCAATCGAATAAGCAACTGACGTCTCTTTCAATTGCCAGCTCTGAGTCTCTTCACCTCCTTTCCATCTATCAAGTTCCCTCAATATTTGTTATCTGAGCTTGCCATGCTATCTGAGGACTTAACATCTGTACTTGGGCAGCTTGTGTGGTGGAAATCGATAAAAGCCATTTTCAAGAGGGGAACTGTACTGCCTCTCAGGCCTCTCTGACTGAGCTGATTTATCCTCACGCCCCGTGTCCACTAGCAAGCGAAGCGAATTCCGTCTCTCCGCACCCCCCCCTCCCCTTCGGACGCTTGGGGGTGTGTAGTTCTGATCAGGTCCGCGAATGTCATGGAAGGGCGGGAATATTTCTTGTATGTTATTTACACAAGTGCAAAGACCAGAAATATTAATCTAATGTAAGGGTGCAGTCATACAAGCAGGGGTGAGAAAAACGACAGTAATCAATCTCTCGTCATTCATTTTGACAGTGAGTTGACCGTGAAATGTACTGTAATCATTGTCCTACGTCATACCTGCTTTATACACTGTTGATCTGCTATTGGCTAGCCGCCCCATGTTGGACGCGTTCATTTGCATAAAGTTCGGCATGGCTGAACTTTTGGTCGCGCCGCACCCCTCGAGTTGGCCGCACCGCCTTCCCACAATTCTTTGCAGAAGCGGAATTAACGGTCGGTCGCGTCCCATAGAAATAAATAGGGGTTCTGTGGTGCGGAGTTCGCTTCGCTTGCTAGTGGACACCCGGCGTCAGTTGTCTTATCATCCCTGCTGTGGGGAAGACACTGTTAGACGAATGCTCTCTGAGGTGGTTCATTTAACCTTTCGACCTTGACTTTTAGAATATGACCTGCACCAGTGACCTTGTCCGAAATGTGTCTTGCAGCTGAATGACAATCGTCCAATACAGTTTGTTAAAAGCCACTCTTGAAGTCTTTTTTCCCTTTCTCTCTCTCCCTCTCTCTCTCTCTGGGATTTCCCAGTGTCTCAGCCTAACTCTACCTCTTTACAATAATTGTTTATATCCTTACTTCACACTGTAACATGAAAACACTTAAGGATAGAAATAATTGTTTTTCCATTTTGTTCTACCAACTTACTTCTCTCTTTTTTCCCACCACTATTTAAATTTCTAACATATGCTCAAAACAGTTTGTAGTTATATTTAAAACATATGTGGAATTTGGTATATGAGAATAGGATATGACTATTGACTGGTAGCTCTACAAATAGTTATAAAAACTTTCCACATAAGAAATATTCCAGTTGTTACTATCATCCCCGCCTTGTGCCCCCCTCACACATATGTTTGTCCCATCCACACCTCAACACTACCAGCTGCACAAGCAGTGCATCTCCCCCACACACACACACACAAACACACACACACACACGCACACACACACACACACACACACACACACACACACACACACGCACACACACACACACACACACACAGACACACACACACACACACACACACACACACACACACACACACAGCCCATCATCGGCCACCACAGCCAATCCTCCCTCCCAACCCCAACTGGCCTTTTTGCACTTTATCTCAGCTCCCATCACCTACTCTACCTCTGCCCTTCATCTGGTAGTCATCCGCCCAACTGCATTCTACACACTTTACACCCCCCTCCCCCCAAGCACAGTTTAGACTAACAATCAGCAATTTCACTGCATGTCCTACTCTTCCCAGTATGTCTATGCATGTGACAATAAAATATTCTTGTGTCCTTGTATCTTTTTCTGTCCTTGTACTCGCCATAACTGCCATGTTCACCAACAGTACTTTACCCACTTACCACCAGAGGTCATCATCTTCAGTTGTTTACTTTGTTGCATTTTCTGGCAATGCATTATCCCTGCCCCTCTTACTTAAGTTTATTGTTTTCTGTGTGCCCCATTAATCATCAATTATCAATATCTTTGACGATTAGCTCTCCTATTAATGTCCTTCTCTCTTTTCATTTCCCTCTGAAGTCCTGTTTGTTCTAAAACAAACCAAGCCCTATTCTTCTACAGATTTCTTGTGTATTAAACCTTATTTTGCCTCCTGGATCCTACTCCTGTTCTGCCTGCATCAGAAAGCTGACCTGTAACTACAGTGTGGTTATCTGTATTATCCGCATTGACCTTCCATCCTGTGTGTGAAACACTGCCTGCGTCCGAAACCTTAGTAGGCACTGCGTTCTATGCAGTGCTTATAACTCGACCGTTACAGTAGTAGCTTCTACGTAGCAAACTAGCCAGTAGCAGGTACAATTCGGACGTGCTACGACATCGCCATCTTCCCTGTCCTCTGACCCGGATGTTTACATCATCATCGTCATGATTTTGCCAGCTTGTAGCAAACGGTTAGCTGCATTTTATCAGATAACCTCAACATTTATGTGCATTTGTGATGTGAACAACTATTTACATGGCTTTTATTTACTGAAGTGCACATTTGTACACTGTCAGACAAGCGACCGGAGTCTCTGCCATCTTGGTTACTTTTAACGAGCGGGAAGTTTTTGGTTCTTCTTCTACGGTTTTTAACCTCCCGGTGACTTCTGGGATAGCGTAGTGTAGTTCGCTTGCACACTGCAAAATACTACCGGAAATAGCAAGCCATCCAGGTACTTTTGGCCCGGCTTCGCCTACTACTGAAAGCTTACTAAGGTATTCGGATGTTCTAGGTCGTGGCTTCCTCATTTTTGGCTACTATGCAGGCGGCTAGTAAGGGTATTCGGATGCAGGGATTGCCTTTTATTCCGTCTGGTCTACATTGCCCTGACTGCTGGTTCTTTGACCGTCTGCCTGCTCAGACTGAAATTGCACTCTGGGTAGTGGATCCATAACTCTCTTTGGGTCTTTAGTGTTACAGAAGATCTCTCCATTCGAGATGTGAATCCAGCAAATTTTAGTGCTGAATTAGCAGAGACGAGGAATACAAGACTAAAAAGTTAAGCCTTTTAGCCTTATCAAAGGGCTTACATTTACTCCCCCACAGACCTGGCCACCCAACAAAACTACTCTTCCTCCTCCTCCTTTTTCTCAATAGCCTGAACCAGAATCTAAAAGCTTGGGCAAATCACATTAATTAAAAAAAAACAGACAACTGCATAAGTACCAATGTCCTCAGTGCAGTCAGTATTTAACCCTCTGTTTCATAAGGCAAAAAAAATATTTTAATGTCTGATTTTATAATTGTTTTAGTGTCATGTGCTGTCCTGAATTTCCTGTGAGATCACTACTACTATACTACTACTACTACTGCAAGGAACTTCATTTTTTATCCAATAATGAAACGACTGGGCATCTGGTTTATATTAAAGCCATCAACAACCAGCCAATCAGTTTCAACTTGACTTCACACTTTGAAACCTGGTAAATTTCTGTTTTCAGAGTAATGAGAAATGTCTTTTTTTTCAACGGAGCTAAGTTGAGTTTCTGTGTCAAATATAAATTATAAATTGTCCAAAAGTGTCAATGACGGCTTCAGGAAGTAAAACCTCTATGTATTCCTTTAGGTGTGCATTTGATAAAGTTGATTTACTAATTACCTGTCTGATGATCTGTGTTCTCATAAGGATCAGCTGGTTCAGCAAATGGCTGGATCAAATATGTGGCAGATGTTTTATTTCCTAAAGGGTTTAACAACTCTGGAAGTTGTCCGTTCTGATATTGCAGAAGATGTCAGTGCCTGAGCCTCCCAGTCAAACATAAAGCAGGCTATTGTCTGCAGGCTATTTGGAAGCACCACTGCTACCAGCAGTAATAAATGGATAAGTTCAAGTGCAGCAATAATCATCTGTAGACATGAGCAGATGCATGCCACTGTCAGTAACGCTTTAAGAATGTAATTTAATTTACAGTGAGACATTTTTATTATTAACATTCATCAAAAGAAATGAGTTTAGTTTCTGTTAATATGTAAGGCCATGGCCTTGTCATGCTAAGAAGTTTTTTTTTTGTCTGTATAAATTGTTTGTGTGATGTGTTATGTTTTTGGAGTGGGCTCAGTCGTATCTTTAAGGGCAGCAAAGCTCACCACCTCTCAGTCACAGTCACGGAACAGGACTAACAGAACCAGCTGGGTTTCATGTCATTAAAAAGAAATGAAATCTGGACATGCAGACCAATAATAAAATGTACATGTGAAGTGATGGTATTTGAGTAATAATAATAATCTTGTAAATAACATTTTAATGTTGAAACATTGTATTATTATTTCAAATCCCTTAGTTGGTTTTGGAACTCTTGTTATTTGGATCAAAGCTGTGTCTGTGAGATAGGAGGTGTGAGCAGTTGGTTTCCTGAACCATTTGGTGGGCTTCTGAATAACTATCCCTGTCTGATGAATTAGCATACAGACAAGGTTGACACATTCTCTCATCTGATTAGGAAGACACTGTATACTGTAGTACTTAACAAAAGACCATTGCATATTCATTTTGGGGTGGTAACCTTCTGGAACATCCATTGGGTGTCTACAACATTTAAGTTTCAGAATAACCACTGTTTCAGTTAGTCTTGTCTTGTCTAGTCTTTCGTCATCGTCCTGTGTATGTCTGTCTGTCTGTTAGTCTTTGTCTCCTTGTTAAGAATAAACCTTGTTCCTGATTCTCAACCACTAGGCTGACTGAGTCTCCAAATTCAACTTAAAAGTAATTTATTTACTTTTAGAAAACAATGCAATTTAATCTGTGAATCACATACTAAACAAACATTAATCACAAGACAAGTTCACATATAGCCATTTAGGCTTATCACTTTTATGCTTTGTAGTTGTTAAGCTCTTTTTGTGTACACAAGGACCTAAGAGAAGGTCATATATCTTATTCATTTCCAAGCCACAGCACAAAAACAACAACAATAAAACACCTGACATGCTAACAAAGCCAAGCCCAGTCTCCTCTTCTGAGTGTTCACATTGAAAAGAAGAACAAAATAGGCTGTGCCCTTTGAATGAAGCAGGGTTGTTAAGGTGCACAGAACACATGGGGACAGCTCATGTAAGTTTTTTTCAGGAAGTGCGCTCAACTCCAACAATTTACTTTTAAGAAGATCTTTGGGTGCGATCAACAGGGAGAATACATTTGTGATAATAAAGCCGCACTCTCGACTGAAGTTTTTGTTTCTGATTTAATGGGTTAGCATGTCAAAGACAGACGTTTCGGCCCAGAGAGCCTTCTTCAGCCTTCTTCGAAGACGCTGAAGAAGGCTCTCTGGGCCGAAACGTCTGTCTTTGACATGCTAACCCATTAAATCAGAAACAAAAACTTCAGTCGAGAGTGCGGCTTTATTATCACAAATGACAGCTCATGTAATACATTGCATCCCCCAGCGGGCTTACTTAAAAAGCGACTCTAAAATTTGTCATTCATCACCCCTGCCACATTCAGAAAATATACCAATAACAACCAGATTCTATACCACCAAAAATACATATAAAGAAAATGGCAAAACAAAGAGTCAAGCGAGCATGGTAACAGGAGGTCACAGTGATAGGAGAGCACATTTCATTATGGTTCAAGCTCTGATTTCTGCTGTCTGACCTCTAGTAACATGCGTGATTATGTTTCATTTACTCACAGTACAGCTGATTGTGTATGCACAAGTTTGCTCAAACAACAAGTATATTCCAGGCCATATACATTAATTTATTTATCACTGAGGTGTCTTCCACCCAAACAAAAGCACACATAAATAAACAAGCTGCAATCAACACAAAGGATTTCATTACAGATTACAACAATCGAATCGCGTAAAATAAAATGCCGGTGGCTTACTGGCTACTGATGCAAGTTGCAGACAAACACGCAAATGCATGCCAATTGAGAGTGGCTCGCACGCGCGCGCGCGCGCACACACACACAGCCCTCCGCCCTCCCTACAAGTCCCTCCTCACTCTGCTAACATTTCAGCTACTTCTTACCGGGCTATTCTGCCAATCTGTCCCCTGCTGGGTCACGTCTCTTTTCTCCTTCTCCAAATCAACCTGCTAGGCTACTTCTCCTTCCACCCGCTGCTGCACTCGAACTTCTGGTGGCAAACATATGTGTGATTTTGGCACATTTAGCTTTTAGCGTTCCTATTATTTTTTGCTGTACACACCTACAGTCGTCCTGAAACTTCACTCCTTCAAGTTGACTGAAGTGCTGCGGGCAAACTTCACGCACGTTGTAAGCAAGCAGCCAATTTATGTATCCTACGTCATAGCAGTGTTCACGGGAAATGTAGGATTTCTGTTTATGGTCAGGAGTGGGCCAGAGCTAGCCTGGTAAACCCGCCCCTCGTACTTCATTTCATTTCTGCACGAAATGAAATGAAGTACGAGGAGCGTGTTTACCAGGCTAGGTCAGAGCCACAGTGAGAGCGTTCCCTACCGCTCTGGTCAGGACAAACAACCCGTCCAAGACAATCTTCTTCAGTCACCACCAGCCAAATTAACTAGTAAGTTTTCATTTCTCTCCGCCAAAATGAACTCTTACCCGCATTTGGTGGGTTGGTGGGTGTTAATTTAGAGCCCTGCATACATACACTATTGCACACATCCACCACTCAGCACACAACCTAACTTTACACCACACAAACACACACACACACACACACACACACACACACACACACACACACACACACACACACACACACACATGATGTGTGTGCTGTCATCAGGGCCCCGCCACAACACGTCATGCCCCCCTCACTCCTTCTCCTCACACACGGTTGTCCCACCCTAGCCTGGTAAACCAGCCCCTCATACTTCATTTTTTATTTTGTACAGAGGGTCTGGACCGGAATCTCTTGAGGGTCATTTAGTCGGCCCCAGAAAGACCGATCCAATCAGCAAACAGAGGGTGTGTTCGTTAGCCGTGACGTTGACCTTGTGTGCTACATTTAAATTGTAGTGCATAGATAGGCTAATTGCATACGTGACGACCAGGTGTTAGTGACTGGATAAAGGCAGAGGCACTTTTTTTTTTAACTTCAGCAGAGTCCACACCTCCAACAAATCATTTCTGACGGTGTCTAGTCCAGACCCTCTGTACAAAATGAAATTAAGTACGAGGGGCTGGTTTACCTGGTCTACAAGTCAGCACACACACACAGCACACACACATATAGCCTTGCTCCCCGCCTCATGCCACCTCCCTCCACCCCCCCACACACAGAGCACACAGCCGTCATTGCTCAAGCCCCCCTCCCACACGCACACAGCACATTTGCTCCCTGCTGCCCTCAGCCCTCTCCACACACGTTTGTCCAACCCCACCTCAGCGCTGTCAGCTGCACACGCAGTGCCACCCCCCACCCCACACACAGCCCATCATCTGCCACCACAGCCAGTCCTCCCTTCCAACCATAACTGCACTTTATCCCACCCCCCCCCCCCATCATCTTTTCTACCTCTGCCCTTCATCTGGTAGTCATGCCCCAACTGCATTTTACGCACTTCACTCCCCACTCCCCATGCACAGTCTAGAATCACAATCAACAGTTTCACTTCATGTCCTACTACCCAGTATGTCTATGCATGTCACAAATAAATATCCATGTATCCTTGTACATATACAGAACATATTTTATTGACCATAAATCGATAATCATATTTCAGTCAATAAAATGCTCCTTGCAGTTAATAAATACAATTTGCTCTTTCATATAAAAAAAACTATGAAAACAATCGTGTTTGCTAGTGGGCAACTGCACTGTTGATTTCAAAATGACCTGACAAGTAACAGCATTATTACCAGTCAATTTTGTCTCCATGTTAGCAACTGAAACTTTCTTTAAAATACAAGACAAACTATCACTTTGAAAGCATTCTATTGTCAGTTACTTCTATATTTTGTCAAGGCTAAATGTTTTTTTCTGTCCACTCCTGTCTCACTTTACCTTAGCCCAGTGCTTCTCAATTATTTTCTGTTCCGCCCCCCCAGGAATAAGAAAACATTTCACGCCCCGGCCCCCTAATCTCCACCATAACTGTAATAGTATCATTTGTCTATGCACATCTGCAATATGCACATCTGCATAACACTGTATCCTTACTGACATTAAGGAAAACAAAAAAGAAATATAGATCAACTTAAAAACAAAGAATTACTTTATTAACACTGTTTTTTAGTCTGTACTGTGGTCAATGTGCACCTTTATGGTACAGCAAAAAAAGTCACACGAGCCCCCCCTGGCAGCGCACCGTGCCCCCCCAGGGGGGCCCGCCCCACTATTTGAGAAGCACTGCCTTAGCCAATGGTGTATTTCCTTGTCCTTGACAGTTTAATGCAATCTGTCACATTGAATTGCTTAATCTAATTGTTTATTTGGTGAGATTAAGCTATTTGATTTCATTTTGATTTTGACATCAAAATAGAGGACAGCCTTATATTAAAAAAAAAAAACTATCATCCTTTGTCAAAGTTTAACTTATAATTCTGATTCAGATTATTCTCTCCCACAAATGTTATTAAGTGCATTCTGAGCATGCAGAGGTGGGTGAGTAATTTGACATTTTGTTAATTAATTATCATCAAGAACATACAACCCATTCATACTCCACATGCAATACTAACCTGATTGTACGCACATAATACAGATTAAAACAGGTGAAGAAATCAGAGAATAATATTCACCTTAGTTCAGGTGTTGTCCTTAGTTCAGTCTTGTTTTCTGAATATGTGAGCCTGTGGTGAGAGAACAAAACCCAAAACTGTGAAGCAGAACTGTAAAGTAAATAAAAGTGTTGGTACACCACCAACTGAAACTTTATTACCAACCACAGTATCCCATCAACAGAAAATTCCATCAATTACTCCATTGCTATGAACTGTATAAGTAAACCCATTTTTTTAAAACAGCAGCCATCTCCACTACATACATTCTTAAAGTAATACATTCTAATCAAATGTTTTTATGTGCCCTTTTGTTGTATTCTTACAGTAGTTGTGAAATGTATGCTCTTGCAAGTGATAATCACTAATAGATTACTTTCTCTTTTGTTTAATGCAGTGCTACTAAAACAAATGCACAATCAGGAAGTTAATGATAATGACACAGGCTCTCTTCTGTAACAACATCTCTCAGTGGAGCATAAGTGTTTTAAAGTGTGGTAAAGTGTGCTATCTTAATGTTGTTTTTATGACAGGCTAAAGTTTTTATAGATAACTTTTTAAAACAGGCTAAAGTTTTTATAGATAAAATAAATATGTTGCACTTACCTGGTTTTAGTTTGGATAGTTAAATGTAAAAATCCATCTTTCAAAATGTCAAGAACAGCAAAGTATAATTGCAAAATACACAGAAAAACCGTGGTCTTCGGTGCCAAAACAAATAACTCTGTCTCTGGGCTATATCAATGAAATTTGACAAACGTCAGGATGACAGCTGGTGTGGAACAACCAATGGTAGCCCTGTAACTGTGCTCGCATACAGCAGGTTGCTAGAAGGTCGCCCTTTTGCAGACCTTAGCAAACAAATTCCATGTTCCTTGAGTGCTCTTAATACGCATCTAATTGGTCTGCAGCCACAGAGTACTTTTTTAAGCTTTATTTGGCCCTGCAAACAGGCTAACCTTTTCATGCACTCTTCCTCCTGGAAACACAGTCTCCGCTGCCTTTTAAATGTTGTTTGTTATTGGAAATAAAAAACCTTCCCCCACTCCCATCACAAAAAGCCATTCGCTTTGGCAATTATCAAGTAATGGCACTTAGCTATTTTTCAGAACATCCTGGGCTACTGTCATTTGAAATGACCAGAATAAAGTGCACACAAGCATCAACACAATTTATCCAGCATGGTTGCAACAACTTTGGCCTCAATGATCATGATCTACAACAGAGCATTAAGTTGGCAGTAGTCAGAAAACCAATCCAACACAAAGTTATATTTTCCTGGTGCTCTGTAGCAATGTAGTAGTAAGTAGTTCTATTGTCCAGGGCATATGCTACGAACACAGCTATCAGCGAGGCAAACTACCTAAATCTTTGCTGTGCTTTATGCCATGTTAAAATAGGGATATGGGACAGGCTTGGAATACCTGTTTTCCTTTTAGTAGAGATGACATAATGACTTGGGATGCTAGTCAATAGGCCCAATAATATCGTATATAAAAAACATCTGCCCCTTATATTACTTTAAGCAATGACTTTATTATGTGCCTCTGGACATGTAGTTCTTTTTGAGTCTGTAGTAGGTGGCAGAGATGGAGGTTATTGGTAAGAACCTTTTGCTGCTTTCAGCTTTGGTTTTATGGGACATTTTCTTTACAAAGTCTCAGAGAATAAACACTTTTGTAAAACAACAGCACAGTTTCACTTTTCTCATTTCCTAAACCTCCAATCAGCCTGCTAATGGGTTGAAAACCCACATAAATGTTTGTTTATTTACACGCTGAAGCCTGCCCCTTCGCCACATGTTACCACTGAAGATGAAACCTTCTCCTGCACACATTAAAAGAGGCTCTTGGGTTTAAAACTTGGCAGCAGAAAACCCCGAGGGCCCATCTTGAGTCCGTAGCAGTGGTTGGGCTGGATAGTCGGACTGACCACAGAGTTAACAGCGACATCGATCCGACCTCAGTAAATAAACTCCACTTTAATTGGCTTCTCACCTCTAGGTTAAGTGTTTAACTGTGTCACCACACCCCACCTCAGTGTTAAATACCCAAGAAAACATTCTTTGAGATTTCTTTTCACGCCCCGAGGCTCATGCCTCAAGCATACTAATGCCATTTGACTTGCTACAGTACACTTCAATAATGTGGATGAACACGTAAATAACACACACCAAACACATGTGAACAAGCAGGGCTACATCACGCATGTACATGAGAAAGAAAGCTAAGGAAATGCACAGCTCTGAGGTGGATATGAAAAGACAAAAACCAAAACAAAAAGCTTTGATGAGTTTGATGTAAAGCATACCCTAAATAATAAAGAATGCTTGTATGTTGCATGTAAGGATAACTTCCACCCAGTTTATCATAAATCGTGGTGAGGAGTTTACACACTAATTTTATACTTAAATGGGAACATTTTTGTATAAAATATATATTGTCAATGGAAGTTGTCACACATAAAACATATATTCACTCTAAAGGAAAGACCCAGTAATTATATATTATAAAACACTGTAATCATATATACAATACTTGGTCATCTCTGCACTGACTTAAAGTCTGAACACACAATGCATAGCAGACCGACCGAAGCACAGCAGCACAGACACCATTTTTTGGGGGGGGATTTTTACCAGCTATCACTGCCCTTCCACAGAGCCCAGAGGCTTCAGATGTCTAAGCACTTTCACCTGCAAGCCTAACAGCTCCGTGTGGGCCTATAGCGAGAGAGTGTGATACTCTCACCACTGGTGGATGTGTGCAGACCTCTGACAGGACACTGTGAGTGGCTGTCCTCCCTCACAGGTGGTGTCTGGCACTGGGGAGAGTCTGTGCTGAACTTATGCCAGAGCCTGGGGCTGTCTTGAAAGAAAGAAAGAAAGAAAGAAAGAAGTGAATCCCAAATGAGAGGCTGGGGGTCAGCGTATGGTACGGAGCCTGATGTAGGGGCACTGGATCAGGTTACCGGGACGATATCAGATATCGAGCACATGTTTCCATGAAAGACCACCTCACGATTTAAACACAATCCGTTCCATGTGGCAGGAATGTCATGTTTAAGTAGGCGGATGGTAGAATGAAGCTACATATAAAGGAAAAATAGAATCTAGCTCTGCAAAAAGCAAATATTTTAGTTTTTAACATTAGGACCATTAGGACAATTACATTACTTCGTTAACATCCAACTAACAATTAAGAGCTAAGTAATTAGTTTAGGTAATGGCTTGTTTTGGGATGGGATGGCGTGTATTTGTTTGTGTTCCTGAGTGTGCATTTGTGTCCTTGTCAGTTTGGTGTGTGTGTGTGTGTGTGTGTGTGTGTGTGTGTGTGTGTGTGTGTGTGTGTGTGTGTGTGTGTGTGTGTGTGTGTGTGTGTGTGTGTGTGTGTATCTTTGCATGTGTATTAGAGAGAGAGACAGAGGTAGGTAGAAAACAAGAGAGAGTTGTGTGTGAGAGAGTGCAAGACAGAGATACAGAGAGAGAGAGACAGAGACAGAGACAGAGACAGAGAGAGAAGCAGACATGGGTGAAAATGAATGTTGGAGAGTATTATATATATCGTACGCACATGTTACAAGAGGTGATAAAGATGTACTGAGGCATACACACATGCACACACACACGTCTATGCACACACAAACACACAAGCGTGCACACACACACAAGCGTACACACACACACACACATACGCACGCACACACACTCTCACTGCTTAATGAAGTCCTCTGAGAGTGCAAACCCAACTGGATGTCATTGATTAGTGATGGGTTCCACATGACACTGAAGAAACATATGCACAGTGAAACACACACACACACACACACACACACACACACACACACACACACACACACACACACACACACACACACACACACACACACACACACAAACACCATCTCAGGCATTATTTAAACCACAAAAGATGTTAGATTTTTCTGCTGTGTCCCCTCCTAGTTCCGGCACTTGCTTTTGTGTGTTCCTCCCCATTCTGTATGTGTGTATGTATGTTTGCCAGCATGTGTGTCTCCTTCCATGGTGTGTGTGTGCGTGTGTGTGCATGTGTGTGTGTGTGTGTTTCCCAATTTGTGTGTGTGTGTGTGTGTGTGTGTGTGTGTGTGTGTGTGTGTGTGTGTGTGTGTGTGTGTGTGTGTGTGTGTATGTGTTTGCGACCATGTGTGTGTTCCTCTGGCGCTTTTGTGTGTGTATTTGAATTGAAAGCAGATGGGTGCTGAGTGGCTTCATTAATTTGGCTCCTTCAGGATTTGACAATTAGTTGCCGTAATTGAAGTTTAAGGACTCAAATGAGTCATGAATTTTTTTTTTTTTTTTTTTTTGCGAAAAAGCTGAGGTGGCTCCACATGACTAAACCACTGTGTCTGTTACTCAGCAACAGACACAACCCCTGTGACTACCGAAAACATTGCACTCTCAGCAACAGTGACACCTTTTTCTCCCTTGCTTTTGACACTGTTTTCTCATATTTGGTTAAAACTATTTGTACAGTAAATATTACTATAAAATGTATTTTACATTACACTTAGCTGACTCTCTTATCCAGAGCGACTTACAGATTTTTACAGGGTTTTAGTTACAGTCCCTGGAGCAGTGTGGGGTTAGATGCCTTGCTCAAGGGCATCTCAACCATGGGTAGGGCAGGATTCCAACCGGCAACCTTCTGATCGCAACACCAACTCCCTAACCACTAGGCCACAGCAGCCATGTATAGAGAAGATACTGATAAGAACATGTTAATATACAAACAGTAGTTTCTATGAATATGATTGGTTACCTGGGATAAATGCACATTTTGTGTAGATGTGTGTGTGTGTGTGAGTTCAGTACAGTTAGATTGATGATGGACTGTCAGATGTTGCTTGTGTAACACTTAAAAAATTCTCTGACATTGTTGACAGTTTACAGAAATGTATCTCCCTTAACAATGGGATTTTCTGTTTAGATTGTACGATGAGGTGGAGGTACGATGAGGTACGACCAGGCTACCTTTGAAGTAGATCACAAAAGAAAAGTGGAATTGTCGGTCCTTAGCAATGTGCTGATGAATAGTAACTATAACAACTCTAGTAGACAGATTAATGGTTAAATGGCTCTTTATTCTACGCTCTATTTTTGCGTAATGAATGCTATAAAATAGCAAATTACAGTTTTCTCAATTGTTTAAACACATTTTCTGAAAACATACCTCATACTCTCAGAACTCTACACACAAATAAAAAAAACACACACACAATGGGCAAAACCTCTCACTTCTCCTGCAAAATGAAACTTTGCATTCAGAACAATATTATTTCTTCTCAAAATGCTATTTTGTTGTCACATGACACACACAAACCATCATATGAATAGACATTTATAACAACCAGTTGAACCCTGATGTGCTTAATGTAAAACACTATGATAAATGGAAAACACTTCTTCTCCATTCATCATAGTGATTTAGGCCTTTTTTTGTTCAGTGTTACACTTGCTACAGACAGTACATACAGTACATACATAAGTGTGTTATATTTTAGAACTTTTTATACTCAGAACGCACATATACATTGTTACAAATATATTTTATTTTTCCCACAAAAACAGTGTACACACTGTGCATCCCAATCAACACAAAGCTGCCCCTACAGTGGTCTACATAAAACACAACAGAAGAATTTACTGTAGCCTATACAGTTACAAAAAAAAATTACGCTGCATCCTTTCTTCTGTTTTGGTGTGCTCACAGCACCTCATCCACATCACATGCAATGTTTGTCCTGGCCTAGTAGCAAATCCATCCATGAAAGGCATCAATTGCTATATTTCCACATGCATCTTCCATAGCTTAGAGAAAGGGTACACACATTTGTGGATTTTGGTCATACACTTTCATCTCCAGTCAAAAAAAAATCCTCAGTTGAGTTGAGGATTGTAGAATATGGAGAGAGATACATAAATAACTAAACAATTACTGTAAAATAATTTCATTGACCAATGGTCAACCAAAATGGGTCTGATCTCATCAGAGATTACGGTCCTTTCTTGTCCTTGTCCGTGTCCTCCCCGTCCTCCTCCTCTTACTCTCACTCCTCTAGCTGTGGCTCTGCTTCTTCCAAAGCGCTGATAGCTAATTGTAAAGCTGTGTGACAGGTGTGTGCCGATGTGATGAGTCAGTGTGCATAGTAGGGAAATTGACTTTCGAATTTTAAATCACTGTGTGTTCCTTGTGAAAACAAGAGATTTTTGTCATGAAAATTGTGCCAAACGCAGAGAATTGTCTATAGTGTTTTGAAAAAAGTGTGTTTTAGAACTGCAATTTGAGTGTAAAGCAGGAATTGTGTTTGTAGTTTAGCAGAATCGGTTCATGGGGTTTGTGCATGAGTTAAATGTTGTGGTCATTGTGTCTGAAGTACAACGAAATGTGTGTAAACAATTGAGAAAAACTGTAATAGCTTATACATACTTTATTTTAAATAAGGAAGGAATTGTGGATTAAAATATTTCCTCAATGTATACGGTAGACAAATGGGATAACGGCCTTTGAGGTGATCGTGGAAATAATTACTTGGCAGAGGGAACTCCACTCCACTTCACGTCCCAGAGTTCTTTGCTTCCACCTTGCTATTATTTCCACAGAACCATCACCAAGGCTGGTCGTTATCCAGCCTTTTATGTGTTAAGGAGATGATACAATAGGCAACGTTTTAAGCAATGTTGTCAGACAACAATGCAATAGGCTCATCATGTTCTAATTGAATGATCACAAGAAGTTTTGTGCTGATGATTAACAAATGCCCAGTGTATCATCAGTTGTACAGTAAATCAAATGAACTGAAATGAAGGATTGTAATGTTCAGAGACATCTTTGTCTTGGTGAAAAGTGGCAGACATAATCTGATATGGATATGGCACAGATGTGGCCCAGGTATGGTAGACTTCTGCCCAGTTATGATTTTGTCTCCGTTGAACCTCTCTGTCCATCAGGTCCTGGATACACTTAGAAACATATCAGTTACTTGCCCTCTCTAGGGTTATCCCCTCTGCCGGTGCCCCATTTACTTAGGCAAAGCTGGGTTGAAGAATATGACCTTGATTTTTTTAAAGAGTAATAATATCAGGTCACACCTTTGGCTAAGGCCATAGTGATGAAACTGGATATCATGTGGGAGTTTTTTGTCTGAAATACCAAAAATTCCCTCTCATTTTTTTCACTGATGCAGTGATGCACTGATGGGTCCCCATTTAACCCACCAATCAACACAGTGAGAAAGACGGAAATTGTTCACATAAAAAGAATGTCAAAGTATAATGAGAAACACCTACTGCCTGCAGGGGCGTCACTAGCTTTTTAAAACATTCGGAGCTATAGCCCAGATTTTGAAAATCGGGCTGATGAACATGCAATTTTAACATAGTTTGAGAATGAAAGAAAATGGCCATTGTCATGACAGGTCGGGGCATGTTGAGTAGTTTGATGTTTACATTAAAGATTCCATCTCCATTATTATTACATTTTGACGGCACAGAGATCCGTGACTATTCACAGAAGATCCGGGGCTATAGCCACGCATGCCCAGGTCTAACAATGGCCCTGACCTACTGTCTGTGAAGAGTCTGATGAGTCTGAATTTCCCTTAATAGCATGTTACTGATTTAATAAGTGCTAAGCCGCTAGTCTGTGTGTAAAGAAGGCTTTATCAATGCCACAATGATACGTAGATGATACCAAAGAGAGTTTGTGTACAGAGTGAGTGTGGAAAGTGAGAAGATTTCACTGGGTTCAGACATGGGCCACTGTGTAACAATGTGTTTTAAAGCATGGAGCGACAGGAACATGAGCAGGAACACTAAGGTTATCCAGTTTCATGGCGATGTTACGACTATCAAGAGCAATGATCAGGTCTCGTCTTATATGAAGTGCCTGTGAGAGGGTGCAGCTGCCCAGATATTTGATCACATTTTTTTTTTTTTTTTTTTGCAGTCGACCTCACCTCATCCAACGTGGTGGTCTAGTGCCTCTAAATGTAGTCCCAAGGCCTTATGATAGACACTCACCACAGTTTGCAATCACAGATAAGATATCAAAGGGAGAAAAGCTACTTTTGTTGTCACGGCTATTATGGAGGTGATGAACAGGGTCTCATGATTATTAACCAATAACTGATTAACAAGCTATACAAAGCTTTACATTACTTCATGCAGCTGGACACAATAGCCCTGGAGCCAGGGATCTCACTTGCTCTCAGTCAGAATCTCTCTCACTCTCTCTCTCTCTCTCTCTCTCTGTCTCTCTCTTTCTCTCTCTGTCTCTGTCTCTCTCTCTCTCTCTCTCTCTCTCTCTGTCTCTCTCTTTCTCTCTCTGTCTCTGTCTCTCTCTCTCTCTCTCTCTCTCTCTCTCTCTCTCTCTCTCTCTCTCTCTTTCTCTCTCTGTCTGTCTCTCTCTCTCTCTCTCTCTCTCTCTCTCTCTCTCTCTCTCTCTCTCTCTCTAGATGTGTGTGTGTGTGTGTGTGTGTGTGTGTGTGTGTGTGTGTGTGTGTGTGTGTGTGTGTGTGTTACAGACTGTGCATATTGTGTGAAAGAACTGGAAATTAATACAGAATTAATGTAGCACACCAGTGTGTATAAATGAATTAAATGGGGAAAATGGGAAATAGACTGAGTAATGCTGTAAATGATGAATTGTAGTCTTCAGCCGTGGATAAATATCATCACATTCGCTCAGAAATAGCTAAATGCAACAAAAGAAATGCAAACACACTCGGTACATTTATTAACTGCAATGGCAATAATGAGCGCCTCTGTCCTGAACAAACACTCTCACAGATATTTGGAATATACAGGAGCTATGGTACATGAAAAAAGCATAGTAAAATTCTATAATATTCTGAAAAGGGTAAATTATTTATCACCCTACAGTATATACTGATATAGAATATAGCATTCTGCAGCAAATGCATTTATGGTCAATTTTTCTTAAAGTTAGTATGGGGCTGCAGTACCAGGAATTTCCACTTAATCTGTAGGAAAAGAAAGACTGCATTACCAACATTGAATACAAGAGTTCTAGATACCCAGCAGCAATAAAAGCCTAGTGCTCCACTTTCCTGGAGCACACAAACGCCTTTCCCCTCTCTTTCTCTGTTTATTTTTAATGACACAAAGTGTGTGAATGTTGGAGGCTTATGCATCAACGCTCTGCTTTTTCTCCTTCTAATGATGAAGAAGGCACAGTATGAAGGTAAGTATAACCATGTTCCTTTTTATTCTTCTCTAGCTCTGCAGATGTGTTTTGGTTCCCATGACAATGCATGGTGCCAGTCAGGCCCAAAGATTGTCCCAAAGACTGGATCTCGTGGCGCTCCAGAGTCTTTGGTCAGGCCAGGCAGCTGGATGCTGGAGCCTGGAAGCAGGATGGTGGACTGCATGGTTTATTGTTAGTGGACTGTATGGTTCACTGCGTCAATCCCAGCTTTAAAAAGTAAAAAAAAAAAAAAAACTTGCCATGTATTCCTTCTGCCTGTGCATTTAATACAGACGATTTCACTAATTAGCCAATGTACCTGTCTGAGGATTTGTGTGCACATTAAGATCAGATGGTTCAGAGAAAGTTTAGAGCAATAATGTGACAGGATGTTTACTTTCTGAAGCTGGCGAATGTGTGGGTTTCAGTAGTGTTGTTAAATGTGTACAGTCAAAAGAAAACTCACGGATGTAAAAGTAAATATTTTTATTTTACAGAAAACAATAGAAAAGTGCTACCTAGTGATGTGCAATGCATTTTTGGTATTCATATATTATATTGCATATTTTTTTTTCTTTGCAACAAACAGGAGTTATTTTAATTTCATTGTGCTTTTACAATGACAATAAATTCTAATTCTGTATCTGATTTATGCGTTTGACTGGATAGGCAAAACATGAAATGGTTCTTTACTTTCAGATTTGCTGACCCTGAAACAGAGCCATACACCAGCCAGGCCAGGTCCATTTCAGAGCTGCAGACATGCTGGGTGCTTTTCTTATAGGAGCGCTTCACTTCGATAAGTCAGCACTGTCAGCTGGCTACGTCAAACAGCTGCTGTACGTGTGTAGATCTGTGTGAGCGTGGATGTGTCTGGTAACGTGGAGGGGGGTTTGCACAAGTGTAAGAGCTAATTAAAGTTTTTAATAAACGGGAAAAAAAAGCTTTTCAACCAGATCAAATGAACCAACTGCCCTTCCTCACACGAAAAAAAAGGCCCTAATTTACAGCAGAGTCATAAAGAGACTCGCTCTCACTTCCACACAGAAAACAGGACTTTGATCGTTTCATGCACCAAATTGAAAGAGGAATTAC
>CM050208.1:14200000-14215000 GCA_027475355.1 Coilia nasus
TCTGGGTTTCATTTTTTTTCTGAAATAGTGACAAATGACATGAATACATTCATGAAACACAACACATATATACATACATTTATTTCAACTGATAAAAATATTTTACTTGAAATACAAACTCAGACAGTGTGGTCAAGTGTTTGATTGCATATGGTTGCATATTGAAAATTGAAACACAACCATTTCTACAAAGAACAATGTATGTAGTAAACAATGTAAATAAACTGTAAAAAAAAAGCTAGTAGGCATTGTCTCTTTCCATTTTCAAGGGATGTCTCAACCTATTGTTTTCAAGGCAGTCAACCAATGTCATTTGCATGTGATAAATTTAGTCCTCATCTTTTTTGTTCATGCTCTGCTCCACATGTACCTTACAGTAACAGTATTTACCTCTTTCTCTTGCTACCCCTCTTCCTCTTCAAGCTCACTTTCACCTTCACTGTCCCTCTTTCTCTCTCTTATGCTACAACACTGCCTTACAATTCTTTGCAAGTCTGAGTAGCTCCCCCATTTTACAGTGTTTAAGCCTGATTGCTGAGTTTTGCATTTTAGCCCTTAGTGTTCGGGCACCTGACGATTGTGTTTAACCAGTTGGCTGCAAAGTTGTGGTCAATTGATAGCTAGTGTTTAGAAATTGAAAGAATGTGACATTACAATATATTCACGTGTGTAAGGTATTTAATGTAAGTGTGTTTAATGTTTTGCAAATCACTGTGTGTAGTATTTTGCAAAAAGTGTGAAGCTGAAAATGTGCTTAGAGTGGTGCCAACCTGAGTCGATGTTTTCTTACAGTTTTAGGTTTCATTAATTGTGGGAAACTTTACATTTTTGTGTGTAAGCAAACATAAAAAACTGTAAGTTAAACAGCTCAGAGATTTGACAACATAAACAACATGGTATGGAGGGTTATTTAAACAGTGTTCTTTGCTCTCTTTTACACACACACACTCTCTCTCTCTCTCTCTCTCTCTCTCTTTCTTTCTCTCTCTCTATCTCGCTCTCATCTACTGCCCATAGCTCAATACCAACACTGATGAAAAACGGTTTTAAGCATGGTGGTCCTCTTCAGACTGTACTCATTACCATAACTTTCTAGAGTTGACAAATGAAACCTAATCAAAGCAAACACATACATAAATTGCCCTCCATGAATGGGACTTTAATGCGCTGGAAGGAAATGAAGACACAGCCGTTATATTTGCACCCAGGCAGGCCAGACCTGGCAGTGTGAGCTATTCCTCACGCCCTGTCCACCAACCGCTAACTTTGCCCGAGGGAGAGGAGCTTTTCTTCATTTTTTCATAAGAAATAAATAAATAAATAAATATTATGTATTTCTACAGCAGTTTACATTGCAGCTTGACAACAGTGATGTTTTTTATAAGTTTATAAGTTTAACTAACACAAAGGCTAATCTGTCAGATCTCCAGTCTGCCAAGCTTGTTTCCTCTGAGATGTAACCTCCGCTGGCATGGCTGTCTCTGTGAGAGTCAAGAAATGTGTTAGACAGGGACCTTCAGTGCTTTAGAAAACTGTTGAGGCATACTGAGGTTTGAATGTACAGATGGCTGAGGGTGAAGGTGGTCACTTCAGGTGGTGTTTGACACGTCTGATTTTCACCCTCCAGGCTATGACTCTCGGCTTCCTCAGAGATGTGACCCTTCAACAGACATGCTACAAAAGATCTTGAGTTCTGTGAATTGTGCGCAGGGAGGGTGAATTATTCTGTATGTGTGTGTGTGTGTGTGTGTGTGTGTGTGTGTGTGTGTGTGTGTGTGTGTGTGTGTGTGTGTTAGGGGATCTTAGTGTGTGTGCATGTGTGTGTGTGTGTGTGTGTGTGTGTGTGTGTGTGTGTGTGTGTGTGTGTGTGTTTGTGTGTGTGTGTGTGAGTATGTGCCTGTGTGCATGTGCGTGTGTATGTGTGTGTGTGTGTGTGTGTGTGTGTGTGTGACCGTTTCTCTGTGTGAATGGTGTGTGTTTTTGTGTGTCTGTGTGTGTATGTGTGTGTGATGAACAGTTCTTTATCTGTAATCTGCAATGCTTTATGCCTTTGAAAAATAAAAATCGCTCTCATCCAGAATGAGTATGGTGATATGCACTGTGTGTATTTCTGAGCACAGATTGAGGCTGTTCTCACTAATGCCTCATTATCTAATGGAGCCATTTGAGAGAAAGGTGCATCAGTGCAAACAGTTATGCCTGTTTTATATTTATTGGAAGTATGTGTGTTATTATATTTGTGTGTGTGTATGTGTGCGCATTTGTGTGTGTGTGTGTGTGTGTGTGTGCGCGCATTTGTGTGTGTGTGTGTGTGTGTGTGTGTGTGTGTGTATGTGTGCGCATTTGTGTGTGTGTGTGTGTGTGTGTGTGTGTGTGTGTGTGTGTGTGTGTGTGTGTGTGTGTGTGTGTCTGTGCGTGTTTGTGTGTGTGTGTTTGTGTGTTGAGCATACAAGTATATGTTTCACAGAGTGTTTGTGTCTGCTGTTTTATATGTACAGTCAATGTGCTTAACTCAGACTCACCCAGAAGCCCATCTCAAACCCCTGCTTAAAGGACACTTATGAGACGATGTGATGTGTGAAAAATCTCAAGCAGTGAGTTTCATGTGGTGAGGTGAGAGCTGGTCTGTCCTTACATGCCCCGGGGGAACTGTCACCCTCACACAGACCTGACACCTCTCCAGTGTCACCTCACGTGTCATCGCCACTGCTCGCCCCCTGACTGGTTTATACGTCTCCTTTCAGCTGAAGTCTCCAGAGCCCTGTAAGAGTGTCATGATTAAAAATGCTAACGAATGCAGGCACTCCTGACCTGTCCTTACCTCAACCCACCTGTAGCCTAGCCTGGTAAACCAGCCCCTCGTACTTCAGTTCATTTTGTACAGAGGGTGTGGCAGTGCTGTATTGAGAAACGATTTCTTTCTGGTGGTGTGAACTCTGCCGAAGTTTAAAACAAGTGGTTCTGCCTTTACACAATTGCTAACGTCTGGTCGTGACATATGCAATTAGCCTGCCTACGCACTACAATTCAAATGTAGCACACAAGGTCGACATCATCGCTCACGAACACTGCCTCTGTTCGCTGATTGTCTAGGCAAAATTCTGTCTTAAACAGCAATGTCAGTGAAAGCACTGCCAGACTCTCTGTACAAAATGACCTTAGCCCACCCGTGGCTACGCCCTAGCCCATAATCCTTTGTGGAGCCTTCTGATTGGATGGGCCTGATTGACAAGTGGGTTGGCACAGGCCCGCACCAGCCCACCCATGGCTACGCCATAGCCCACACTCGCTATGACTCACCCCCACCCACCTGTAGCTCTGTCACACATTCCACACCATCTGCTCCTTCCACTGGGTATCCATCTCAGGTCCAAGAGAAGATGGATACAAGACTTTGTTTGCATCGCGGGACTGTTTCCATCATGATCAGTCGTACAGTGGTAAAAAGAGAGGGTAAATGATATGCACAGTCTTAAAGAAGGAGGCTAAACATTTCATATCCTTAACAATAGCAGTCACAAAAAGCCAACTATGCACAAGTATGCACAACAGCATTGATGTGCATCTACCCTCCACTACATCCCTGAAGTATATGAGATGAGACGGAAGGTTGCTGGTTCGAATTCCACCCTACCCATGGTTGAGATGCCCTTGAGCAAGGCCTCTAACCCCACACTTCTCCAGGGACTGTAACTGAAACCCTGTAAATATCTGTAAGTCGCTCTGGATAAGAGCGTCAGCTAAGTGTAATAATGAGATGAGATGAGATGAGATGAGATGAGATGAGATGAGATAACATAAGAACCTTAATGTTACTGTTGCTAAAACAAGGAGATACAGTTTAGCAGCTCTCCGTACAGGAGCCAAATAGCAGCCATGTGAAACAACATACAGAGGCCAGTAATGCAGAGCACATTGCTGCCACAATCCCAGGTGAGGCCCATGTCATAAAATGTTCCCTGAAACCCTTCAGATTTTGGCCTTTTTTTTACAGAAGAGCCATGACCATTACTTTCTCTCCCTGCGGCCCCGTCTGATTGCACCTCTGTGGACTTTGACTCATGGCCTCTCTGAAGTCTCGGGCCATTATTTCACCCCAAAGACAACGCCATTCATTTCCAGCGTCTAATAACAATAAGCTCCTAATTAGTCCCGTTACTGTGCCCGCCCTAACTATCGTTTGCTCCCAGCTTAAAGTCCACAGACTTTATGACATGACTTTATTTGTCATTCTGTGGATGTGAACGTCGTGTAATGCGATATAATATGCGAGGTCTTGTGGTTCTCCTCATGTGCAGTGGGGAGCAGGGGGGAGCATGGGGAACAGTGTTGGCCGGGCCACGGGGTGACAAATGTGGAGTGGGGCTGAGGCGGGAGCTATCTGTCATTGGATTAACCTCTTGGAGGGATGCTTCTATTCACGGCTGCTCATTTTCCAGGTTGGGTGTGACCTACTGTTGTGAGGGTAATAAAGTGTGTATGCGCAAACACACACACACACACACACATGCATACATACACACACACACACACAGCTTTTCCAGATAGGAAGATGCACATTCCGATTTCCTTTGTAATAGAGGACAGTTAAAAGACACACACTCTGGCCTACCCTGTGAAATGCATACATTTGTTGATGCACTAATACACTACAAACAGACTTTACTACACTCTAAAAATACAATAATATCACCAAAAATGCACACACACTAATGTCCAGGTTTGAGAACCGTCTCGTACATACGCCTCCTTTCTTTTCTCCTCCTCCTCCACCTCCTCTCCTTCACCCATGCAAACTTTCTCCCTCTTTACTTCCTCGTGATCCATCTCGCTCTTTCCGCACGACCCAATTACAGAGGCAATAGGGGGTGGGAGTGGAGTGGAGGCTTTGGTTGGGGGAAAAGGCGCCTCAGTTCCCATAGAAACTCCAAAATGGGATCCGGGGTGCTGTAAAGAGCTCAGTCCCTCTGACCTCGCCAGCCTATTTTACTGCAGACAGCGAGAGGTGACTCTGTCCTGCTTTACGCAACATGTCCTGGGTGAAAAACACTCTCTACAGCTTGTGGGTACACATGTATGCATATGTGTTTATGCATGTGTGGCTTTGTGTGTGAGAGAGACAGAGTAAGAGAGACAGAGGGGAACAGAGGGAGGAATGAGGCTATGGATGTATACGTATCACTGTAAGCTCCACTTCATAGTGGGTACAACACAGCTAGCAAAAGCCAGAGATTAGTACTCAAAGAGCTGAGCAGGTCTCTCTTGCAGCTACTTTTCAGCACGCGCTATGGACTGCTTGTTTGCTTGTTACGCTCTTTGTTCCTCTTATTGAGCGCCTTGTGGCTGTTTACCCTGTCTGTGCCCCCTTCATCACACAAGGGTGTGGTCATGGCTCCTGCCCAAAAGGGCTGCCTGCAAGTATCTTGTCAGTTTCCAACTACGGTGGTGTGACAGCCATTTCCTAAACCAAGATGTTCAGAATTAAAATTATGAAAATAAACTTGCAAAAAAAAAAAAAAAACACGTATCAATAAAAACAAGCAGATATATTACAAACATTAACACTGTCATATGTGGCAACAACAGGCCTTAGGTGCTTTCTGGCTATGCAGCACTGCTTGGGCCCAAGGACATGGTAGCAGGGGGTGCCTGTGCCACAGTGAGGGAGCCCCCCCTGAGCCGTTCTCTCTCCCCCATCAAGCATGTTTACATCGTTCCCGGGTTCATGCAGGGCTCCTAAACTGGCCCTGGCTTCTTCAGCATGCAACAGATCTGCGTAACGAGACAGGGACAAACGAGCAGTGGAGGCTTGTTTACACTGACAGGCCTGTCGTGGTGGGCCCTTCTGACGTGTTTATTTGTTTCTAATCACCACACGTGTTTACGATACCCTAGCGTGACATCCCAACATGTAATTGAAAAAATGTGCCCTCTCTGTCGTCATTATGCCATGTCTTTGATAGCCTTATACTTAGGACCTGTCCCAAATGGATTTGTGTCTAAGTAAGGTTGGCCCTCCATTTTTTTTCACCAACTGCATTAAAAACTTCAAAGGGACCATGTCGAAGCCTGTAATCAGCGATGTAAAGTTTTTATTTTGCCCATTAGCAGGTTTACATGCTAAACTGCAAGCACAAAAGATCTTTGCCCCCAAAAAGGCACTATAAAGCACAGGGGCCCCTCCACCAAATACACAATAATGGCAGGACTGGGGGGACTGAGTAACAAGGGAGCATGTGATGAAAACAAATAAGGGTGTGTGTGTGTGTGTGTGTGTGTGTGTGTGTGTGTGCGTGCTTGCATGTGTGTGATGAGAGATGGAGGTTGTTAGTCAAAGACAGAGTAAACACATTGTAAATTGGACTTAGATCTTTGCTTGATAGAACCAATCAACAGTAATCAGTATATCAGATGGTGGTTGTCTTAGTTCACGACTGAGAGCCCACAGTCTGCTACCAACAGCAGGAGAATCGTAAGGTGAGTGACCGACACAGTCACTGGAACCGTGTAACATATAAACCGTGAAGTTGTGTTTGGCTGTTAAGTCAAGTCAAGTTTGTTTGTATGGCACATTTCCTTTATCAACACAGACTCAATGTGTTTGAAAAACAAGCAAATGATGTAAAATGAGTTTTGTAACAGAAAGTGAAAGCCCAGTAAATCTAACATCGCATTGGTAATTTCCTACAGCCATTTTGGATTTACAGTGAAGCATATTTTCCAGTCAGAAGTAGTAAAAGCACAAAATATCAGGCATGAACTGAGATGAGTTTTTATGGTATTTATGGTAAGGTGTTTACTTCCTGGAGCCTCAGCTGAGTGTTCCTGCCTCCCTCTTTTGAGATAACCTTTGACCTCCAGGCATCATTCAACACAAGTTCCAAAAGTCCCTCTAGTGCAGACCTACTTCACACTCATTTTCAAGAAGAACAGACCATACAATCTGACCTGTCAAGCCACATATACTGTAGCACTGGTTTGTCAGACAGCTCTGGTTTATTTGCTGGTATTCAACATTAGAAATGCATACACACATTTCTGTCACAGCTTCAGTCTACCAACTTTCTTACTCTAAATGGCATGGAATGACAATGACCTCCAATAGGAAGAGTATGACTAAACGGACGTCTTAGTCATCAGAAGGCTGCTTTTGTGGCTACTCTGCATGGGCCTGTGTACCCAGACGAGACTCATATGTTTGTTCTTACATTGTTGTCACATTTCCACAGCCTCCGCGCTCTCCAATGATCTTGATGTTAATGAGATGACTGGAAGATGTGGTTGACTGTTAAAAAGCCATTAATCACTAGTTTAAATGAAGGAGCGCATTCTCTCTGCTTTCACTGAGGTTACCAGCAGAAATCTGTGATAATGTTTACATCTTTGACTGCAATTTTTTTTGCCAATAGAGTAAACCTGCCAATTTGACTGACTAAAATGGTGAGGGTGACCAGTTGTGGTATAATTCTCACTTTAAACTCTGCCAGACTGCCTTCTTCTCTCTCTCTCTCTCTCTCTCTCTCTCTCTCTCTCTCTCTCTCTCTATATATATATATATATATATATATATATATATATATATATATGTAACACTGATCTTAGTGTGTGTGTTCTGTGTTGTGAGTGCTTGATGTGAAGGGGTAACTTGTGAGGCTGGCAGACTATGAGGCACTGTGACTGCGCTCTATCACTGCAGAAGCTGAGAGCACCCGCTAAAGAGAAGCCGCACCATCACTCTGCATGTAGACACCCTTATTATTTTACCTCACCTTTTTTCCCTCTTTTCTTCCTTTTTTTTTCTTTTCCTTACTCTGCAGATGTCTTTTATGCAGTCACTCTTTTTGTCTTTTTGCTTTCTCTCCATCCTCTGCCATTTGTTACCTGACATTGGTTTTACCTGTTTACAGTGCTCTCATCCCTCTCTCTGTATCTTCACCCTTTTCTGTCACACATTCCAATGAGTAGGCATGCCTAACACTCCACCCCACCCACTCACACACACACACACACACACACACACACACACACACACACATACAAACACACACCCACACACACCCACCCACACACTCACACACACCCACCCACCCACACACACACACACACACACCCACACACTCACACACACCCACCCACCCACCACACACACACACACACACACACACACACACACACACACACACACACACACACACACACAGACAATTTTGGGAGCAGCTGCTGTTCATGAGCACCGAATGGCATTTCACAGATTTAGGGTCATCCATCAACAAGCGCTAAAACAGGGGGGTATTATATCATAGTTTGTCTGATCGTTTTACGTGCCCCTTTTCTCTTTCACACCACTATGTGTTAGATGGACAGAACACAAGGACCACCTGCTCACCCAGCACTGAGCCCTCTCATCATCACACGGGCGGACCTTCTCTTACATTCACTCACATATTCACTCACTCTCTTTTTTTTGTTTCTATCTGTTTCTCTCTGTCTCTCTGTCTTTCTCTCTTTCTCACACACACACACAAATACACACACACACACACACACACACACACACACACACACACACACACACACACACACACACACACACACACACACACACACACACACACACACACACACACATTTCTATTCCCTCTCTCACAGACATAGATTTTGACTTTGCAAAATGTTAATTGCCATTCTCATCAAAAATCTGCCTGCACTTTAAACTGTATCTTGCTTTTCCCATGTATTTAGAGAAAAAAAAAAACATTTGTGGTTTACAGTCAGTGTAACCAATGTGTTCAATATCCTCAACTAAAACAGTCTTGGCTAATGTCAGCCGTAGCCCGTTGTATCCAAGCCCACGGGTGTAAGGCATTTGGGTCACGGCAGGTTAGTGTGGGAGCTGAGATTATGGGAGGAGGGATCCTAACGACACTCTCCGTACCACTAGCGTCAGCTCGCGGAACAGGCTTTCGTTGTTCGCCTACGGCTAAATGTTAAAAACAGGGAAACGGTGCAAGCTAGGCTTGTAATTTAATATTGCCCAAACCAATTTTAAGTAGCTGTCTGACCCAACCTAAAACACTCCCCAGTGGGGGGGCTAGGTAGTAAAACAACCCATTCTGGGCAGTCAAAGCAGTGGCTTTAGTGTGAGCCCAGGGCGGTTTTAAGCACTCACAGAAAGCGAGTTCAGTTCCCCTCCAAGAATCACCCATGTGAAAAGAAACTAAGCTGACCATCGAAACAAAAAGTTGATTAATTAACTAATTCAACTGGCATGAAAGGGCTGGTTTTGTACTGCTCTGCCTGAACGTATGGAGAGGCATGTTGTAACAGTTAGAGGTGCACGAAGAAAGCTGCTAGGAACTAGCACTGTGTGATGCCATTAATATTTTCTTGATGAGAAAAGAAAATTGTCACACCATGCTGTGAAGCATAGCTCAGCAGAGCAGATCGGTAAAGTCTTCGTGCTGCGTATAAGTGTCAGTGCAGCCAGACTGGAGTTGTAAAGCACACATAGGTATTTTTAGCCCTTAAAATAGCTAACATAGTCTCAGACTATTGGATAAAATGTAAGTATTTACAGTAAGCAGTACTAAGTAGTTTTTGTTTTTGGTTACCCTACAGGTTGGAAGCAGAATTGTCTCTCAAAGAGTACTCCGCTCCTCCAAACTTGCTTAGTGCGGTTATAGTCCATGGAGGGCGGCAACCCAAATTCAGAAGTGCCTTTGCTTTGTGCCTTCAGAAGTGGTACAAGTTGATGAACCACTGAATGATTTTGGAAACATTATTTTAGGATTGAAACAACTACTTAGTGTTGCTTTAACACCCAGGACACAAAGTATTATTTCGTTTGAGGGAGCAGTTGTTTCTTACTCTTAATCAAATTAATTAAAACTAATCACTTAAGTTTTTATGTGTTCAGTATTTTTCTAGCTTGATTCTGCTACAGCTAAAGTATTTTCACAGAGATTATAGTCAAGATGGATTGCAGAGTCATTTTCAGTGGCCTTTGATCAATCATTGTGTATGGCACATTATTATGACATTAAAATTAATAGTTTGTTTGAAATGCAGTTTAAACAATGACAGCAGGGCTAGTGGTAGCCAAGGTGATACATGCAGTAGTAGCAGGGAATAGTCAATAAAGAATACCAGCATGGTCAATTTGTGAGTTTATTCATTAAGTGCCAAAAACGTTTACTTAGCCAACAATATTTTTTGGGGGGAAAGCTAATAATATTAGTTTGCAAAGTGAGCGGTGACATAAATAGCACAGCAAGCCACTAGCAGCCAATACCTACTGGTTAAAGGCTGGTCCCCTGCTTTTCAAATTAACCCTTTAAGACGCACCCCCTGTTATAACTTTGTTGTTACCAGAATGGCAATGACCAGGTTGTAATGTGTTACTAAAGACTCAATGTCATGTCGTAGTAATGTTGTAATGTTGTAGTTACATTTTTTTCAGTCACAGTGAGTCGTAGCGCCGGCGATACGGTGCTGCGCTAAGAGGCTACCCTGATGTCTAAGCCCATTATCCTCAGATGGAGTGGGGCCAAAGGAAATATGTGTCTGCCTACACTAAGTATTTTGCCATTACATTACATTACATTAGCAACTGTGGACTGTTTGACACTATACTCATCCTAGGAGTGTAACCTGTGTACAACCATTCCTCATGTTCAGGTTCTATCTTAAATCACCATACGGCATTTTGTGTAAAAGCCAGCAGATACACAAATAGCCCTAGGGGTGAAGGTTTAGACTTTGTTTATGTTGGGCATTCTAGCACCATTTTCTTAACAGCCAGTGACAGCCAGTTTAATACTTTCTGGGCTGAGGTAGCTGGCCTAGAATCAACTTTTTAAACGAGTTGGAGTGTTACTTGCTCACTTTCTCTATAGGTGACAGATTCACTGTGATTCTTACTCAGATAACATTTAGTAAGTGAAGAACTGTCACTGCACATAACAATAGCCAGTGAGAATGTATCACCAAATGCCGCCCTCTGTCTCAATGTTACTTACTTACTCTTTGGCCATTTGTCCTATGAACTGGGCATATCTTGGTGTATTTTGCACAATTAGACAAATGTTTATGCAAGTAACATGGCGTTGCCACGAAGCTCTAAGTGATGTGACTATTTTTACACCATGTTAGGCAGGGTCCAGGCCTGTCAGCTACATTCCTCCAGTAACACTTGGAGGTGAACAGTTCTTTCCACTTCCATGGCATTAAGTTCCCTTTTCTGACTCACTCTGTGTGATGTTTCTTCTTTTTATTCCCTTTTTTACAGCAAAGGACAGAAGAACATTGAGTGCATAAAAAAACAACACTTTAGGACACAGTGTGATGAATGCTTGCTGCCTGTTTTATGCGTCACAGCAAACAGACTTTAAAACAGCAACACCCCTCCCCTCCCCTCCCCTCCCCTCCCACCACACCCCCAACCACCATCATGAAAGCCCCCCAAACCACAACATAACAAGACAAAGGTTGCTAGGCATGTACAGTCATGTGTACATTATGTTTGTTCATATATACAACCCTGATGTACCAAGTTGAAGCAATTCAAAACAACCACCTCTGAACCACACAGGGCTTACTGTAAATACAGTACAGTGCAGTAATTATTTGTATCCATAATGACAGAGGGATAGGTGCATACGTTTGATGCAAGACTTTATCAGTACTTTAAAAGAACATGCTCACTTGGTTGAATGCGGTTTAGTGTTGTGAGACATGTAGAGTTGACTTGTACTCATCACAAACTTGACCGGTCACAGAGCATCCCCTTCATGATAATGCTGCTCCACAAACATCACCATGTTTTCTTTTAGCCCTGTCGCCAGCCGACTGTTTAAGTGTTATAGATGTTGCAGTTAATAAAATAGATGTTTTCGTTCTGTGTGTGTCTCTTTCTTTAGGTCTCATTTGTCCACTTCACCTGGTGAGCACCATGCAGACCGGTTGGATGGATGAGTTTGTTTAAGGTCTCCAGTCTCTGGGCGGAGTGGAAGATAAACGACACCTTGCACCTGAGCCTTGGCCAATCAGAAACAGGACCCTTGTGGCTACAACAATAAACACCCCGTGATTGGACGACCACCACATTCTAGATTGATGAACCCCTTCCTAATTTCGTTCTGATTAAACCAATTACAAGGTACGGGAGGAGAACTGCTGCAAGGGCGGTGCGCAGTTTCACTTGACGACTGTTTCCAAGCGACAAGTCAAGACGAGAGCTTTTGAGGGAGAAGATTCAGTGTGTCTTTCACATCTGTCTTCGCTCACTTGATGTGTAGATCACGTTCCCATTTGCTGTTTGTCTTCAGAAGCAGAGCCTGGAGCTAACAATCTTTTTTGATTACCAAGCTTCGAGTATGATCTTGTTGAGCACAAACCCTGCATGAACTCAGAACTATTAGTAAAGGGTGTAGTTCCTATGTCCATATGGAAAACAAAACCTTCACTGGACAGTCCTGAATGTGGTCATAGTAGGAGGGATAGGGTGTCTGAGTCCTTTTAGTCCTGTCACACTTCAGGGAGCTTCATTGAAACGACTGCATAGACTCCAAATAAAGCAACCCAATATGAGGTGGCACATCAATCACTCTTTTTAAACTAAAGGAAAGGTTGCTGGAAATCATTTCACGGCTGACTAACTTTACCCAAAGGCTTTGCAAGCGCTCTGGGATTGGTGATTTGGTGGTATTTTTAGAGCCACAGCTAATATAATGTTTGAGTTTGAGTTTGAGTCAACTCCTCCTCTGTGTGAACTCGCCGTCGGCATCTGCTGCCTGTGTACTCCTACACACCGAGCTCTATCTCACTCACACACACACACACACACACACCGAGCTCTATCTCACTCTCACACACACGCACACACACACCGAGCTCTATCTCACTCACACACACACACACACACACACACACCGAGCTCTATCTCACTCACACACACACACACACACACACCGAGCTCTCTCACACACACACACACACACACACCGAGCTCTATCTCACTGTCACACACACGCACACACACACACCGAGCTCTATCTCACTCTCCCAGAGAACAGACCTGCGCGCACCACCGCATGCAGAGAGTTAACACACGTGCGCAGACACACACACGCACACGCACACACACACACACCGAGCTCTATCTCACTCTCCCAGAGAACAGACCTGCGCGCACCACCGCATGCAGAGAGTGAACACACGTGCGCAGACACACACACACACACACACACACACACACACACACACACACACACACACGCACACACGCACACATGCACACACACACCCACACACGCACACAAACACACCTCTTCTTCTCTCTCTCTCCCTCTCCTCTCTTTCTCTCACTCTCTCACACAGCAACACACATGCACATACACAGATGCTCAAACAAACACACACACACACATACAGTACACGCATGTACACACACACACACACACACACACACACACACACACACACACACCTCTCCTTCTCTCTCTCTCCCTCTCCTTCTCTCTTTCTCTCTCCCTCTCTCAAACAGATACACACATGCACATACACAGATGCTCAAACAGGCACACCACACATGTGCACGCATACAAACAAACAAACAAACACACACACACATATATGCATGTACACACACACACACACACACACACACACACACGCAGAAACACACACACACACATACACACACGCAGAAACACACACACACACACACACACACACACACGCAGAAACACACACACACACACACACACACACACACACACACACACACACACACACACACACACACACACACAAATCTATACAGATGCAGGCAGGCAGTGAGCATCCCTTGGCTGAATCCGCTCACACCAGTTTCTGCCTTACTCTCCAGGTCTTATGTAATACCAGATCATGCCATAACAGCCATAATGACAGCTCGGAAAAAGCAAACAGACAAATAACACAGAACACTCTATTACATATAGTTATCTCTTTATGTGTGTAGAGGTGCTGGCTAAACAAGTAAAATAAATATGGCCAATAAAAGCAACCCTGTGTAATAGCTAGGGAGATTGTGGCACACACCCTGTTCAGAGGCTCACCCATGAGAGTTGGGGAACAGTGAATAAAAATGAGTGTGATATTCCTCTCCATTGAGAGGAATTCAGCAGGCACAAAGTGATCTTAGAGACCAGGTAGCAGTGTTGTGTGGTATTGCAGAATAGAGATATTAGAGCACTTGTGAGAGAGACAGTATAGGCTATATGTGTATATTCATTACCAATACCAAAATATCATTCCAATCTCGCTTGTGAGAGAGACAACACACAATTGCAGGGTTTCCCACAGGGAATTTGTTAGTTAAGGTGTCGATGTCTGTGGAGGTGCAGATGTATGGCTGAGAAATATATCATTCCAAAATGATTTATATTAGTCCTTTGCTTCATGTTTGTTTTAGGGTTTTCAGGTGGTACAGTATGAATGGAGGACAACTGTCTATTGTCATAAATATGACATCATTACAAGCCAAGTCTAATTTTAATGTTCTCCTGGGACAACTAGCTTAAGGCGGGAGGGATGTGTTATGAAGGTGTTTACCTCAACTATAATGCATTGGGGGAAGCACTGAATTGTTAGACCAATGTGCTGGACACCAGTTTTGATGCGTTAGCCAGGCTTGGTGTAACAGATGCTAGCTAGCACAATTGGCGTGGAAAGTTAGCAAACCTCCCTCCCAACAACTCAAAAAGATACGCTACTGACTGTGCTAACGACTGGGCTTTTTGCTCACTTGGTAGTGCATCTGTCTCCCATACCGGAGTCGCTGTGAGGTTGTGGGTTCGAGACTGGATCTGGACTGTGCAGGAAGACCTCTTTCACACTTGGTCTGATGATGTGATGTGACTTTGATTGATACAGGTCATCACAGAACTACTACAAAGTTACCCTTGTTTATAATGCACCAAGACTTGGATTTCAGGTGTTGCGGTTTAACTTGATCTT
>CM050208.1:14217500-14257500 GCA_027475355.1 Coilia nasus
ACCGTGTTTCACCGCACCTGCACTTCCTGGTTTAGACCCTCATTAGATTATCCCTCTCACTCGCTCCCCTCGTTTCACGATTACGGTAATCATCCTTCTCACCTGCACTTCCTGGTTTGTGATCATCACGAGTTATTCTATCATTCTACTCACCTGCCCTCCTCGTTCACGCTCGTTTAGTTTCCTGGGGTTTCCACTACTTATACTCGCCTCTCTCACTTCCTCCTTGTCAGTCCGTCTGCGAACCACGGTGTATTCCCTCGGCAAGCTATTTTGACTCCTGATTTCTCTGCGTCTGTTTGGCTTTGTATTCCCGGTGTTGCTCGTCCTCCGTCTGTTCCTGTGTCTTCCCCTGTCTGTCTGTCAGAACCTTCAGCTCTCTGGTACCGACTCCTGCCTGCCTGACTCCGCCTGACTCTCCAGCCCTTGGCTTCGACCCCGGTCCGTCCCTGGCTCTCCCCGGCTCTTCTGCCCTGGTGAACGACTCCTGCCTGCCCTCGACTCTGCTCTGCTCCACTGCCCTGGTAACGACTCCTGCTCGGCTGACTCTCCTGCTCCTGGTCTCGACCTCCGCCTGCCCTCGACTCTGCTCTGCTCTACTGCCCTGGTAACGACTCCTGTCCGGCTGACTCACCTGCTCCTGGTCTCGACCTCCGCCTGCCCTCGACTCCGCTCTGCTCTTCTGCCCCTGGTTTCGACCATCGCCTGCCCACGACTCTTCGCCCGCTTCCGGGAGTGGGTTTTCACCGCCCGTCTGCCTGGGTGTTTCACCGCGTCTTGGTGGATACCTACCGGCTCTCCGGAGCTATTGACTTTGTCCCTTTTTCCCCCAACCCTTAATAAACAATCTTTGAGGTTACGCATTTGGGTTCATCTGTCTGTCTGTCCAGTCCCCGTGACAGTACGGACTGACCAAAGAACGAACCCAGCGGACCTCACTATGGACCAGGGCCAGTCTCCTGAGCCCCTGTCCGCCTTACAACGGCTGGAGCTTTCCGACAGGGAGCTGGGCCGCGTCTCTAGTGACGTGGCCTCCTTAATGAACACCACCGACCTCTTACGTCAGCTGGTATTGCTGCTTCAGCAGCAGGGGTCTGACCAGGCTCAACAGCTCTCCCGGGTCTCTGCCCGAGTCACGTCCTCGGGAGTCAGCGATCCTTTGGCTCCCTCTGCAGGACACTCTGCCCCGTCACCTGCTCTGGCAAGCCTGCCCATTGCCACTGGCTGCCCCGAGCCCAGGATTGGGCTACCGGAGCGGTTCGGGGGGGAACCCGAGGAGGTCATTGCTTTTATCACTAACTGCCAGCTCACCTTTGACCTCCAGCCGCGGAACTTTTTATCGGAGGCGGCACGGGTGGCATTCACCATAAATCTACTGACTGGGCGGGCCAGACTATGGGGAACTGCTGAGTATCAGCGTCGTTCGCTGATCTGCAGGTCTTTTGATTCCTTCGCAGCGGAATTAAAGAAGGTTTTTGGTGCTGGTTCTCCTGCGGCTGACGCTTCCCGGAAGTTACTGGAGATTCGTCAGGATAATCGGACAGTAACTGATTTTTCCATTGACTTTCGAACGCTCGCCAGTTTGAGCCACTGGAACGAAGAGGCTTTGGTCGACGCATTCCTTCACAGTTTGGCAGATTATATGAAGGAGGAGCTAGTTTCTCACGAGGCTCCCACTACCCTGGACGAGGCGATTGCACTCGCTACTCGTATTGATCGGCGAGTACAGGCTCGCCGCCGGGAGAAGGGTCGTTCCAGTCAGCCCTCTCGTCGTTCTACTGATGGTGGAGCCGCTTACCCCAGTCGCTTTTCCAGCCCCCGTCAGGACTTTCCCAAGCCCATGGAGGTCGATCGCACATCCCTCTCTCCTTCTGAACGACAACGACGTCTGGTGGGGGGACTTTGCCTGTACTGCGGGGGAGAGGGTCATCGCGTCACTACCTGTCCAGTTAAAGGAACTAGCTCACCAGAAGGAGGGGGCGTGCGGTTGACTGCAGCCTCCACGAACGCTCCCAGGGGAGACAGACCCCTCCTGCGGGTCGTTCTTCAGCTCCCTTCTCTGTCTCGCCCACTCACTGCCCTCGTTGATTCAGGTTCAGAGGCCAACATCCTGGATATCACTCTGGCCCAGCAGATGGGGTTAGAGGTCCTTCGCCTACCGTCTCCAGTTCCTGCTCGAGCCCTGGATGGTCATTTGTTGGGTCCGATAACCCACATCACCGAGGCAGTGGGAATGTTGACTTCAGGTAACCACCAAGAGAGGATTCGTTTCCACATCCTCTCATCCCCCCGTGAGCCCGTCGTCCTTGGGTTACCGTGGCTCCGTCTACATAACCCCCGCATCGACTGGCGGACTGGAACTGTATTAGAGTGGGGGCCGGATTGTCATCAGTCCTGTCTTCGGTCGGCTGCCCCCTCTACTCCGCCAGCCCCCTCTACTACACCTCCGGACATCTCCCGGGTTCCTGATTGTTACTACGATCTGCAGGAGGTGTTTAGCAAAGCCAAGGCCACCTCCTTGCCGCCTCATCGCCCCTACGACTGCGCCATCGACCTGGTGTCTGGAGCTACTCCTCCCCGTGGTCGCCTCTACTCCCTCTCGGGTCCAGAAAGGAGAGCGATGGAGGAGTACATTGCGGACTCCCTGGCGGCAGGCATCATCCGTCCTTCTTCCTCACCGGCAGGCGCAGGATTTTTTTTCGTGGGGAAGAAGGACGGTTCCCTCCGTCCCTGCATCGACTACCGGGGGTTGAATGACATGACTGTTAAAAATAGGTACCCTCTGCCACTACTCGCCTCTGCGTTTGAATCCCTCCAGGGGGCCACGGTGTTTACTAAGCTTGATCTCCGTAATGCTTACCACCTTGTTCGCATCCGGGAGGGCGACGAGTGGAAGACGGCGTTCAATACCCCCAACGGACACTATGAATACTTGGTCATGCCGTTTGGACTTACCAATGCCCCCGCCGTCTTCCAAGGACTAGTCAATGACGTGCTGAGAGACATGTTGGATAGATTTGTGTTTGTTTACCTGGACGACATTTTAATATTCTCCAAGGACCTAGAAGAACATAAGCAGCACGTCAGACTAGTCCTCCGTCGCCTCCTGGAGAACTCGCTTTTTGTGAAGGCTGAGAAGTGCGAGTTCCACGCCAAGACCGTGGCCTTCCTGGGGTACATTGTGGCAGAGGGTGCCATTCAGATGGACCCTACCAAGGTGTCTGCTGTCACCTCCTGGCCAGTCCCCGAAAACCGTAAACAACTGCAACAATTCTTAGGCTTCGCAAATTTCTACAGGCGATTCGTTCGCAATTACAGTTCTGTTGCCGCACCCTTGACAGCCCTCACCAGTACAAAACTGTCATTTTTGTGGACTACCGCGGCAGAAGAAGCCTTCCGCAATCTGAAGCATCGGTTCACGTCCGCCCCCATACTTCAGGTCCCCGATCCAGAGAGACAGTTCGTGGTGGAGGTGGATGCGTCCGACATTGGCGTCGGTGCTGTATTGTCGCAGCAGCGCCCTGAGGACAACAAGCTTCATCCCTGCGCCTACTTTTCCCGCCGCCTATCACCTGCTGAACAAAATTATGACATCGGGGACCGGGAACTCCTCGCCGTAAAGTTGGCCCTGGAAGAATGGCGGCACTGGTTGGAGGGGGCGTCCGTGCCATTTATAGTCTGGACAGATCATAAAAATCTTGAATACATCAGATCCGCCAAAAGACTCAATCCCCGGCAAGCCCGGTGGTCACTGTTTTTCTCACGGTTTAATTTTTGTCTGTCTTTTCGCCCAGGTTCCCGTAACACCAAGCCGGACGCCCTCTCCCGTCAATTCCTGAAAGATGGCGACGTTCTCCTTGGTCCCGCCTCCATCCTGCCTGAGTCCCGGGTCGTGGCGGCACTTTCCTGGGACATTGAGGGGCAGGTACAGAGGGCCCTCCAGGACCAACCCGGTCCCAGCGCCTGTCCTGAGGGAAGGCTCTTCGTGCCTGAGGCCCTCCGCGCCCAGGTCCTGCAGTGGGGGCACGACTCCCTCCTGGCTTGTCATCCCGGAGCTACCCGCACCAGCCTCCACATCGCTCGGCGTTTCTGGTGGCCCCGTCTGGAGAGGGAGGTCCGGGAGTATGTTCAAGCCTGTTCGGTGTGCAACCGAAACAAGACATCCAACCGACCACCCGCTGGTCTTCTCCAGCCTCTGCCCGTTCCCTCTCGTCCCTGGTCCCACATCAGCCTGGACTTTGTTACTGGACTGCCTGCTTCGGAGGGAAAGACTGTTATCCTGACGGTGGTGGACAGGTTCAGCAAAATGGCCCACTTTATACCACTCCCCAAACTCCCGTCAGCTAAGGAAACCGCGCAGGCAGTCCAGCAGCACGTCTTCCGCCTCCATGGCATCCCATCCGATGTGGTCTCCGACCGTGGTCCCCAGTTCACCTCTACCTTCTGGAAGGAGTTCTGCAACCTTCTGGGGGCCACGGTCAGCCTCACCTCTGGCTTCCACCCTCAGGCGAATGGACAATCGGAACGGGCCAACCAAGAGCTGGAGAAGGCCCTGCGTTGTGTGGCCTCCCGGGACCCCCTCTCCTGGGCCAGTCGGCTGGTGTGGGTCGAATATGCCCATAACTCCCTCACCAGTTCTGCTACTGGCATGTCTCCGTTTCAGTGTGTGTATGGGTACCAACCTCCCTTGTTCCCCAGCCAGGAGGGAGAAGCATCCTGTCCCTCTGCCCTCGCCAACGCCCGTCGCTGCAGGAGGACCTGGGCTCGGGCTCGGGCGGCACTCCTGAGAGCCGTCGCCTCGTACTCGGCCGGAGCCAACCGCCGCCGAACTCCGGCTCCTGTATATCGCGTTGGGCAGAGGGTCTGGCTGTCCACCAAAGACCTTCCTGTCCGGGTGGAGTCCCGGAAACTGGCGGCGCGCTTCCTGGGTCCCTTTATAGTGGAGCGGGTTATCAGTCCCACGGCAGTCCGACTCCGACTCCCCACTACCATGAGGGTCCACCCGACGTTTCACGTCTCCCGGATAAAACCTGTACGGGTGAGCCCTCATACACCTGCGGAGCCTCCACCACCCGCTCCACGACTGCTTGATGGGGACCCCATCTACACGGTGCGTCGCCTTCTCCGGTCCCGACGGAGAGGCCGGGGCATACATTACCTGGTGGACTGGGAGGGTTACGGTCCTGAGGAGAGGTCTTGGGTCCCGGCGAGCAGGATTCTGGACCGTTCCCTCATTGATGACTTCCACCGAGAGCATCCCGACCAGCCGACTCGCCGTCGGGGCCGTCCCAGGGTCTCCTCCCAGCCTGTCCGGGCTCCTCCGCCTCTGGCTGTGGTTCCACCCGCCAGAGGAGCCCGGGATACTACGGAGGATGCTGCCCTGCTATCGGACCGGTCTGAGGAGTTCTGATCCCCTGTCTCTCCCCTCCCTCCCACCCGGTTGGTGTTTTCTTTTTTTTTTTTCTTGGGTCCTTCTGGGGCCGTCCCTTGGGGGGGGGGTTCTGTCACGGTTTCGCTCTGGGCTTAGGAATTTTCGTATGTGGGTTTTCTCTGTCACCTAATTACTAGTCGTTTAGGTTCACTCTACCGTGTTTCACCGCACCTGCACTTCCTGGTTTAGACCCTCATTAGATTATCCCTCTCACTCGCTCCCCTCGTTTCACGATTACGGTAATCATCCTTCTCACCTGCACTTCCTGGTTTGTGATCATCACGAGTTATTCTATCATTCTACTCACCTGCCCTCCTCGTTCACGCTCGTTTAGTTTCCCGGGGTTTCCACTACTTATACTCGCCTCTCTCACTTCCTCCTTGTCAGTCCGTCTGCGAACCACGGTGTATTCCCTCGGCAAGCTATTTTGACTCCTGATTTCTCTGCGTCTGTTTGGCTTTGTATTCCCGGTGTTGCTCGTCCTCCGTCTGTTCCTGTGTCTTCCCCTGTCTGTCTGTCAGAACCTTCAGCTCTCTGGTACCGACTCCTGCCTGCCTGACTCCGCCTGACTCTCCAGCCCTTGGCTTCGACCCCGGTCCGTCCCTGGCTCTCCCCGGCTCTTCTGCCCTGGTGAACGACTCCTGCCTGCCCTCGACTCTGCTCTGCTCCACTGCCCTGGTAACGACTCCTGCTCGGCTGACTCTCCTGCTCCTGGTCTCGACCTCCGCCTGCCCTCGACTCTGCTCTGTCGCTGCAGGAGGACCTGGGCTCGGGCTCGGGCGGCACTCCTGAGAGCCGTCGCCTCGTACTCGGCCGGAGCCAACCGCCGCCGAACTCCGGCTCCTGTATATCGCGTTGGGCAGAGGGTCTGGCTGTCCACCAAAGACCTTCCTGTCCGGGTGGAGTCCCGGAAACTGGCGGCGCGCTTCCTGGGTCCCTTTATAGTGGAGCGGGTTATCAGTCCCACGGCAGTCCGACTCCGACTCCCCACTACCATGAGGGTCCACCCGACGTTTCACGTCTCCCGGATAAAACCTGTACGGGTGAGCCCTCATACACCTGCGGAGCCTCCACCACCCGCTCCACGACTGCTTGATGGGGACCCCATCTACACGGTGCGTCGCCTTCTCCGGTCCCGACGGAGAGGCCGGGGCATACATTACCTGGTGGACTGGGAGGGTTACGGTCCTGAGGAGAGGTCTTGGGTCCCGGCGAGCAGGATTCTGGACCGTTCCCTCATTGATGACTTCCACCGAGAGCATCCCGACCAGCCGACTCGCCGTCGGGGCCGTCCCAGGGTCTCCTCCCAGCCTGTCCGGGCTCCTCCGCCTCTGGCTGTGGTTCCACCCGCCAGAGGAGCCCGGGATACTACGGAGGATGCTGCCCTGCTATCGGACCGGTCTGAGGAGTTCTGATCCCCTGTCTCTCCCCTCCCTCCCACCCGGTTGGTGTTTTCTTTTTTTTTTTTCTTGGGTCCTTCTGGGGCCGTCCCTTGGGGGGGGGGTTCTGTCACGGTTTCGCTCTGGGCTTAGGAATTTTCGTATGTGGGTTTTCTCTGTCACCTAATTACTAGTCGTTTAGGTTCACTCTACCGTGTTTCACCGCACCTGCACTTCCTGGTTTAGACCCTCATTAGATTATCCCTCTCACTCGCTCCCCTCGTTTCACGATTACGGTAATCATCCTTCTCACCTGCACTTCCTGGTTTGTGATCATCACGAGTTATTCTATCATTCTACTCACCTGCCCTCCTCGTTCACGCTCGTTTAGTTTCCCGGGGTTTCCACTACTTATACTCGCCTCTCTCACTTCCTCCTTGTCAGTCCGTCTGCGAACCACGGTGTATTCCCTCGGCAAGCTATTTTGACTCCTGATTTCTCTGCGTCTGTTTGGCTTTGTATTCCCGGTGTTGCTCGTCCTCCGTCTGTTCCTGTGTCTTCCCCTGTCTGTCTGTCAGAACCTTCAGCTCTCTGGTACCGACTCCTGCCTGCCTGACTCCGCCTGACTCTCCAGCCCTTGGCTTCGACCCCGGTCCGTCCCTGGCTCTCCCCGGCTCTTCTGCCCTGGTGAACGACTCCTGCCTGCCCTCGACTCTGCTCTGCTCCACTGCCCTGGTAACGACTCCTGCTCGGCTGACTCTCCTGCTCCTGGTCTCGACCTCCGCCTGCCCTCGACTCTGCTCTGCTCTACTGCCCTGGTAACGACTCCTGTCCGGCTGACTCACCTGCTCCTGGTCTCGACCTCCGCCTGCCCTCGACTCCGCTCTGCTCTTCTGCCCCTGGTTTCGACCATCGCCTGCCCACGACTCTTCGCCCGCTTCCGGGAGTGGGTTTTCACCGCCCGTCTGCCTGGGTGTTTCACCGCGTCTTGGTGGATACCTACCGGCTCTCCGGAGCTATTGACTTTGTCCCTTTTTCCCCCAACCCTTAATAAACAATCTTTGAGGTTACGCATTTGGGTTCATCTGTCTGTCTGTCCAGTCCCCGTGACATCTGTGCCATCTTCAAGTATCTACTCTCTCTCCCTCGCTCTTTCTGTTTGTCTTTGAGTTCCCTGGTTTTAATTAATTCAATCATTGCTGTGTGACACATGCCATCTTAGGCCATATGATGAGAGAGTTTTTCACTGACTATTGAATTGTACCTCAACATCATTAATCACTTAAAATCTTCCTTTTTAAACATCCTTCAATCATTATCTCATCCACATGGAGAAATTGAATGCTTTAAGCCCTGTTTTAAATGATACATTGTAATGTCGTGTTATTACATAGGCCATGGATGTTTCATGGTACATTAATCGCTCTCTCTCTCTCTCTCTCTCTCTCTCTGTCTCTCTCTGTCTCTGTCTGTCTGTCTGTCTCTCTCTCTCTCTCTCTCTCTCTCTCTCTCTCTCTCTCTCTCTCTCTCTCGCTTGCTCTCTGTCTTTCTAGGCGTTTTCATACTGCACGACACGGGGTGGCGACACGGTACGACACGCTAATTTAACCCGGGACGGCAGTGTGAACGCACGCCGTGTTTTTGAACCCTCTTCTGAAAAGGTGGGTTGAGGAGGCGTAGCCCAGTGGCACTGTAACATTACGCCATGCATATTGCTGGGCGTGTACAATGACGTAAATGACCTGTGCATCGTAGTAAATACACCTGTCTGCAACGTTTTCATTAAGTTTTTTAAAACAACCATGGCGAGACACACAGAGTTGTTGCTGGCTCTTTGCACAACCATTCAAGGGCAAATGACATGGTACTGTACTGCACCTGGATGCTTACATGGGATTGCAAATATATGCAAAGAATACATTTGATGCCGATTTACTGTAGCTATTTGTACACGGCACCATCAGGTGAACTATAGCGCTATCATTAAATACTCTATCCACATATTTTCACCCACATTGAAAAAGCCCACAACACTTAGGGTGAAGGTGCACTGGGTGATAGTGGTCTTTGTGGGGATATTTGCAGTGACATATTTCGTTATATTCACAATATACAGTATGGAGATATACTGTATTGATGGATGCGCTCTGGACATATGTTTCCTCGCTATCATCAAACATCAACATTACTCTACAGTTTTCAAACATTTTACTCTCCTGGTTAAAAGGCACACAACACAATGATTTGTCTCTCAAAATATGCTGTTTATTTAACATAAAATGTTCGGCATAGTATTTACCCTACCATTTCCATTGTCATGTCATTGTTTTGTGTTTCTAAAAAAAAACGTTTCCCGCGACCACAGGGTTTAAAATGACGCTACGACTACCGGGGTAACAGGAAGTGAACTCGCAAATTTTTTATTCAAAATCATGCCCTTCCAAACAACACCAAATGGGGGATATTCCTTGCACATTTAGGCTACATGATAAAGCTGTTGGCCAACAAACATGTACAGCATCTAAATTAAAAACAAATTACGAAATCACGTTGGGTGAGTTATATATGATTTAGGCCAAATAAACTCGAAATCGAAAGACAGTTTGCAGTTTGCCTCTGAACTCCTTGTTGGTGTTTTTGTAGTTCTGCTCAGCTGTTTCCCCTGTTTTAAAAGTCCCGACGGTGGGTGGTGGCAGTTGTGAAACGCCACCATACCACACCCTGCGCCCCGTCTCACCTCGGCTCGTGTTCACACGCGCCCCGGGTCACAAAAAAGTGTAGGGTCCGAGGTGGGTCGAATTGGCGTGTCGTTTGGACATGCCACCCCGTGTCGGCAGTGTGAACGCAACAGACGACCCACTAATTTCGGCTGAAATTACCGGTAATTTTGGCAGTGTGAAAGCGCCTCCTCTTTCTTTCTCTCTCTTTCATTTTCTCTGTCAAAGACACAACTCACATATGCTCTTTTCACTAATCTAATGATATCTAATGACTAATCTATACATTCCATTCTAATGACTAATCTATACATTCCAAAAATACAAATCCAATGCCACGGACTGTGCTTACTTATCAAGGCCCCCTGGAATAGAACAAATAGTTCGCCCGAGACAGAAGACCTTACAGAATTAGATTACATTACATTAGATTAGATTAGATCAGATTAGATTAAACTTTGTTGTCATTACACATGTATAAATACAGGGTAACGAAATGTGGTTTAGCATCTGATCAGAAGTGCAAGGAGCAGCAAGTGCGATACCGTATATACCATATACAATATACTGCACATTATCAGTTGTTACATGCTTGTGCCAAACGTGCTTTCATTATATTTATCAACAAATGCACACTTATGTTCCTAGAAAAGGTATTAGCATCTCATTAGCAGTGATTAAGGTAAGCGCCTTTACGCTCTTGTTAAAGCTGGCGCCCTTAATTAACATTGGTGGTGCTAATTACAGTTTTTGCCCATTGCTTGAACGCAATAGACATATGCTTAAACCAAAGTAACATAACTTGAAGTTGTGTTACCATGCCTTAAACACAGTGTAACCATACCTTAAACACAAACGCTGCTTTACACTTTAGTTGCAATTCTGCAACACACTTGCTCCTTTTTGCAACACACTTACTCCTGCACACTACACACTATTTCATACATAAGGCACTTCGTTCAAAAATGAAATACCAATGTATCATTGGCAAAACACATCTATTCAAAATACAAAAAACTGTGTTTTATATAAAGTAGACTAGTGTGTTGCTGCTGATGTGACAGTGTTTTCATAACATGCAAGTGTGTGCAATTTTGTCATCAGAGTGACATTTTGACAAAGGATTGTTAGGTTTTGATTGCAGAGTTTGAATTTGACATAGATGTGAATGGTTTATTTTCAAGTGTTGTGTCTTATGTGCTTGGGTGTAGAGTTTTGGCACAGCGAGCCAAATTTAACAAAATGTGTTTAAGCAATGGGCAAAAACTGTAAAAGGTTAAATGGCTGCAATGATGTACGCAGCACCAGAATGACTCCTCTACTTAAAGCCTTTTAATCTAAGCACCTTCCCCAAACCTCCACTTCAGTTTCAGTGGCATGTTATAATTGCCAGCGATAAAGCAGAGCAATGAGGAGTGTCACTGATCCCTCTCTTGCTTGCTCTCTCTCGCTCTCTCTCTCTATCGCTCCCTCTCCCTCCCCTCTCTCTCTTTGCCCCTCTGCATCTCTTTCTGCTTCTCTCTTTCTATCTCTCTCACACACACATTTTCTCTCTCTCTCTCATTACCTACCTCACACACGCTGCACAATGAGGGACAACATACAAATAGACATACACACCCAAAAACAAACACCTACCTAAAAGCAAATAAACAAACTAAAGTTAAAAAGTCAGGCCCACACCAACCCTAAACAATAGAGTTCACTGCTATTTTTAAAGAGCATAACTTACAGTTTTTCGCAAATGCTAAAACTCCATTCTCAAATCAGAAACAATGCGGCCAAATGAAATCACAAATGAAGCAGTTAGTAAACACTACACAAAAAAAATGGAAAGCGCAACTTTCAGATGCATACAAGTCATTTTTTACAGCACTAAACATGCATTTTCAACTGAAAAAAAGAAAAACTACTGATGTATATGTACTGTACATAGATTAAACACTACACACTATTTCACCCACTGCTTGCCAGAAAACATTGGATGCGATGCTGTGGCCAGACCGAAACAAATGATAGGTTCTTTTGGTTCTTCTAAATGTCTGTTCATATGATGTCATTTGACAACAAAATAGCATTTGAGAATAAATAACTGTGTTTTGAATTTAAAGTTTCATTTTGCAGGAGAATTGAGGGGCGTTGCCTATTGTGTGTGTGTTTTTTTTATTTTGTGTGTAGAGTTCTGGGAGTATGACGCATGCTTTCAGAAAATGTGTGTAAACAATTGAGAAAAACTGTGAATTATAGTGATACAGCACAAATGAAAACTACATGTGCTGTACACAGTGCTGCAAACAAGAGATCACTGGGCTTCATTTGGACTGGATGAGGCTACAGCAGCACCTCATCCACATCACAAGCAATGATGTCCCTTGCCAGGCAACGGGGAAAGAACCCCCTAGTGTGTCATATCCATCCTTGACACTGTCCCTGACCTATGTCACCACAGGGATATTCCATGGCCTCCAAAAAATTACAGACTGGGTGGAACTTTCAATTCTGACTCCTTTGTCGTCAACCCATGGACGAGAACATGATCTATAATGCTGGCTCTAATTTGGTTAGAAATGACCACTCTTCCCTTTCCTTTACCTCCTCCACCCCGCTCACATTTGGACTCTCTGTCCTCTTTGTCTCTGATTGGCATCCACTTGCAAGCTGCAACCTGCTGAAATGAAGTAAAATCAATTTTGACCCATTGTGCTTAGCGTATGGCATTTGTGCTTTATTTGTGATGAAAAGGTGAGATGTATGTTCACCATTTTGCATTGCATGTATCTAAGAATGCAACATGTGTTTTAACAATGAGATTGTGCTTAGAGTTTTGCAAAGACGCATCAATGAGTTTTGCAAATTGTGTTCTACTATGTGAAAATTGTTTAAGGTATTGACAAATGTGTGAAAAGTTCTGAGAAATAGTTCAGGCAATTGGGAGTTGTTCAACTAGTAGGTGTTTTAACAACTGAGAAAAACTGTATTTATGCTATACATTTGTGGTCTGTAAATACATAGAGCCAACCAGTTAGAAAGCTGGTCCGTATTTGGGGAGGGACTGTATATAATGTGCTTGTGGGTGGAAGTGTGTGTCCTTGCGTATGTCCATGTCTTTTTTACTCGTGTTCTGTGTTACATGAATACTTGCTGCACACATATTTTCCCCTTTTTTAAAGGATAAATAAACTTAAACTTGAGCTTGGACCATTTACAGTAATACCAATGCTAGTGTTCAAACATGTTTTGAATGTCTTCTTAAAACACCTGATGCTGCACACCATGTCCACCTCACTGTGTGGTGCCTACCCATCTACTATTTTACCAGTACACACCTGGGTGAAGGTGAAGGGCATGATGTGGAGAACACCCATGACATAAAGAGACTGTTAGTGAGCCATGTGTGTAGGGGCAGGGCTGCCATGTTTGGGTTACGGGTATCAATATCATCATCATTACACTTAGCAGACGCTTTTATCCAAAGCAACTTACAAAAGGAGGGCATAATAAACTAACAGATGTGTAGAGAATGTCAAAGGCACCTACATAAAGAGATAGTTAGTATAGATTAGTTTTGTTAGGAAGGAATGCAGTCTCGGAAAAGAAGGGTTTTCACAAGCTTTTTGAAGGTTGAGAGGGATGTTGCTGCTCTTGTAGCGACTGGTAGGTTGTTCCACCATTGAGGGACAACGACAGAGAAAAGTTTGCAGTGACCTCACTTTGTCCTAGGAGAGGGTACGGCCAGACGGTTCGTATTAGAGGATCGCAGCACTCTGGACGGGATGTAAGCCTTTAGTATGACATTGAGATAGGCAGGGGCAGATCCGGAAGTGACTTTGTAGGCTAGAGTCAAAGCTTTGTGACCATCATCATCATCATCATCATCATCATCATCATCATCATCTTTATTGTCAGACACAAACAAATAATACATAGGCTGGACTGTCTGCTAGTTTCAGTGAAAAACTGGCACATGTCCCTCTGAAATGTTATGCAAAGCACATACAGAGAGAAAAGAGATTTGTCCCTGCCCAAATTCTGCGGGCCATATTCTCTGACGCAGCGAGATTCTATCTCCTGGCGAGACGGGGTGTCACATTTTCTATTGAAATCCCAAAACACAAACAAGTCCGGAAAAGGGTGACTGAGCGTATTATCATGATGCCTGTCTGGACTTGAGAAGGAGCGGGCTGTGTTTGGGTGGCTGGCTGGGTGAGCTAACCAAGTCTGTGCCCCTGGCAGGGAAAATCACAATGATCCCCTGCTGAGCAGTGACAATGCAGGGATGAGAGCTATGCGCTGAGGTCATTCAGAAGACGCCATACGATCTGTAAGGAAATGGGTCAGTACAGCAAAGAAGGCGTGGGGCCGAAGACGCTGTCGCCAACACACACATCGCCACACACACACACCACACATGTGCATGCAGTCACCCCCCCTTGCCCCCAACACACACACACACACACACACACAAAACCACACACATACACACATGGCATACTGTAACAATGGGGTATTCTGGTAACTGTTGTCACTGGGATACTGGAAGACATTTGTAGAAATGCCGCTTTAATAATGTCTATGACTTTGTGTAGCTGAATCTTTGTTGTTTATGAGAACATGTCTTACCTGCACATTGTGTTCGTCTTGTCCTTTGCATGATTTGTGTTCATCTTTACTTTTTGAGTGCTGTCACTGTTACCACAGAAAAGAAATAAAGTTTCCAACTATTATTTGATCGAGGTAATCTGATATACATGACTACCTGATAGGACCGTATCCATCAACATGGATTTTGATAATGGTATTTATCAAAATTACCACACGGCCAGGCTGATGTATTGCATCAACTCATTCAACAGGAGAGGCTGTAAAATATATGTTCTTACATGGAACCAGAAAGGGGTTGGGGTTTATAGGTTTGAGCAGGATTGAATAACCCATTATTTTCCTCCGAAGCTGTAATAACCTGTATGAACACCCATAAAATACTCATCCATATAGTTGGATGGGGAAAACGTACATTGTTTAAAAATTCTGAACTTAGCCGGGAGAAATTATTTTTTAACCAAATGCACTCAGTAGGTGACCTCTGAGTTGACTTTCTCAACTGTATATCTGGCAGAAAGAGGAATTTAAGGGTTTTGAGATTAATGTTAAGGTTAAAGCCTTCATTCACTGCCGTGAAACACTGTATCTACCAAATAAAGCGGCTAGTCACGCCTCTAGGAGTCAGCACGTTCCCTTTGCAGCATACTCTATTTCCGCCTTCAGGGGAGCGAAATCCAGAGTCACCAATAATTTTTCGTGGAGAAGTTCGACTGGGACAGACACAGACCTACCGGGAAACTGATTTATGCCTCCCAATAGAGTGGAAAGTTTGCGGCAGAGTAAGCGCGGAATGCACAGCTGAGTTGGGAAGTTTAGCACATCGTCGAACGACCAGTCCAACAGTTTGTGGAACTTCATGAAACTTCTGCAACAGCACTGATTTTCCCGGAATCGTTGTTTCTGTCAGAGAAACGTTCATCGAGGTTTCCACCAGGTAAGAACCTGTAGCGCCTTTGCCAGAATTTCTTGCTTGTACCACATTTTCTTGGTGCCCGGAGCTACATATTTCTATGGTGTTGTGTTGTACTTGGCTGTTTGTGTGTAAGCGGTGTTTTTTCATGTTTACCAATATTTTGTGAGTGGACTTGGTTATGGTGGACTGTATATAAACACTGTTCACAAAACGTTGCCGAAGTTGCCAGTTGTTCCGAGTTTGAATAGTTTTCGTGTGTTCTGCAACATGACGCATGTTGACAGAACATCTGTAGACTACTTCAACCACCAGATGCACCGTGCAATGGACTGGCTCTCCTGCACAGCATTACGAAGTGGCTGAATTCTGCATGTTACAATGGGCTCATTCATGGACCCAAACACGTCTAGTTTGTTTTCTATTCACAGATCTGCTCATACAATGAGTAAATATTGACTTTTGACCTTATATCGTTATTGTAACACGAAATGACTTTGGGAGTGAAATAAATAGCATAACCTAACCTTTTTTTCAACAACCCCAACTCCCCTGACAAATCAATCTATCTAGTTTTACCGCATGTTTGACACAGTCATTTTAATTCCTCGCTTTGATATGATTCCGAAAATCATAGGTGAAGGTGCGTCGAAGCAACAATTTTCAAACAAGTTGAATTGGGATTAAGTATAGGCACATTAAATGAAGTGCTTTCCCTTTGCCACTGACTAACATAAGATACCAGGCAGCTATGCCCTAGGGAATATCCATCCTGTTGGCATTGGCCTATGCAGACATGAAGCATGCTAAAAATTACACACAAATTTAGATCACATGGAGAAGCAACAGCTGAGAGATGGCCTTTATTGAACTATGTATCCAGAGGCCACGGTTGGGTCATTGTTACATGCCACGGGTAGGGGGGCTTTATAACTCTGTTGAGGTACAAGGAATAGATTACCTCCTGTCAATCAACCAAGCAGTCAGACGCATTCCTGGCATAGACATGGTTATGCACTTGGGGATTCTCCCTGATGTCAAACGTTTTCCGGATCATCATGAAGTTACCCATTTAGTTCAGCTCCAGCATATGAGCGAACCGCGTTGAACTCGTTCTTTTACCATGTGGTCACCCCACGGTTTATTTTCAGTCATGGTATGCTTGCCCTCTGTAAGGCTTCGGAAGTAAAACACAAGAGTAGTGTGTGTGTGTGTGTGTGTGTGTGTGTGTGTGTGTGTGTGTGTGTGTGTGTGTGTGTGTGTGTGTGTGTGTGTGTGTGTGTACCAACTCTGCTGTTCCCCTTAAGGCAAATGCTCGGCCCATGTGACGGTCTCTAACGTACTCTGTGTTAAGCTCCCGGGCTTCTGAGGTCTGCGGGCGTGTTTGTGTTTATTTGTTTGTTTGTGTGTTTGTCTGTTTGTGTGTGTGCCTGCCCCTGAGAAGCAGCCTAGGAGGAGAGTATATGGAGTGCTCCATCATATCTGTACTGTGTAGTTGAGGGTCTTCATAACTCTCTGTCAGCAGTGTGGCTGTGAGAGACGCACCTACAGCAGAGGGAACACAGGCCACACAGCAGAGCCTCTGTGCTCTTCTCTCCTGCCTTCTGCTGCCTCAAACGGCTCTCGGCAAAACACACAACAAGCACTTCGCCTCCACTCCTCAAGCAGGAGGCACTGAACACACTCCACTACACTCTGTGTGGGTTCTCAGCCGATGCTAAAACAAGTCACCCGTGATATTGTGTAGACGGAGGGGGTGGGGTGGGGTGGGGGTGGGGCTGGGGGGTAAGTGAAGGGGGGCAAAAGGGCAGGGGCAGGGGCTGGGGCAGGGGGCATGTTGCCTGAGCAGATGATGTCGGTCTGTCTGTGCATGTGTCCCATGGACTAGCGGAGATTAAAATGCTCCGGTCTCCGGTCCCCATCCACGGGCCCCTGCTGTCTTGGTGGCATTAAGAATCCCAGCGATGTTGTGTTTTCAAGTGGCCGGTAGGTATGAGACAGCCCTGATGGAGGAGGGGACATTTGTGTGTGTGTGTGTGTGTGTCTGTCTGTGTGTGTGCATGTGTGTGTGTGTTCTGGGGGTGTTGAAGTGGCCTGAGGGAGTGGTATTAAATCTGTGCACCTCTTACTGCCACATTCCAGCCAGTCTCCCCGCTGCGGTGACCTCAGGGGTCATCTAGCCCGCCTGACCGCTGTTAGAGGAGATATAGAGATACTTCCTGTTTCTGTGAAGTCTGAGACACACGTTATGTAGGGATTTATCTTTTTTTAATTAAAAAAAAAAAGATGCCCCATGACTGAGTTGCATGGGTGGTGCATGTGCATGTGGGTTTGTGTGTGTGGGGGTGCACTTATGTGTGTGTACATGCATGTGTGAATTTGTGTTTGTGTTGCTTTGTAAGGGGTGAGTAAGTAAGTGTGTGAGACTAGTTGCACCCCCCCCCCCCACCCCCCCACAGACACACACACGCATACACACATGCACAGCACAGCACACACACACACATGCACAGTACACACACACACACACACAGTACACACTCACACACATAAACACTCACTGACAGTCAGACGGAGTCTTCCCCCCTCCCCTCCCCGCCAGGCTCTCAGCTGCTTCTCATTGTGTGCAAGAAGCCAGTGCTCTTAACTGGGGCTGGGTTTGAGCAGCAAGGCAGCCACAAGGGCAGGCATCAAAGGCTTCCAGCCCACAGCAAGCCCATCAAGGGCTCACAATCACGCTCTCTACGCAAGTTGCTCGGGCCCAGAGCCGTCTGCATCAGGGACTTCTGGGAAGGGCATGCGTGTGTGTGTGTGTGAGGAGGTCTGTGTGTACATATGGTGAGGAAGAGAAAGATAAATTGGGTGTCTGAGTGTGTGTTTGAATGTAAAGCGAGAGAAAGAGAGAGAGAGAGAGAGAGAGAGAGAGAGAGAGAGAGAGAGAGAGAGAGAGAGAGAGAGAGAGAGAGAGAGAGAGAGAGAGAGAGAGAGAGAGAGAGAGAGAGAGAGAGAGAGAGAGAGAGAGAGAGAGAGAGAGAGAGAGTGTGAATGTGTGAATGTGTGTGCGGTTGACAGTGTCTGCTGGCAGATTGGATTTTTTTGTGAGGAAGAAAATGTTAGTACCACAGCCTGTCCACTATGTGGTATTCTTTTCTCTTGTTCATTCATGCATGTCTCCTGTGTAACTCTTATCATTATAGTTTTCATTATACATTGTTTTCATTAGTGTCATCATCACTGCCTTACTTTTACCACCATCACCCGAAAGGTGCAATTTTACGGTTCACCATCATAATCCTTCTCTTCATTTTGACCATGCTGTGCTGCAGTGGTGATGTCAGCGTGTCTGTTCTCTGCGGGTTTTGTGAACATTCCCGTTGTGTGTGGATGATGGTGGTGGTGGTGTACGTTGTAGCTGTCGGTGTCCTGGGCTGTTCTCCACCACAATGAGTCGGCTGTCTCTTAAACCAACAGTGTTGTTGCCCCCTGCAGATCTCTCTTGCCCTGGGTCCTAGTGCCAGCTGGTTCGGAGTGGTCACAGCTGGGATAGTCACAGCCCAGTGTCTGCCTGAGATGTCTCGGCGTATGTGTGTGTGTGGGTGCGTTTGCGAGTGTGTGTGTGTGTGGTTGTGTGTGTGTGAGACATGCCCAGAATGACTAGGCAGAAACTGTATTCTACTAAATCCAGAAGATGAGATTTTAACCTCACACACCCTCATCCTTTTAAGTAAACCAGCAGGATATTAAACACACACACCCACACACATACACCCCCCATCCCCCCACATACACACACATAAATCTGAGATGCAACCGCAGCATGGCATTCTAATCAGATTTTATTTGTTTATTTTTTGTTTTCCACATTTGGGCCCAATTGAGTTGTTGTAGGCTTTTTTGTTTTTGTTAGACCTCCAAAATTTCAATCTGCCCCGAGTCCAAATAAATTGTGCGTTTTCTGGATTAGGCGTCAGTCTGTAAACATGCAGTCACAGACACATCACCTCGCACACAATGGCCTATTTTTCCTGCTTTTTGCAGGGTAAAGTAAAACTGATGTTTGTGTCTTTTAATTCCTATGTTGCTGGTAGACTACTCAGAGAAGGAAACACCAACCCATGATACCAGTTTGACAAGACTTAAGACAGAAAGTCTTTTTTATGTTTGTTTCTTAGTCTGTTTTTGTACTGTCCCCAGGGCAGTGTATTAATATCACTAAATGAATTTTCCGTCATATTTTAAGTAGGAGTGGCTGCAGTGTATTAGCCTGTGTATCCATACTACAGTTCTCCCATACTAACTTTCATAATGTCAGAGATCCATACTGTTTCATATTTTTTTTACAAAGAACACAAAGTACTTGTGCATGTAGGAAGAGCACCTTAGGGAGAAACTATAGCTATTACACCTACCCCTACACTATCTATAATCAAGTAAATAGTTCAGGCTGTTAGTCCCTACTCCCAGGTGTAACACGCACAACTGGCCGCTGACTACAGCAATTCACGCAACCTCATGTGAGCTGTACAGGACAGAGCAGCTGAGGGGATGTCCAACTGGAGCCGTACAGACAGATGCTCAACAAGGGTTAACCTGAACCAGCCGGCTACCGTTACAGTGACTGGGGCTGCTGGGGCCGTTTACATGATCCACTCAGCAGCACCTACCTATCGCTTTCCCCCATGGCTTTCACCATGCCACCAACACTATCTATAGTCAAGTAAATAGTTCAGGCTGTTAGTCCCTACTCCCAGGTGTAACACGCACAATTGGCCGCTGACTACAGCTATTCACGCAACCTCATGTGAGCTGTACAGGACAGAGCAGCTGAGGGGATGGCCAACTGGAGCCGTACAGACAGATGCTCAACAAGGGTTAACCTGAACCAGCCGGCTACCGTTACAGTGACTGGGGCTGCTGGGGCCGTTTACATGATCCACTCAGCAGCACCTACCTACCGCTTTCCCCCCTGGCTTTCACCATGCCAACAACATGCCTCTCATCCAGGACCACTGGCAAGCCTTTGCAGTTTCCTCCAACATTTCCTTAACAATTACAATAACTAGATAAATACATAAAAATACAAGACACGTGCACATGTGGGGAGAGCACCCATTGTACCACACTTCAGGCTTTCCTAACTACAGCCATTACAATTATCCATACACTATGTGGGACACATCCTCAGCAGTGTACCTCAGGATCCACGGGTGTTTCGGGCCTTTATTCACTGTACACCCTCCCCTGAGGCGGCCCCACTAAAGGTGATCAATCCTTTAGCGTGTGTCCACAGTTTAGCTACCTGCTACCCAAATTTCCAAAATGTACTTCCACAATTCATTTACAACCACCGTTTACTTCCAAAAATGTACTACTTCCTGCTCATTATCAACTATTTGCACCAACGCATAAAAATAAGTTAATTAATTAAAAAACAAATAAATAAATAAATAATAATAAAATCTCATCTCCTACACCGCGCCCGCCCGACTCCCAAAGTTTTACTTACAAAATTAGCCACAACCACAGTTTACTTCCAAAATGACCTGCGTACTTACTAATTAGGACTTGTTATCGAATATTTGCACTTTACCACCATTTTACCACAGATCACTTTGCAGACATTAACACATACGCCATTACACAAACGACACTGCCAAAGCTATTTCTAACGACGATTCTACCCATTGACTTACCATTCGATGTACCCACCTCTTGAATCTAATGGTGTCTAATGCTCAGCTATCCCGTGTAATCCCATATAATATAGCACACCCATGCCTAAGGGCCATACTACAGAAATACTTATGTGCATTAGAGCTGCACGATACTGGGAAAATGTGCGACATGCGGTAACATTGTTGAATGTTGCGATGACATTTAAATATTTAAATAGAGTTTTAACATCCTAAACATCTTTTAACATCTGTAGCCAGTGTGCAGCCTATGGGGTTGGCTATCAAGGGCAGTAGGACTGCATTTGATTTCCCAAATATCTTCATATGTGGAGCGTGAAACATCTTACAGTAATGTCCCATTTATTGCAGTTAAGCTATGTTTTGTGATATGTGTATCATGATATTGTATATTGCGATATCACAATCCTATATATTGTGCAGCCCTAAAGTGCATCGTATGCGCACTTCATACCTTCATAGTGCAGCTGGTGTCAGAGTAAGGGGCCATGTGGTGGCAGATAGTCAGGCACTATTTACAGTCCACCGCCGAGGGCTTGGAAAGTTGTGGAAAACAAAACTGATAGGGCCTCTCAAGTTTGGAGGCGGTGGGCGGTGGGGCTAAGAATTGTCGGGGCGATTCAGGAATCTTCCGAGGTGTCACGGAATGCACTACTGACCTCTGGGAGTGGCTGGAGTCCCGGGCGGGATACCATGTGCTTTGAGCAGACAGATACAGTAAGATGCATTAGTTATTACATTTTATTTGACTTTTTGCAAGATGAAAGGTAGCTTGATCTGCGAAGGGGGAGATGATGTTGATTGGTTCATGCACGGATCAACAACCCATGGGACTGTGGTTTGTGTTTCATTGTAAGAAAAAGTTGTTTTAGGTTTCTTTGCTCTGCTGTACATTCCAGTCTTCTCATTGTGGGAGTTGTGGATAGCAATGCATTCCAAAAGATGTCTTTTCTTTTCACACGCTGTCATCCTGCAGTCTTATGCCTAAAATTGAAATTTCACACCCGATTCCCCATTCTTAAATGTAATCCTACTGCCTCATAATAGCAAAGGGAGAAGTGCAGTATCTCAGGACATATGACATGCATATTCAGACCTTTTCTTAGCCGATTACTGCTTTGAGTAAGCATGACGTGACCGGCTTTGCACACCTGGATTTGGGGATTTTCTGGCATTCTTCCCTGCAGATCTTCTTAAGCCCTGTCAGATTACAGGGAGACCATCAAGGGACAGGCATATACAGCTCTCTCCAATGAATCTTCGATCGGATTCAAGCAAGGGCTACTGCTAGGCCACTCTGTCTTGGCTGTGTGATTGTGCTCTTGAAAGGTCAACCTGCAGTCCCAGTGGAGGCCATGAGTACTCTTAATTTTTCATTAGGACATTTCTGTACTTTACCTCAGCTTTTGAGCTTTACCTTAGCCCCAAGCAACTGGTCTTGCTTCTAACAACAATCCTGTAGCTGCATGCTACCACCACCAAGCACCACTGTTGAAATGGATTTGATAGATAATGAGCAATGTTTCTTTTAAATCAAGGCATTACAACTACAATGGAGACAATTAAGGTCGAACTTCCTTAGACCAGAGCTCTAGCTAACTTCAAGCAGGCTGTCTGCTGTCTTTCAAAGGAGCACAGGAGTGAGTCTGGCCAGCATGCCATGATGCTAAGGTGCAGTGATGGTTGCTAATTTGAAAGTTTTTCCCATGCCCATGCAAGATCTCTGGAGGTGAGCCCGAATAATCATTGGGTGTTTGGCCACCTGTCTAACCAAGGCCCTTTTTACCCGATTGCTCAGTTTGGCCGGATGCACTGCTCCTAGGATTATTATGGAGGTAGCTTTCCCCATGTTTGTGCCTTACCACAGTCCTTTCTCTATGATCTGTATACAGTTCCTTCAACACCACGGCTGTGCTTTTACTCTGATGTGCAGTGCCAGCTCTACGACCTCATACAGACAGATTGGTGCCTTTATGAATGATGTGCTATCAAGTGAATTTGCCACAGGTAAACTTTAATGAAGATGGATGAATATTTCAACAACATCCAAGGAACATTTCAACAATAACTGAAAGAAATGTGATTGGGTTTACCTTTTAAGCGTCGAAGTAAATCGTAATTATACAAAAGTTGTGGTGGTATTTATTTGTAGTACTAGATTAACCAGAAGGGTAAGGAATTTGTTTGGTCCTTGTAGGGTACAAGTACATATTGATGAGAGGGGTCTGCATGCTCTTTTAACACCCTGTATAAGGAGACCACATTCTGCGGCTATATTTTACCACAGTGATCGAGTGAGCGAGCAAGCCAGAGCTACATGCTGCTGTTGTTTACAGCGTACTTCTATTTTGGTGGGCTGCGTTATTTCTATGTGCCACTCCAACTGCCGTGCAGTGGGAGGAAATCTGGCTGTTCTCTCAGTCTTTTTTTTTCCTGCAGTTTGTCCTTTTTTTCTTTTTCCTTGTGCTACTTTTATGTTTTCTGGCTAAAAAGGCTGTTTGTGTACTACACATCAGCTTGAAATCATCTAATAGAGACTTCCTGTTGTGTGCCGCTTCTTTTAAACTGGTAGGGGGCTTTTCTGCATGGGTCCCTTGGATAAACAGCATCTTGTTTACCGAGGACACTGCTGCTATGTCACATGAGGTGTTCTGTGATGTCTCTTGAAATGCCACCCCTTCATAACCATGCACACGCACATACATGCACACATGCGTGTGCACGCACACGCACACACACACACACACACACACACACACACACACACACACACACACACACACACACACACACACACACGCACACACACACACACCTCTGTTCCTGCAGCCTACCTCTGCGCCTGACTAAGGCCATATCTGGCCTATCACCTCTCGAATCATCTACTGCTGTAGTCATGACAGCTTCAGCATATACTATGGTAACACAGCAGAACTCCTACTCCATCACTGGTTTGGCCTATGATGTATTTGGACTGCCAACATTGTGTTGCCCCCCTGTCCAGTACACACAAATGAATTGTGATGGGAGGTTGCAATGTTGCACTACAGATTTTCAAGAGCACTAAACTCGTAAATACTCACTCACCCCACAATGACAGCAAAGGGAAGATGTCTCTCTGTGACTAGTTTAATATGTAATAATAATAATAATAATAATAAATATATAAATAATAATAAAATAAATAATAATACTACTAATAATAATAATAATACAGTGACAGTGAGATTATTCAGCCATGGAAGGTGGAAATGATTACTTTTGAAGAGCAGCTAAGCACTTAAAGCACCTCTCCTGAAAATCCACAACATTTGACATTTTCATTATGACTGCAACTTACCACACACTTAAGGACTTCAAAGTCAGTGTACACAGATGCTGTGTCTTTACTTGCCTTTTAAGACCCTGCCTTGGTTTTATTAAAGTCTTAGTTCACAACTTTCACTAGCAGTTTTCGGGCAAGTTATGTTTGGGTCTACTGGGGCTGTCAAACGCTTAAGCACCTGAGTGGAGCATGCCTGCAGCAGCCTGTCGACAGTGGGTGGTTTTTGTTCAGCAAGCCTTTGATGGGAAGACCTGCAGCGCTGTCTGTTTCGGTGAGGAAAGATACACTGCGCCATGACATGCGGTATAGGCTTTGTGTCCTTCTCCACCAGTGACTGTGTATACAGAGCATATTATGTTACAGTCACAATGAAATTGTCAATAAAACCGCTATGGATTTTAAAAGAAGTTCTTTAAGTTTTGGTTTCAAAGACTGTAAATTCTCAATGCTACCTAGTAGTATCTAGTGTATGTATACAGCTATTGTTCTCTACACACTGATAGTTCCGAAAGAAAAAAATCCATTGTCAGAGCAGGACCTAAGACTTTTTACCCGGCCAGAGAAGAGAGTAACCAAATTACCTACAGTGTTATTGGTCTCAATGGCTAGGTAATTACCCCTGGAATTAGATGCGCAGCCTCATCCTCCTGTGGCTATCATATTATGGACTCTCAACTAGGAAATTAATGCTTTGATTAAAAAATAACAATGGTCTGCATATTTGTTTTCCAGTGTTTACTTTGCAAATAATTGAGTCCAGATGACCGGGAAAGGGACGGGATAAGAATAGAAATATATTCATGAGTGGAGTCTTGGAGACAAGGAATCACATCAAGCCGAGGAGGTAGGCAGCTAATTGCCGTCTTTCAAGCTAGCTGTAGTAGGCGCAACAAGCCTCAACACTAAAGCATTATGAAAAGCCTCGGTGGGAAATGTGGCAGGGAGAGTAAGTAGTTTTACAGTTCATTTTGAGACAAGTGACTTCAAAGACATTTACTGGTATCTGCACTGATTGAGTATAGTTGCCAGGAGCATCACATACGGTCAGAAGAGACAGCAAGACCTTGTATGCACCTCTGCTTTACAAATCTACCAGGTTATGTACTGATGTTCTACATACCTGAAAGTATCTGTGAAGTATCTCAGCTGGATCTTCTGTCAGCACCTGGGGTTATAGAGAAGTGTGTGCGTGTGCGTTTGTGTGTGTGTGTGTGTCTGCCTGCTGCATGCACAGGTGTGTTTGCTCACAGAACTACTTGAGAGATTTTTCTTATCCAGCAGACCTGCTGTGGAGGAATTCACATTACTCTTTTTAAAGTAAGAGTGCAATTTTATCATGACTCAGGCTAGTTGGTCAAATGCTGGAGTGTAGTAAATTGTCTGCTATACCTGCTGTTTGGTAGTCATCGTTTAAAGGAGGAATGTAGATTTATCATCCTTTAGTCTGCCAAATGCAGAAGTATAAAACATTGTCTACTCTACCTAACAGATCTCTAAGAGCAGGTCATATTGAAAACAGTGCAGGTGGTTCTGCCTTCCTAGAGAGTGTGAGTTTTCTCATCTTGGGGCCAGACTTCCACACCACTTCAGCACAGGAACACCTGGACACCTGCTCTGAAGGGCTGGGCTTTATGAAGTGTGAAAAGACATTATTATGAAGTTGTGAGGAACAATGGGATGTGCGCCAGGAAGTCTAAAAAAAGGGGAAAAACACAACACGTTTTCTGTTCTGGATATTTTGGCTACAACTAATAGTAGAGGAATCAGTTAACATTAGTATACAATGCCAGCACTAGCCTGGTAAACCAGCCCCTCGTACTTCATTCCATTTTGTACAGAGGGTCTGGCCTTGCTGCCGTTGAGATTCATGTATTCGGACCAAGCGAATCCGAGCCAATCAGCGAACAGAGGACGTGTTTGTGAGTGATGACGTTGACTTTGTATGCTACATTTGAATTGTAGTGCATAGGTAGGCTAATTGGATACGTGACAACGAGACGTTAGCGATTGGGTAAAGGCAGAGCCACTTGTTTTAAACTTCAGCAGAGTCCACCTCTAGGTAGAAATCGTTTCTCAGTGCAGCAATGCCAGACCCTCTGTACAAAATGAAATGAAGTACGAGGGGCTGGTTCACCAGACTATGCCAGCACAGGACCGAGCAGGAGACTGCTTTGCGCTTCTTTAAAAGGCTCTTATAAGTATTGGCAGATTGATCCAGCAGGTACAGGAGAGTCTCTTTTCATTTTCACAAACAGAAATAAAATGTGCATGGAAAATATGCCGCAATTTTATGACCACGTGTATTTCATGTTTTTACTATGGAACTCAAAGAGGAAAGTGTTTGAAGCCAGAGACGTTCCATGCTGTTCGATCGCATCTGACATGTATTTCTCTTGAGCTGGGATGTGTGTGCTTTGGCCTGGCTTAACCCCTCATTTTGGGGCTGTAAGGCACTGCAACTTTGTTTTTCCTGAAGAGGGCCGACTTTAACTGTTTGGCAGGGGACCACAGCCCACACACTCAAACTGGAGGGCAAGAAAAGCATGCCTCTAGTTTATATTTATGCCACTCTCGGCCTGGTCCTGTGTACTGAAGTTCAGCCAGAAAGACTCAGGGGAAACAATTCAATAAAATAGTATTTAACAATTGAACATTCAGCAGGGAATTAGATATTCTTTGCCGTGGGTACAGTCATCAGCCCAGGTCTTGCATCGGTAGATCCGGCAGATTCTGCCATTGCCGTATGGCAGGGACCGGAATTACCCCCAGGCGGATAGATAGGGACCAAACAGGTGGTGGTGGGGAAGGAATAGGATGCATCAACACGTTGGCCCCTGAAACAGCAGAAAAGGTGAGTTAGTCAAGACATTATAAAGCAGGTGGCGGCTGCGGATTGGAGTCGGAGACAGTGCGCTTCCGTGACATTAGAGTCTTCCTGGAAGAACTTGCGCTGGCTTACAGTACATGTCCAACAGTGTGCCGCATGAGGCCTTTAACACAGAGGGTGCAGCACAACGCAGAGTTCCCATGTGGCTATAAATGATTGTGTCAGTCGCGCTAATGTTGCGTGCTTGTGTACTCAGAACTTGTGAAGTCCTCTGGGTGAAATAAGTGCTGCTATAAACATGCTGGAAAAGCCCATAAGAGTAATCTTCGTTCTTTCTTTCTTTCTTTCTTTCTTTCTTTCTTTCTTTCTTTCTTTCTTTCTTTCTTTCTTTCTTTCTTTCTTTCTTTCTTTCTTTCTTTCTTTCTTTCTTTCTTTCTTTCTTTCTTTCTCACCCACAAACCAATGTGTTCCCTAAATCACATTGTAATGTCTGATTGCTGCTTACATTACTGTTTTAGTCAGAGGCAGGCAACCTGCAATTTCCAAAACTAAATAAATGTATGTGGTGATTTTATAGAAAAGTATCTCGCATTTTGTTGCAAGCCATGTGTTAATGTGATTTTCAGTGTGTCCCCTGGGATGCTTTCTGGAGAAATATTTCCAGTGGAGTGAAGCCTTCAAGATTGGCTGCTTGAAAACCCATTTACCACAGATTCGCTCAGGGGGATCCCTGCTGCTGATCGCTGGTTTTCTGAAGGGGGATGCCTGCCAGCCACTGAAACACTCCCCAGTACCAGAGCCTTCGCTGTTGGCTGCTATTGCTACTGCTGCTGTAGGTAGGGACTCACTCTCGCTCAGGATCTCTGGGGTAATCTAGCAGTCTCTCTGTCAGTCGCTCATCACACTTCCTTGTCAAGAGCATGTTGTTGAGTTAGGCCTCCTTCCCACCGGCTTGAGCGTGTACAGCATGTAGATGTGTACAATATGTGTGTATGTGTGACAGAATACGCTCAGATCACGCATGGGGTGGAATGATGGTCTAATCTTTTAACGTGCATTCTAAACGAATACAGACAGAAAATGAGCACTTGCTGTCTACACGCTGTATATGGGGAGTGTTTGGTGTCAATGAGGCCTTAGAGGAAGCATGCCCATCGCCACTGAAGTTGTGGGCAGCTGTGGCCTAATGGTTAGGGACATGGTCTTGGGGTCGAAGGATCACATATTCAAATCCCATACCAGAAAGTGGGTGGGGGAGTGAATAACCAGGGCTCTCCTGCACCCTCTTCCATAGCTGAATTCCCATCTTACCCCACATTGCTCTAGGGACTGTACCCTGTACCTAATTCACTGTACGTCGCTCTGGACAACACTGTCAGCTAAATGTAATGTAATGTAATGAACCTTCTTTGTGAACCATTTAAGATGTATTACTTTGGTAGAAGACCTCTTTTTCTGAGACCTCTTTTTCTCAGTCTGTCTTGTCTGTGTCATCTAGGAAGAACTTCCTGATAACTTTTCAGCAACCTGTAAAATGGTGCAGTGGTACAGTAGTAACTACTAGAGTCTGTAATGAGTTTTGCATTGCCTCACAAATCCTGTCAACATTGTTTTAAGCTTTTTAAATTTTTGTTGTTCTTCTGCTGTGGAACTCTTCCTATTTGGTTTTAATGGTCTGGTAAGACCTGCTAGCCCATCATGAACCACAGTACTAGTTGACATGCCTGAAACTGTAATGGATTAGTCCCTCTCTGATTTCTAAAAGTCTGGAGGCGAGCAGTGTGCTTTTTGTTGTTGCTTTAAGGCAGCTGTGGCAGGCTTAATGGTTTGCTCTTGTGGCCAGACCCAGTACTCCACTGGGAACGGAGGTCAACCCTGCTATGGTGTAATCATTAGCCAGGTCTACATTTAGAAGAAGCTGACCTGAAATGGTCAAAGCACAGGTCTGTTTGTTTGCCAATCACAGCCAGTCGTGTTCTCCAGAAGAAAACTGCCCCACCTTGTTCTCCCTCCACCCCCCCAAGGGTTGTGTTGCCGTACTGACCAAAGCGACTGCCATGGTTTTTTAAGAGTGGCTGCATTAGTGGAGCTGAGCTGGGGGAGTCCTTAAAGCTGTGGTCAGGGCCCAGGTCCCTCATCAGAGCCATGTGGCACTACCCACATGCCAGATACTTCTCATTCATGTCGACTCCATTTGAAGAGCTGTCCCTGGGTGACCCGTGGTGAGACTTAGGCAGTGTGAGGCCAGGGCATGTGTGGATTGAAGAAGTATGTTATTTCATGTTCATTGTCTTTGTTCTGTCAGGAAAGTACTGTGTGTGTGTGTGTGTGTGTGTGTGTGTGTGTTGCTATGTCTCTGTGTCTGTGTCTGTGTGTCTTTGTCTGTGTGTGTGTGTGTGTGTGTGTGTGACTGTGTCTGTCTGACTGTCTGTTTTTCGAGTGAAACCAGGTGTGTTGCTGTGCATGTGTCTGGGTGTGTATGTGTGTGTGTGTGTGTGTGTGTGTGTGTACAGTTCAGTTCCTGAACATTATTTAAGTTTGTCAGGGCCCCAGACTGGTAAGCAAAACGGTGGCATATGTGACTGTTCTTGAAATTTCTGTTGAAATTTCCCTTCATTGCAGTCTCACTATGCTCCCTACCTGCTCTTTCATTACCGGCTCATGAGGAAAGACGTGAAACTCCATGAAACTCTCTCTGTGCTGTTTGTCAAAGCCAGAGTAGCAAATAGCCATAATAACTAAAGCACAATGAGGGAGAAAGAGGGCAGGAGGCGGGTGGAGTGAGACAGCTAATGAGAGGTGCTGACCTGGAGCAAGGAAAGGTCTGGGACAACCAAGTGGGAAAGTTCTGTGTGTGTGTGTGTGTGTGTGTGTGCGTGTGTGTGTGTGTGTGCGTGCATGCGTGTGTGTGTGTGTGTGTGCGTGTGTGTGTGTGTGTGTGTGTGCGTGTGTATGTGTGCGTTGATGCAATTGTGCAGTTACATTACGTTAAGTCTTTATCATTATCCTTGGGAAAGATTTGTCTTGTGCATTTAACCCATCTGGGGGTAGTATGCACACATACACACACATGGAGGAGTGAGCTGACCTACACTCAGGGTACACATGCCCACACACAGAGTAGTTGGCTGCCATTAATCAGATGCCAGTGGAGCATTTAGGGGTTAGGTGCCTTGTTCAAGGGTACCACACCTGGGGCTGTGGATATCGTATGTGATTTGAGAATATCTGGATATCTGTATTGATTTGACAATTTACTGTGTAGACATATTGCGACATATATCAGAAACCTCTGCACAGTATACATAGTATACATATTGCAAGATTCTGCATAATATCCAAGCTTACTGAACTCTATACCTATACTCAGAATGTCTGCATTGCCTATGCAACAAAACAAGATTATGTCTGTTGTTCCAGGATTTTGCTTTTGTGAGAAAAAATGGCATTAAACAGGATTTTCACAAACACACACACACACATGCACAGACGCACACACACACATGCACACACGAACACACACACACACACACACACACACACACACACACACACACACACACACACACACACACACACAGGTCGAATTCCCTAATGAAAACAATGGGGTCATCTCAGGTTAATGAATCGATGTTCCCCCCTGAAAAGGGACTTTCAGTGTCCCACCACAGCATGTACATCAGTAATGACCTTCAGTAAGCTGTAGAGCTAATTAGCCATTCAGCACACTCTTTGTCACTGTAGGAGAGATCAGATCAGACTTTTTTCCTCCTTGCTTAATATGGTCAGGCAGCTTTTGTCTCCTGCTATTAAAGCTCAACGGCATACTAGATATCAAGGAGTCTCCATAGCAACCGTTTAGAGGAACATAAAAGACATCTTCAGACAGTGTGCAGAGCTGAACCCAGACAGCTCAAGTCTGAGTTCAATGCAAGAATAAACAAGAGAACAAACAGGTAGTTTGTTTACATGACTAGGATCAACCTTATGGATTTTCTTAGTGTGCCATATCAGTAGCGTGGTAAGCCACTCCCTACACTTCATTTTGTACAGAGGTTCTGGCTGTGCTGTATTGAGAAACATTTTCTTCCTAGAGGTGTAGACTCTGCAGAAGTTTGAAACGATTGGCTCTGCCTTTACCCAACTGCTAATGTCTGGTCGTAGCCTGGCTATAAGCTTGCCTACGCACTACAATTCAAATATAGTGCACAAAATCCATGTCATCGCTCCCTCTGTTCGCTGATTGGTTAGGCAAAATTCTGCTTGAGACAAACACATTAATGGAACCACAGACAGACACTCTGTACGAAACGAAATGAAGTTTACCAGGTTTACCAGGCTACCATGGAGTGGGAGAGCCAATGAGAGGTGCTGACCTGGAGCACCAGGTCACATTAGTCTTTTCCATGAAGAAGTTAAAGTTCTGTGTGTGTGTGTGTGTGTGTGTGTGTGTGTCAGTGTTTAACTGATAAAAAAGTGTGAGTTGCACATACTGTAGGAATAGGCTCCATGCAGGAACATGCCCACTCACAGTAGTGCTTTAGCCTGCGTCCGACTATGGAGAACTCTTTATCTCTAGGGGACTGTAGGCTAGTTACTGTGAAGGGGTCATTGTGGAAGACTGCCAACATGACATACATGATATTCATGAATATTTAGATATATTCATCTAAAACACATAGATGTTAAAGCAACACCATGCAACTTTTTCACGTTAACTAATCATCTTCATAAGTCCGTAGATGCTTAACTGAGTCATTACCAGGCGAATGAGGACTCTTTTGACCGCCCTCGCTGTATGTGGACAGAATGCCAGAATGTCTCGGCACCCTCAGACTCACAAAGTCTCGGATATCACGATAAGCAGGATCATGTTAAATTCTGAAGAAATTTTGACTTTACTTACCTCGGTGGACATGACTACTTTTGTATTCGCCAGTTATTCTGATCAGTTGAGTTGAAAACATGCACAGGGTGAGGGGAAGGGAACACTGTCCCAATTTTTATAAGCCTGCTTATTTACTTGGAGACACTAGGGGGAGCTCTGTTGAGAAAAGACCATAGAGTTAAAACTAGAGAGGGAGGACTCCCTAACATTGTCTAATCAGAATTTGTGACTTCGTGGAAGATCAAAAATGGCCGCCAAAACGGGAGCGATGTCAACAAACACAATGTGAGTCAATTAGAAGACATGCTGCTGGTAAAATTTAGGTCGTCAGCTATGGACTATCCTGAAATTCATCACAGTGGTGTAAAATCATGTCAGCTACACGGAATTAACAAAATAAAAGTTTAAAAAGCCAGTGAGGAGCCAGAGGCCAGCAGGGAAACTGACAATTTGCCAGTGTGTACTGACAGACGAATATCAACAGACACAGGACTGTAAGTCATGATTGCATTATTTAATGTTAGAAAATATATTCATACGAGCTTATTTTAAACAAATAAGGTCAGCCACTTAGCTGTGTTACACTGATACACCCAATTTGCCTGTTAGGAAGCTAACCGGAGCCATCGCTATATGTTAGAAAATACCTTAGTTAGCCTGCAACATCCTGTATGTTGCAGGCGAGTTTGGCTGCTAATGTACATAATCCTGAGCATCAATCAGTTACTTGAAAGGAAAGCTTCAAAACTGTTATGCTTATCAAATGGTTTAATGTCCTGTGAATTTATAAGATGTTGAGTAACTGAAACTGTCATCTATTTCGTCGCCGCCAAAACAAAAATCTACATGCCATTGGCGCTTGGCAGTTGCTAATTTGAGCCCTGTAGCTACTATGCATTTTCAGGCCATTTTAATATTTTATTAGCTTTTACAGCAGTGCACCTTATTACTTTGACATACATCAGCAGTTATTAACATACATTTGGTGATTCAGGCAGCCATGTCTTGTAAAGAAAACGAGGGCAAACTGCGTTTTTCTTCATAAATTGACTCAATTCTCGAAAAATTGTATACTGTAGGGTCACCTACCTACCAGGAAGGATATTCCAGACGCTTTTTGCTATTACTGGTGCAGTTGTAACAGGCACGGGACTCAGGCATGCTGTATTTGAGGAAGACGACACCATTGATTTCTATGAGATCAATGGACGACACATTCCCGTTTTGATCATGGCAGCGGGTCTCCATGGAATTACAGGATTACTTCACCAGTGCTCTCTCTCTAGTTTTAACTCTATGGAAAAGGCACTCAAAGTTGCATACTATCTCTTTAATGTCTGTGGCCCATATATGTTGTCCTAGCTGTTGAAACTGAAAGTCACACATTCTTCAGTTTTGATTTTGACTAGTTTGATTTTAACACAGACTATCAACTACATGGCTATTAAAACAAAGAAGCACACATGTCAGAATCTCATTCATACTCTCATACTCATGCTTACAACTGTACTTTTGTCCTGTGAATTGTGATGTAACTCGTTGTCAGACTGTGTAATCAAGGCCGTCTCCTTCTCCTCCTCCTTCTCAGGGGCCGAGCAGCAAAAGAAGCAGCCCATCCGTCAGTAGTTTTGTGCTCACCAGTGATGTCAGTACAATGTGAACAATGTAGCTAACGGTCATTTTCACAAAAAACTTTTCCCCACAAGCTCCTGTTGTGAAGTGGCTGGTATGAGTTGCGTAAAGAGAATACTTATGTGTGCCGGGGCTCCATTGTGCAATGGACAGCACATGGGCAGTTGCCCAGCAAGAGGTTGTTAGGCCTCTTTTCAGAGCTGTGGAGAGTTTGTGCAGGATGGTCTCACATGCATGCTAATCAGACAGAGGTTGCACTACACCCCTCTGTCCCCTCTGCTTTGTGCACCGGCTGTGTGTATGCACACACACACATATATAATACCTTTATGCACAAAACACAGACAGACAGACACACACACACACACACACACACACAGTCACAGACATACAAAATGTGCATTCTTTGTGAGAGTGAAAGGAGCAGTGACCTTGCTATTCATGTGTACAGATACAGACACACACACACTTCAGAATTATTTATGTCTAATGACCTGCTTGAGTGTCTCATTGCTTTTTCAGTTGTCTGCTAATAGGCTAAACCATTGTGGAAATTCTGGAAAATGTCTTGTTGAGACAGATAATAATAGCAATACAGTTACACATAAATGCACACACAAGGCAAGGCAAGGCAAGTTTATTTGTATAGCGCATTTCATACACAACGGCAATTCAATGTGCTTCAGAAAAATAAAAGCAAAGGACAATATATAAAGGCATAAAAGATAAAGTAATTGTAGAAGCATAAAAGGTAAAACAAGTGTAAAAGCATAGAAGTGAAATCAATATGTGGTAGAAGCATAAAAGGTAAAACAAGTGTAAAAGCAAACAAGTAAAATCAATATGTGGTATGAGAAGTCACCCCACCGGGACTCAAACCCTGGATTCAGGGGTACTAAACGGGGGCTCTGACCGCAACGCCAACGTACACTCAGGTGTCCCTCATGCATCTCCCACCATACTTCTCACACAGTGGGTGGACCTCCGATGACCTCATAGCAAGCCATCCCAATTCTGACACCAGTTGTAGCGAAGGGGAGGAGAAGTCACCCCACCGGGACTCGAACCCGGGTCTCTGGGTTACTAAACGGGGGCCCTGACCGCAACCCCAAAGAGCCAGGCTCGTTGGGGTGGCAGTCAGAGCACACCCACAACTCTAGTGATGGTCACTCCATCACATTGACTTCCCCTTCGGGTCAGAGCACACCCACAACTCTAGTGATGGTCACTCCATCACATTGCCTTCCCCTTCGGGAAGCGCAGCCATGCGCTTCACACACTCAGGTGTTCCTCACGCATCTCACAGGTAGATAAATTATATAAAAGCACAAGTCTAGATTTGAAACTGCCAACAGTAGGAGCATTTTTAATGTCTTCTGGAAGTTGGTTCCAGAGCTTTACAGTGTAGCAGCTGAAAGCTGCTTCCCCACATTTTGTTCTAACAAAAGGTTCTACCAACAAATTTTTCTGAAGTGATCTCAGAGACCTAGTTGGTGCGTATAACTGAAACATTTCAAATAGGTAATTGGGTCCCATCCCATTTAATGATTTAAACACAAGAAGCAATGCCTTAAAGTCAATTCTATAACTTACTGGGAGCCAGTGCAGGGACATTAAAACTGGAGTAATGTGGTCAGATCTTTTTGTTCTTGTAAGAACCCTTGCTGCTGCATTTTGGATCAGTTGAAGCTGTTTGACGGTCTTTTTAGGAAGGCCAGTAAAAAGACCATTACAGTAATCAACCCTACTGGAAATAAAGGCATGTACAAGTTTTTCTAGATCTTGTTTTGACATAAGGCCTCTAAGTTTAGCAATGTTTTTTAGGTGATAGAATGCAGATTTAGTGATTGCTTTCATGTGACTGTTCAATGTTAGTTCACTGTCAATAAAGACACAGAGATTTTTAACAGTATCTTTTGCTTTAAGCCCCTTAGTCTCAAGAGCAGTAGTGATCCTATGTCTGTCTTCCTTTTTCCAAAATACAATTACTTCAGTTTTATCTGCGTTCAGCTGAAGAAAATTGTGTGACATCCAGTTGTTGATTTGTTCGATACACCCACAGAGAGACTCAAGGGGGGTATAGTCATTGGGTGACAGAGCTAAGTAAACTTGGGTGTCATCAGCATAACTATGGTAATTGACTGAGGTGTTTTTTATGATTTGCCCAAGCGGAAGCATATAGAGGTTGAATAGTAATGGTCCAAGGATTGACCCCTGTGGGACACCACAGGTCAAGGACGTAGATGCTGAGGTACAGTTTCCAATAGCAACAAAAAAGATCCTTTGTTGTTAGTATGATTTTAACCAATTGATAACCGTACCAGTGAATCCAACCCAGTCTTCCAGTCGATGTAGTAGTATGCAGTGATCAACAGTGTCAAAAGCTGCACTAAGGTCCAGTAACACCAAGACTGATGTTTTGCCAACATCAGAATTAAGACGTATATCATTTATGACCTTAATAAGAGCTGTTTCAGTGCTGTGATTGGCACGGAAACCTGACTGAAACTTATCAAAACAGCTATTTGATGTAAGAAAGGCAATTAATTGATTAAAAACAATTTTTTCGATTATTTTTCCAACTAGATGTACCGCATAGCGGTACATGGTATGACCGCCGCAGTGTATTGAAATGTGGGAACTGTTGGTATGATGAGTGTGTGGTAGAGCAGTGTTGTGAGGTGAGAATTTGTGTGGAAATGATTTCCTGGAAGTGGGCATGAATGTGGGTTTTGAATGAATTACATTGTGTGTGTTTGAATAGTGTGTAGGAGTGATTTGTGAAAGGAATAGGCAAAATGAGATTTTGTACAATTATAGTGGCCCGCATTGGGCCAATTTTATGGCACGTGTTGTGCTTTTAGAGGTCTTTGTGTTGATCGTGCATGAGATAGGGCCAATTCTATGGCATGTGCTGTGCTTTTAGAGGTCTTTGTGTTAATCGTGTATGAGATATTTTATGCAGTTCCTACCTTCTTAGTCCAAAATATTGGCGATTCCAAATACCAATTTTTGCATTTACCCTTATCACTAGGTGGCGCTATGCTTCAAGTGAGTGTTCATGGGCTGGGCCGATACGCCTCTGTAACACCGACATACTAACACAAAATCGTTGTCTTGGGCAAAATTGTTGACGAATTATTTAACATAAACATCGCCCCCTATGACGAAATGTCACAAAATTTAGTACACATGAAAAGAAAGCTGTTTAGAGATGGCATATCAACTTTGACCAAATTTGAGCAATTAAAAGCCAAGATATTGACTTTTGAAGAATTTTAAGCTACGTGTAAAATGTTCATTGACATGTAACTTCGGAACGGTTTATCTCAAGATAAATCCTTTGATAACTTTTTGTCAGCATTGTCTGTAGATGACATATACCAAATTTGGTGAGATTCACATGAACGGCCTATGACGAGTTCGTTCAGATTCGTCTTCGCAATATTAAAATTTCACGGAAATTGTTCTCGTTGGAAGTGGGCGTCGACCAGTGTTTTCAATGCGTGAGGGTCAACAGATTTCACGATAAAAAAAAATTGTTGTAAACGTAACCATTTTCTAGATAATAGGCAAAATGACATTTTCTGCAATTACAGCGCCCCCTATGGACCAAATTTTATGGCATGTTCTGTGGTGTTAGAGGTCTTTGTGGTGATCGTGCATGACGTATTTTGCGCAGTTCCCACCTTCTCGGTCCAAGATATTGGCAACTCAAAATCCCAATTTTTGCATCTACCCATATCACTAGGTGGCTCTATGCTTCAAGTGAGAGTTTATGGGCTGGGTCGATACGTCTCTGTAACACCGACATATCACAAAAATTTCATGTTGTTGGGTGAAACGTTCATTGAGTTATTCAGCAAAAACTTTTGCCGGTCTCCACCTCTTTAACAGACACTGGCACTGCGGGTGGTGGCCCTGGGGTACCAAAAGGCGTTATTCACTCACAAACTTCTTGGGCTACATGCCTACACACATTCATGTCTCCCCGAGTTTCAGTGTCCCGGGAATCGTTGACGAAAAATCGGTGGGGGAAAAAAAAAAAAAAAAAAGGGAAAATTTTGCAGCAACTCCAATATGACCGCTTTCGCGAGCTTCGCTAGCGGCGGTCATAATAAATGGTAAATTGGATATGGGCCTGTAGTTATTAACTCATTCAGTGCCAGCCATTTTCAAAGTTGGTCACGTCCCAGTGCCAGGATTTTTTGAACATTTCAGTGTTTTTTCAAGACCCACAGAAAATTGAGTTCTATGTCTGTGTCAACAAAAAACATACCAAAAGAAACTCCAGACTGTCCTTTATCATCAGAATTTTTATTTTTGTTTGTACTTCTTTCCATTCCTTAGCAATTGTCTGGAGAACATGGGTGGGTGTAACTAAAAATGCTGATTTCTGACCAAAATACTGAGAAAAACGGCTTTTTGTAACGAGCAAGATTTCAAGCAGAAAATGTCTTTGATTACAATTGTTTTTGCTTCAGAGACATCTCAAACATTATGAAAAGTGATCCCATTGTATACTGCACCAAAAATAACGCTGGCAACATTATTTAGCAGCTATTTATGTACAGCACACTATGTTATACTGTAACTGTAGTGCTTCTAGCTCTCCCCCTGTGTGTGCGCGCGTGTGTATGCATGTGTGTGTACAGCAGAGAAGACCTATAAACACGATCTAAAATACCGGTCCATACATCTAGTATCGGTAATAAATGTAATATTTCTGAACGTCACCAAACACGATATAAAACATTGTAACATTTTAGTGTGGGAACTTGGCTCAGAGAGGGGATAGGCAAACCGAAACCGAACCAAATATACAACGCCTTCAGAGCAAAATAACATCGTATTCCACAGGATCTACACACAGAACAACTAGATTAACACATGAGAATGATAGCACAGAAAATTATGATGTTGGGAGAGTGCAGTGAATCCGTGCGCTTTACCAAATGTAGAGAGCTGGGTCGTCAGTGACTTGCTGTCGGCGCAGACGGGTCAGTCAAGTGCAGGTGTAGCTATCTATGAAACAGCGCGACAGGCTGCTCATTATGCATTGCCTAAAGTGAAATTAATCTATCGGTGGCTTGCAGAAGCTAAACGTGAGATGTTGCTAGGAAAACAGTAGCTTCAACATACGTGCTGACAGGATTTATTTTGATCAAGCTAGCAGTGTGCAAAACTGCGAGCAATTGAGCAAGCCAGGTCCAGTGTCTCTTCTTTGAGACAATGTTAGATGATCACATATCCACACTGATACTGGTACTACCCACAGAATGGGTTCCCTTGTGATTACAACTTTGATTTTTGTACACAAGCTAGATCAGATGATTACCCCACCTCCCCTGTAAAAAAACGCAATTGACTCGATAACGCGTCATTGGCACTGGGCGTTACTATCGTAAAAGACGGGTTTTCGCGTCATTGGCATCGAATGAGTTAAGCACTGAACCATCAAGGTTATTCTTTTTCAGTAAGGTTTTAAAGAGGAAGGAAAAATGCCAATCTGTAGTGATGTATTTATAATCTGAAGTACATCGGCTGATATAAGATGAAGAACAGATTTGAAAAAAATTGTGGGCAAAATATCCAGTTCAGATGTGGAAGAACTGCGATTTTGTACAGTTTTTTCAAGAGTTTCATTGTCAACTAAGCTAAATGTTGGCATTAGGTTGAGGTCCCCTCTCCTTACAGCCAGTGGTTCCAGATTTTGAGCTATTTGCAATTGGGAAGCTATATTCAGTCGTATTTTATCAATTTTTCCTTTGAAAAAAGATGCAAAGTCATTGCATTTATTAACCGAGGAAAGCTCAGGAGGCAACTGTGATGAGGGATTTGTTAACTTCTCAACAGTAGAAAATAGCACACGGGCATTGTTGATATTCCTATTTATGATGTTAGAGAAGAAGGACTGTCTTGCTTTAGAGATTTCCAAATTGTATTTACCAAGCATCTCTTTATGAATTTGATAATGAATCTGAAATTTAGATTTACGCCACATTCTTTCAGACTTTCTACACTCTCTCTTTAGCAGTTTAACCACTGGATTCAGTTTCCAGGGTGCTTTTTGATTGTCAGTAACTCTTTTGTTTTTTAAAGGGGCAATATTATCCATAATATGTGTCATCCTAGAATTAAAATGTATCATTAAATCGTCTGCGCAGTCTGATGGTTGACTTGGACTATGTGAGAGTGCCTGCTCAAAAAGAAGACCTGTGCCATTATTTATGACTCTCCTTCTTACAGACATAGACCTGTTTTGAATGTGAGGGGACATACAAACATCAAAGAAAACACAAAAATGATCAGATATGGCCAAGTCCATAACAGTTGTAGAGACATTAAGACCCTTTGTGATAACAAGGTCAAGGGTATGGCCATGAGAGTGTGTTGGCCCCTGAACATGTTGTGTTAGACTGAAGGTATCAATCAGTGTGAGAAATTCTTTGGCATAGGTGTTTTCTGGATTATCGACATGCAAGTTGAAATCCCCTGATATAATAAGACTGTCAAACCTCAAACAAATGTTCGACAACAGTTCACCAAAGTATTCAAGAAAAACTGTTGTTGAAAGTCTTGGTGGTCTGTAGATA
>CM050208.1:14262500-14287500 GCA_027475355.1 Coilia nasus
ACATGCACACGCACACCATCACACACACATTCACACACCATCCCACACTCCAAGTCTTTTCCAACTGTTTTAAGACTCTACGGAAGCTCTTATGCACATCCAAGAAAATCAAGACTGTTTCAAAATGAATTTTATTTGCTGGGAATGAGGAGTGGGGGAGGCAAGGAGGCTGTGTGTGCGTGTGCGTGTGCGTGTGTGTGTGTTTGTGTGTGTGTGTGTGTGTGTGTGTGTGTGTGTGTGTGTGTGCGTTAAGCCAGAAAGTGTGGAAAGCAGCTGGTGCAACTAGAGCAATTACACACGCACATGCCCACAAACACACACTTATAGTCCTACACACACACACACACACACACACACACACACAGTCACAGTCACACATAATCCTGCCAGAAAGAACACCAGTCTGTGTGAACGCCAGCAGAGAACTCAATCACCCGGCATCCACGCTGCCGTCTCGCTATCTCCAAAACCTGCTACTGCCTGGGCCTGCTGAGTCCAACCGGGACCCACGCCAGCACATCTGACCAAAGGAATTTGGCTCCTCCAGAGCTGGTGAAGTGGGCTTGCAGAGAGAGAGCGCGAAGTAGAGTGATTAAATACGTGTTCTCGCTCTTTGATGGATGCTGGGGAGAGTTGATTTTTGGAGAGGACTTGAGAGGATCAGGAGTTTTGCTCAGAAGCTCTCAGGTTTATTTTTGGGCTTTGAGCATGATTTACACATGAAATGTCCTCGTAAATAAATGCTGGAAACGCCCCCCATCACAACCACCTCCACTCTTTTTCTTATTCCGATGATATCTTTTGCTGGAAACATCTTGTTTTCATTAATGTTATTTTGGTAAAGCTATGTTTTGCAATGTGATAGATGAGATCATAATCTTGTAAATGGGGCCGGACCGCATATGTGTTGAAATTTCAGATTTTCATTCTTTTTTATGTGTAAATAATGTAATATGTCTCGTCTTTCAAAATGTTAGTAGACACTCTGAAAACATAGGCACACCAGAATGTCTTGCAATCCTGTGAAATACTGCTCTGTTACGAAAGACTTACACATTATTAATTTCTTGTTGTAGATCTATGTGGAGGACTATGTTTTATTAGGGGTTCATGTCAGTCTGTTGGTGTAATACTGGTCAGTCATACAGCTGTGTCATAAGCTGACTGAGCATGCATGCACCCATGCACACACACATGCATATACACATACACAGGATTTAGTCCCCCTGTCCTATCATATTGACACACACACACACACACACACACACACACACACACACACACACACACACACACACACACACACACAAGCAGTCTGTTTCATATCGCCTACTTACCTACTTAACATGGCCGATCTGAGTAGGCAGTGTTGATCCAATTCAAAACTGGTGAAATGAAGTAGACTTAAAGTACCCAGATAGCCTACAAAGAATGGTGTACACTTTTCACAATCAGCGGCTGCCATATAGTTTATGTAGGTGACAGAGGCTCTTCAAAAGGCAGATTCCCTTGCTATAACAAATGGTGATGGAGGGCATTTCCCAACTGCAGCAGAAAAAGGGGATGAAAAAAAAACAGAATTGACTCGACACTGTCGATTTTCTTGTTGTTCCCGTTGAATTTCATTTTGGCGATTGGTGAGCTCTAATGATACACAACGACCATCATTTTGGCTAAGTGCAACTGGCAGAATTTGATATGGAACAATGCTTACCTCACCTATTTTTGCCCTACTTTCTGAGTGTGGAAAGCACACTCAACCTAAGTAGTCAGTAGACATTAGAGCTCATTTCCACCAAACACTCTGCGTGTACAGCGCGTGCCTGTTTTCTGTCCGTATTCATTTAGAATACACGTTAACAGATTAGACCATTTCCACCGCACGCGTGATCTGAGCGTATTCTGTCCCTATACAAACCTATTGTACATGGATACGTGCTGTACACGCTCAAGTCGGTGGAAATGAGGCCTTAGGCAACATGGAACACAGCCAAAGACAATTTGAATCCTCTTGTTCCTGATAGCACAGACACAGGTGTGTGTGTGTGTGCTTGTGTGTGTGTGTGTGTGTGTGTGTGTGTGTGTGTGGTGGCTGTAGCAGGCCGGCTGGTAAGCGTGGCAGGTGTAAGCGTGATGTAAGCCAGGGGCTGGGGTGTCTGGAGGAGGGGTGTCTGAGGGGGGCTGGGGTGTCTGGAGGACGGGTGTTTGAGGGGGGCTGGGGGTGCCTGCCTGTAAGGGAGCTGCTTCAGTTCGGTCGGAGCGCCTGTGATGGCGTCGGGTTTCAGTTCTCAGGCCAGCCAGCAGCGTGCCAGCGCACAGGCAGCCAGAGAATGTCCCGGCAGCCCAGCCGGAGCAGTACAGGAGGGTGGGGAGGGTGGGGGTGGGGGGTGGGTTCCTCTTTAGGGGTCATCACACACACACACACACATGCACACACACATATACACACACACGCACATATGCACATGTGAATTTATACACACACACACATACACACACAGACTGCACTGACATACCCGCATATGCACATGGGAATTTATACACACACACTTGCACACACACACACACGCACACACAGAGTGCACTAACATACATATTAACATGTAAATGTATACACACACACACACACACACACACACACACAGAAACACAAACACACACACACACACACACACACACACACACAGAGTGCACTGACATGCCCACATATGCACATGTGAATTTACACACACACACACACACACACACACACACACACACACACACACACACACACACACACACACACACACACAGAGTGCACTGACATACCCAGATATGCTCATGGGAATTTATACACACACACACACACACACACACACACACACACACACACACACAGAGTGCACTGACATACCCACATATGCACATGTGAATTTATACACACACACACACACACACACACACACACACACACACACACACACACACACACACGCACACACAGAGTGCACTGACATACCCACACACAGTTTTGGGGTTAGTGTGGATGTGTGTGTGTTCATTCATGTAAGTGTGCAATGACTTGTCAGATTATGAATCCCCTTTCCGTGTGTCTTACTGAAGGTATGCTGTGTGTGTGTGTGTGTGTGTGTGTGTGTGTGTGTGTGTGTGTGTGTGTGTGTGTGTGTGTGTGTGTGAATGTCACGGGACTTGTTCTCCTGCCACGTTTCGTAGGTGGGAGGACACAGCCTGTCTAGCCATGACATTGTTCTGCCGATGTCTGCTGTTGTGCCCCACACACATGTGCACACACACACACACACACACACACACACACACACACACACGCACACACACACACACACACACGTCCCTAAGAGCAGACTTTGAAACACATGGTTCTTGTGTGACCATATGCTTCATGTGACATGGGGGTGGGTGGTTATATGTCCTGTGAAGGCTTCTTGACTGCACACAGCCAAACCATCCATACACAGAAGCCATAGATCCTAGCCTCTTCTGGCATGTTTTTAAATCTGGCAGATTTTAAATTTCATTTTAACGACTCCTAATGGCTGTGTTAATGGGGGTCATTTTGTCCATATTTTGGCGTGTCCAAGTGAAAAATGGCTAGCTGATATGTTCATTCAAAAATATAATTTTAAAAACATGCCACATAGCAGGAAAGAACACCAAATGTCACCTTTTAATGTTCTTGGGGCTGTGTGACATTAAGCATTTTTCCTTTTTTTTCCCCTGACAATTTTACTCTTTGGCCAAATCTAAAATGTTCACCCGTTCACTAAATACTACAATACATAGGGAACAAAACAGTGGAACTCACGCCCTGTGTAGTGTACTATACGGTGAAATAGTCAAGGTTTTGGGCACAGCTTTTGTTCTGCCTTAAATGATTTATTGTAGTGTACAGTAGCTGAACCACACCCATCCGGCACATCATTATCTGGCTGGTGAGCTGATAGCGGTGGCTGTTCCGTTTAACCTTGATGGTGACCCTTAAGCAGGCCTGCTGCTGGCTCTCTGTCGAGCCCCTGTGCTGTAAAGCCGGCCTGCTCTCTGTTCTTGGCAGGCGGCCCAGTGTTAGGACCGTTAGCCAGAGCCTTTGTGCCCCATGTGTGGGGGCCAGCGCACCTGAAGCAGCTACCATCTGCCCTCACTACCCTCTCCAATCATCTGTGCGGAGATGGATGGACTGAGGGCAAGAGGAAGAAGAGCAAGAGTGTGTGTGTGTGTGTGAGAGAGAGGGAGGGAGGGAGGGAGGAAGGGAGGGAGAGAGAGAGAGAGAGGGAGAGAGAGAGAGAGAGGGAGAGGGAGAGGGAGAGAGAGAGAGAGAGAGAGAGAGAGAGAGAGAGAGAGAGAGAGAGAGAGAGAGAGAGAGAGAGAGAGAGAGAGAGAGAGAGAGAGAGAGAGAGAGAGAGACCCCCCCTCACAAAACAAGTCTTGTTTAGGGGGGACACACACAGCAGACAGTGAGACATGGAGCCAAGCATGTTTATATCTGTGTGTGTGTGTAGGTGTGTGAAAGTGCAATGACTTATAGACCCTTATGATGGCAGACCATTTCTCCATCCTCGTTGTGGATGGTTAATTTATGTCACCACTTAACGTGTACAGGAGTCCCCCCCTGATGTGTATACATATATGGTACTGCACACGTGTGCAGAGCACGAGGCAGACGCATTAGGCTTTTATACCAACTTTCCCACATCAGGGCTTCAGACAATAACAGGATAGGAGGAGGCATGTATTGTGGATATGATTATTTATTTCATTTTTTTCTTTTTTCCCCTTGACACTTTGTCAACTTGTGGGAGCGGCTTTCCAGCGGATGGTTTGTTTTGCTAGTTTAATCTTTTGTTTGATTGTTTTATTTCGTGCTACAAGGTCAAAAGGCAGTACAGTAGCTGCATATTTTGGCACAACTGAGTTTAGACTATAAATTGACTTTATAACACCTCGTTTGTCTCCGACTAAATCTCTTGCTTCTTCCTATTAAAAAAGTACATAAAAGCATCACTGCTTTTATGTGTACAACATGTTTGACTGGACAGTATGACAACTTTGAAGGCATTTTTTCTCGGTTTTAATGTTGGCGTAGTTACTGCACTTTGCCTTTGTAGGCCAGTATTGTTTGTTTGTTTGCTTGTTTTAGCATTTGTTTGTTTCTGCTGCCCCCTTCCCAGGCACTTTGTGCTTAGCGTCTTGGCACGCGCTCCTGCATTGCACAAAGGCTCAGCATTCTGCCCTCGTCATCAACATGATGACTTAGCAGGACATCTCCCTGCTGGGACGTTCCACTAACAGGAAGTGAGGTCACCAGATCGGGACATTGCTCTCATTTGCATGGCTTGGCTTTTGAGATGTTTGGGATGACAAGGTCAAAGGGCGAAGGGTGATTCTGGCTTGAGATAACTGGTCAGCTGGCTTCATGGTTTATTTGCTAATATTAATCAAGAATATTGCAGCACACATATTGTTGCTCATTTAGAGAGGGAAGGCATTGCTGTCATTTTTCTGCAGAGGGCCTGCCAAGCGACAAGGGCTTTTGGACAGATATTCTTGCGCAGTGCTTCCCTTAATACTGCATGGCTTGGTGGCAGTAAATTGCCTGGGTCTTTGCATTTTTAAAGACCATTTACATTAACGAGTAATTTGTGTGAACATGAGCCATATTGGCTGGCAGTGTTCCCCTTTCTGTTCTAATAAAGGACGGACGTCAAGCGGGGAGCAGATGGATGCTGTCCACACAGCGATGACGGCAGGAGAATAGAGAAGGAAGGGGGATGATTATTGCTCTGCCGCACAAACATCCGGACCTGTGTACACACACACAAATACACACACACACACACACACGCGCACATACACCATAGCCTTGACATGACTTGAATAAGATACACTGCCACATTCAAGCAAATAAAGACATAGAAACAGACAGATAAATAAAGACAAAGACAAGACAGACAAATAAAGCTCACAAATGTCTTTTCTTTTTGTCTTTCTGGCTGTTCACAGTTACTTGCCCAGACCATTTCATTGTTGTAAGCGTTTCCAAAAGGGCTCATCCAGCTATAAATGTCCAAGTTCTGTGATTACAAATGTCCGGAAGTATGTTGTTTTAGTTTTTTTTTTGTGTTTGTGTGTGTGTGTGTCTAAACAGCTATGTGTGTGTTCTTTGTGTGTGTGTGTGTCTGTCTGTCTGTGTGTGTCTGAATAAGTATATGTGTCTGTGTGTAAGTATGTACTGTATGTGTGTAGGAATCATGGGTAATAAGGGGAAAGGGGTGGGGGAATCATAGTTGTTCTTCTCAATATGAAGAGGTTTACTTTAAAGGCAGTAATTACTGTTTAGTAGGAGAAAGCCTTGCTCATGCTACTCTGAGAAAATATCATTTTTAATGCAAATATAAAGGCTCCTCTCTTCTACTGTAGTGCATGTTTGAAACATGGACTAATAAACCCTTTTATTTGCATTCATTTCCTCCTTCCTCCTTGCTTTTCTCTATGCAGTTGCAATCCCCTCAGCCCACGGCCTAAAGAGGCTCAAATCCAAAACAATTTTCTATGATTATGTGAGAGACCATATAGCTTTTGGAATCTTTGAACACTGTGACTGTGCCTTCTCTCTGCAGTGAGACTGTGCCTGTTCTTCTCAATCTGGAGAGGTTAACTTTAAAGGCAGTAATTACTGTTTAGTAGGAGAAAGCTTCACTCGTGCTGTTGTGAGAAAATATCCTTTTTAATGCAAATATTTCCAAGTAGTGTCTGTTCTTTTGCTCAAAAGCTTGACTTGTGTTCCTTAACGTTCATTAAGCCTTCCTCAGTCCTTGCAGTTTTCTGGTGCTTCATAGACCCTCACAGATGGCAGGCCCTGTAAACAGAGATGATACCACTGCGCTGTGTAATCCACCTTCTGTTTCCAATGAAACGTTTCAACCTCTCTCCAACCTGTTTCCAACCTGTGGTTCCTCTTAAAATTACTAATGTCTAATATAACACCTACAGTTGTTGTTTATATGTACATGAGCATGACAGTATATATGACCTGTCAGTGTGCTAATAATTCTATGTTTTTTCCCCTTAAAACAAAATGTCTTTACAAAGGATGTCACACCCCCTCCAGCATTACTTTCCACTGATTCCATTATGCAGATGCTTTAAGGCTTCTCTCTTTCACTGCAATGCATGTTTTAAACATGGACTAATAAACCTTTTATTTGTATTCATTTATTTCCTCACATTAATTTTCCGTCCCCTCAGCCCAAGCCCCAAAGAGGCTCAAATCCAAAACAAATTTCTATGATTATGTGAGAGACGATACAGCTTTTTGAATCTTTGAACACTGTGATTGTGTCTTCTCGCTGCAGGGAGACCGTGCCTGGTTTGTACTGTAGGGCTGTGATCATGGGTGTCTGTGACTGTCTATGCTGCAGGGCTTAGATGTCTAGATTGTGATTGTGTCTTCTCTCTGCAGTGAGACTGTGCAAGGTTTGTACTGTAGGGCTGTGATCATGGGTGTCTGTGATGTCTAGATTGTTATTGTGTCTTCTCTTTGCAGGGAGACTGTGCCTGGTTTGTACTGTAGGGCTTTGATCATGGGTGTCTGTGACTGTCTGTGCTGCAGAGCTTACTGTAGATCTCAGCTGTGCTCTGTCTGTACTGTAGGGCCGAAATGATGAGAGCTGGGTGCTAGGGCTGCACGATACTGGAAAAATGTGCTGAATGTCGCGATGACAAAATGTTTTGTGATAAATAAACATTTACATTTTTTAATATAGTTTAAACATTTACATTTTTAAATATAGTTTTAACATCTTTCAGCTTAATCTTCACCGCTAGGCCGTAGCCAGTGCGCAGCCTATGGGGGTGGATATCAAGGGCAGTAGGACTCCTTCATCTTCATATGTGGAGCGTGAAACCTCTTACAGTAATGTACCATTTATTGCAGTTAAGCCACGATTTGCGATAGGTATATCACGATATTGCATATTGCAATATCACAATATTTTCGATATATTGTGCAGCCCTACTGGGTGCTGTTGGTTTCTGCTGTACAGCTGTAGTAGCTGGATGAACTACTCTGTGTTTCTGTGTGTGTGTGTGTGTGTGTGTGTGTATGTGTGTGTCTGAATATGTATGTGTGTGTGTTCTGTGTGTGTGTGTATGTGTGTGCGTGACTGAATAAGTATGTGTGTCTGTGTGTAAGTATGTACTGTATGTGTGTAGGAATCATGGGTAATAAGGGGAAAGGGGTGGGGGAATCATAGCTGTACTTCTCAATCTGAAGAGGTTTACTTTAAAGGCAGTAATTACTGTTTAGTAGGAGAAAGCCTTGCTCATGCTGCTCTGAGAAAATATCCTTTTTCACAGGGCTTTCTAGCCATCCCCCTCCCTGTCGTTCACTTGCCCTCTCCTCGTCCAACTTCTCTACTGCTCCCTCATTCTTGTTATTCCTCTCTGTCCAGTCTGTCTTTTTCGCACACCCTCACAAGTCCCTCTTTTGTGCTGAATCGCAAACAACTTTATGGGAAGCGCGCTACCCTCGACATACTAATGAGAGCGAGTGAGCGAGCGAGCGAGTGAGTAATGAAATAAACTGCTGTCGGCTCCCGTAGGGGAGCGCTGGATCTGTTTCTGAACGCGAACACAGATATCCCCCCCACCTCCACCCCCCCTCCCCCCAAAAAACCCCCATAGCCCCCACCCTCCGCCCCCGTTGGCTCTCACCAGCAATGCCTGACATAAAGGCCCGCTCGCAGGGCCCCCGGCTCAGACCAGACTCTGTCCCAGAGCAGGGGGCTGTTGGTGCGGAGCGGAGCGAAAGAGGGAGGTTAACGTTTTTGTGGTGAAACGCTGGGAAAGCCGAAACGTCTTGCTGGTTGGCTTGTGGAGCGTACGCTGTGCAGACTTCTGGTTGAGGCCACAACAAAAAGGCAGAGCTAATGACATTTTGGCTTTCCATTTCGGTTTGGTTTGGTGAAACCCTAAACGAAAAAAAAGAAAAAAAAGAAGAAAAAAAAACAAGCTCTATAAAATAATGTCACGTCTCCAGATATCAGTTTTCTCTCCCCTTTTCCTTTCCTCTCTCTACCTCCCTCTTTCTCTCTCTCTTTCTCTCCCTCCCTCCCTTCTGTCAGACTGAGAGGAGCTGGAGGAGAGGCTTTAGTGGGGCGTGGAGAGCTGAAGAGCTTCGGTATAGTATGTGCTGTTGGCTGAGAGAGGGGTAGAGAGAAGAGTGAAAGAGTGAGAACAAGTGTGAGACTCTGCACATGCAGCAGGGAAGAGGAGGTGAGAGACAAGGATGGGAAGTCGGAAACAACACACAGAGAAATACAAAGATAGAAAGAAGTAGTGAGTGAAAGAGAGAGAGAGAGAGAGAGAGAGAGAGAGAGAGAGAGAGAGAGAGAGAGAGAGAGAGAGAGAGAGAGAGAGAGAGAGAGGGAGCCCAGAGACCAGTGATATCCGTGGGAATAGCCAACAGCTGAAGCAGACTGCTAACAGTAGAGCGAGTTGATGCCTGGGACTATGTAAGGTGTCAAGGACAACATGCATACATACACACCCTGTAGTGTTTGTGTGTTAGAGTTGGGCAGTATCCAAATTTTGATTCCGTTAAACCGTCTCCACATTTTCCCGGGGTATACGGTATTACCGTTGCTAAGGCTAAAAAAAAAAAAAAAAAACACTTCGTAGCACTAAGGTGGGGTCCGCTGGCTAAATGGCAGCTTGCACCTATACCGTTTAGAAACAGAATAGCAAGCATTACATAGGCCTAATGATACTGAAAACATAACAAAACATGTAAAAATTAGTAACTTTTATTAACAAATGTTTAAAAAGTGCAAATACAGCAGTCAACCGACAGAACGAAATAACAAATTGTCTATGGGCTAAAGCCCACTTCCAGTACAGTAATCTATAGGCTACATCAATTAAATTAAAACACAGCCCTATATAATCCAGCACTCACAGGCTTATCAAATAACAAAAATTACATTAAATAACAAAGGCAGTAACAAACCAACAAGAATCAAATATAAAAAATACTTGATCTTATCAAATAAGAAAATCTGAACAATAAACAGGCTAACAGGACATAACCGAAAATGTGCATATGAGAACGCAGCGGAAAATACTGCTCGTTTGTATATTTTTAAAATATATTAACATGAATCAAATAAATTAAAAGTACAACTATACAACAGTTCGAACCGTTTTTGTCCGTCAGAAAAAGCCACTCCTTATTGAAAATAAAATGATGAAGCTATTGAATGTTTTTCGCCAGAAAAACCAACATGTTCCCTTTTTCCGGCTTGAGTAGGGCACGTTGTGGGTTGACAACTTTGCCCGCGGTGCTGAAGACCCGTTCCGATGGAGAGCTTGTGGCACAAACGCACAGGTATTTTTGGGCAACCCGCAACATTAGAGGAAAGCGCCTGACTCCATTGGATTTCCACCAAAGAAGGGGGTCTTCATCTCCCGGAATAACAGGCTCGCGACAATATGCAGTTGTCTCTGCTTCTGCTCGCTCCTCTAAAGGGCCGACCGGACCTGCCAAAGCAGCGGCTTTTCTTTGTAGGAGGCTGCCCAGCGTCATCTTTTTTTTTGGTGGTTCGGGTTGCCCTTCTCCTTCCTCCACTCTGGTGGGCCGTGGACCTACTGCTGCTGCTTGGCCCTCCAGTACCACCATCTCGGCCTCTAACTCCGTCTTTGTCTCAGCCAAAGCAGTGGCATCAGTCTCATATCCTCCGCGGTACCGAGGATCAAGAAAGGTGCATTTCCGCATCAACTTGCGCACTGAATCACTCTGATATTTCGCCTCCAGCTTGTCAAGAATTCCAGTTTTTATTAATTTCGTTAACTGGACGTCCTCATCTGACACCGCCAACACATCATCCTTGCAGAGCTGGAGCATGGGCAGGACAGAGGAGCTGGTTACATAGTTCTCTCCAGACAAAATGTCAGTGAAGTCACTGACTGGTTTCAGTGCCTTCTGAACAGCCTGCAAGACATCTGTGTCCTGCCAGGTGAGTGACAAGTTGCTCCTTCTATCATCAGACAGGACGTGTCTGATTGCTTGAGCCTGCTCGAGGATGCGCTCTACCATGGCAAGTTTAGAACCCCAACGAGTTGCGCAGTCCTGTTGATGAAAATAATAACATAGGCTATATTATTTAAATTGTATTCTATGTTTTTCCATTCTCCATTGCCTATTATGATAATCACAGCGCTAATAGGATGCGTTTATTTGTCTGTAGGTCTATAACAAATTGATATCGGCTTACCGTTATGAGGCTATGTTCTGGGAGTCCCAGCTCCACCTGCTTCTTGTAATGCTCACTCTTTCAGTGCCAGCTGTGCGAAAAAAGGCCCCAACGATACTACGACACAGTCCAAGGGTGCGCTCAGTTTTTTGCCTTTGGTCCTGTACTGCATTTGTAACAGCCAAGTTGAGATTGTGACCAAAACAGTTGAGCCACGGCCAATGCAGGGACCTGATTGCAGCAGTGATGTTGGCAGCGTTGTCCGTGGTTATGGCTGAAAGTTTGTTTTCGTCAAGTTGCCAGTTATGAAGCGCATCTCTGAGCGCAGCAGCAAGATTGTCTGCTGTGTGGCTTTCAGGAAAATATGTCGTCTGGAGACATCTGGATTCCAGTTTCCACTCAGGTGTAATGATGTGGACAGTCAGCGACATATATGGTGTCATGTTGACGGCCGACCACATATCAGTCGTAAGTGAATAACTGTCACTCCCTGACACCAGCACTTGAACCTCGTTTCTAACTTTGTTATATACGTCTGGAATGGCTGTTTTGGAAAAATATTTCCATCCAGGCAGCTCGTACTGTGCATCTAGTGCCTTTATCATGTCCCTAAACGGCTTCTTTTCCACCGTATGAAAAGACACCATTTCTTTTGCCAAGTACTTGGTCACTGCATCGGTACAGGTTTTCCAACGGATACTGTCCTTTTGGTATTTTTTCATTTTTCCGAATGCACCAATTATCGTTGGTTGTGTGTAAGAGGTGGTTGGGCTGCTTGTTGATGCTTCGAGATCAGAATCAGCAGGAGGGGCTGACACCGTTGCACTTGTTGAACTCGACGGCAAAGTCATCCTAGCAGCAGTGAGTGGGTGATTGATCCTGAGATGGGCCCTGAGATTTGAAGTGTTTCCATCTCTTGCCGCCACCGTCTTCATGCACATTTTACACACAGCCTCGTTGACATTAGCCGGCTCTCCCTTGTCATTTGGCCGAAATCCGAAATGCTGCCAAATTGCAGACGTTGTGTTTTTTTTTGGGACCAACTCAGCGCGGCCTGTCATGTTGTCTTGTCCTTCTCCTTCCCTCTTCTGAGCGGTAATGTCACGTGACTACGCAACATCCAGGAACTTCATCGAATGTCATCTCTCCGATCAACAGTTAAGAGCAACATTATACTATAACATAGTAATATTCGTTTTAAACTGTAATAGTATGAAATTAACAAACACAACCACACATACAAAACTGCTGAAAAAATGCTCTTTATTTAGGCAATAAATCAATTATAGTTAATATTATATTAGGGCAAGATTTTTTTTTTTATGACGGTAATTAATCTGATACCGTGGCTATTTTTAGATACCGCAGGATACCTTATTACCGTTTTACCCCCCAACCCTAGTGTGTGTGTGTGAAAAGAACAGTAAGCACTGATGGCTATACTGGCTCCTTTCTCCCACTAACCTATCTATCTATCTATCTATCTATCTATCTATCTATCTATCTATCTATCTATCTATCTATCTATCTATCTATCTATCTATCTATCTATCTATCTATCTATCTATCTGTCTGTCTGTCTGTCTGTCTGTCTGTCTGTCTGTCTGTCTGTCTGTCTGTCTGTCTGTCTGTCTGTCTGTCTGTCCCCAACTCTGTCTCTCCTCCTTTCTCCTCTCTCTATGTATCAGTCTCCCTCTTTCTATCTCTCTCTCTCTCCTCCCTCCTGCTCTCTCTGTTTCTCTGCCATGGCATTAAAGATACGTTCCTGAGTGCTGTCATCATCTTCAGACCCACACGTGTTTATTTATGCATGCATGCTGTCTGTCTGTCTGTCTGTCTGTCTGTCTGTCTGTCTGTCTGTCTGTGTGCCATGGCTATTCCCAGACCCAGGGGCCTGACACTGCCCATCCTCAGCCACTTACCCACTCAGCCCTGTGGGCACCCCAGCTTCACTCCTGCCCAGGCACATGAGGAAAAGCTCTGCCCAGCTCTGGCAATTGTGTGTCACTGTGTGTGTCACTGTGTGTGACACTTTGTGTGTGTGTGTGTGCGTGCATGCTTGCTTGTGTACGTGTGTGTTTGTGTGTGTGTGTATGTGTGTGTGTGTGTGAGTGCGTGTGTGTTGTGCGTGTGTGTGTATTTGTGTGTGTGTGTGTGCGCGCGTGTATGTTGTGTGTGTATGTGTGCATGCATGCTTGCTTGCGTCTGTGTGTATTTGTGTATGTGTGTGTGTGTGTCATTTTTCACTCGAGTTTGGATTTGATCTAAAAATAAATATTTGGCAAATGTCAACCACTGGCACTTGCTTCCAATTCGCTGCACATATAGTCCTGTTTTTGGTTTCATTTTTTTCCTTTGGGTGTGGGGGTTGGAGGGAGGGAGTCATGTGTTTTCCATTTCGTTCCGTGAGGATGCTTTATTTTTAGGCTTTGGGATACATGGTCTTGGTCCATATTTACCTCAGTGATGTTTTTTTTTGTTTGAGGAAAATCTTTCCAAGCCTAGTCTATCTGAGCCTCCTGTTGCTTCTCTTTGTTTTTGTCATCAACATTTTATGGAGCAAAGGGTTCAGTTTTTACAGATGCATAGCATTTGCAAACCACAAAAGGTCACTGAGCACGAAGTTTGCGACACTTACTGTGTGTTTAATTTTGGGCTCTATCAGTGTTTGTGTCAGGTGAATTGTTGCTCATTTGCGTGTCCACAGAAGTTTATTCACAGCAGAGAAACAGAGCCAGAGAGACAGAGAGAGACAAAGAGAGAAAGAGAGAGAGATGGATAGAACTGAGGAACAGAGAGAAAACACTATTGTCAATAACCCTTATCTATTGTTTACGGAGGCTTTCATGGAAGACATTCCTGGCCTTTGTAAGTCTTCTGGTTGTTTCTGTAAGCAGCAATTGTACAAAGAGCTCAATGAACACACTCGGCTGTCACGGCGTGCTTTTCCAGTGTGCTCAGCTGTGTGTCAGTGTGCTTCAGTGTTTTATTGTCTTGTTTGTTTTCTCCGTGTTTATCCTGATGAAGCTTTCCTCTCTCTCTCTTGTTTTGCTTGACAGGCTTCCTGAATCCATCATCTACAGCACGTATCGCCCTGTTTGCCCAAGCTGGTAAGAGATGATTGTAGTTTTGTTTATAATCTGTCTGACGGTCTGTTTGTGTTTACGTTAGATTTGTCTTGTAAGTCCGTGTTGTTGTTCTCTTTGTAGTTCCCATGAAAGCGCAGCCATATTTGGGACAGCGCTCTTATCAATGTGTGTCCCAGATGTCTTTTCTTTCAACTAATTACTTTTTCCCGTCATATGTTTCCATATTGTCATCTGAGATAATTATGTTTGATAATGAGTTTTTGGAGACACTAGAGACTTTTATCCTTTTCAGGTTTGCTTCAATTAAATTAAATTGCTGCCCTTTGACTGGTGTTTTACAAAGCCAGCTACCTGCCTTTCTGTACCAGAGAGCCCCAGAATGGGCCTACTGAGGGAGTCCCTTGCCAATCCTGGGGCTAAATTGTAATGCCTTGACCAGAGGAGACCCCCACCCTGGCTGGGCACCGAGTCTGCGTCAGCTTGGCCGATTTCAGAGGCTGGGGGACTTTCCGTGTGTCCCTTGAGCCACCGCGACCTCTCGTTGGCCAGGGCAAGGTCAGGGAACATGGCCGCTCTCTCCCAGAGCACGCCTCATTAGGCGGCCCATTGCATGGCTTAGAGGCACTGTGGGAAGGGAATAGCCCCGGGAAAGTTTAACACACCTGAGGGGGCGCACAATACAAAAGCACTGCATTTATCTGCAGCAGTTAAGCATTTGAATTCCCACAGCCTTTGTGGGATGGGGTTATGGCAAGGTGGTGTAGGCAGGAATAGGCCAGAGGAATGTTTTCTGATTGTGTTGCACGGTTTTATAGCTAATTTTCTTTTATGGAACCATTTCACAAGTCTCCTGATTACATCCATCAGATTAAGTTGAAATACAAAGGCAGAAAGTGTTGGTTATGTTAAAGAAAAACCTAAGGCTCAACCCAGTTGTCTCTACAGACCCCGACTTCAACTGTGGCTCGATAAAGTCACTCTAACAGATGTTTTAATGCAAATGCAATCCATTTATTTAGTCATTTGTGCAATCGTGTTTTTATGCCTGTCAGGTTCATTTTACAAAGGTCCTGCTTTAAATCAAGGCTTAGACCTTGTTTTATTGGCTTATTGGAAAAGGAAACCCTCCTAGGTTAACAATCATCAATGTAAATGTTGTTGCGTGCAACACTGCGTGTTACACCGGGCTACCCTTCTCTTCCACATCTTTGTTAGTGCAGCACCGTGCTGTGTGTGTAGCTCTTACTTTAGACGTCCAGCCCCTCTGCACTCTGCTGCCCCTACACAGAGAGAGACTCAGGACTAGGAGAGAGGCAGGAAGTAGCTTTACAGCGCAGCAGAGAGCCATCACAGCCGGCAGGAATGCCGCGCAGGCAGACGGAATTCGCAGGGGACAGATGGCCAAATATCATTACCAGATTTCGACCTCCAAAGAGGGGAATTGTCCTCAGAAGAGATGTCAGACATTCATCATACAACCTTTCTGCATGGAGAGGGCGAGAGAGCATTACAGACATGAAGTGGTTTGATGACTGAGATAAGTGTTTGTGTGTGTGTGGGTGCATCCGTGTGTGTGTGTGTGTGTGTGTGTATGTGTCTGCCCGCATATGTGTGTGTGTGTGTGTCTGTTGGTCTGTCTGTCTGTTTATTGGCCTGTGTTTATGTGTGTGTGGGTGTTATTCGCTTGTGATGTGTGTGTGTGTGTGTGTGTCTGTTGGTCTGTCTGTCTGTTTGTCGGCCTGTGTTTATGTGTGTGTGGGTGTTATTCGCTTGTGATATGTGTGTGTGTGTGTGTGTGTGTGTGTGTCTGTTGGTCTGTCTGTCTGTTTGTCGGCCTGTGTTTATGTGTGTGTGGGTGTTATTGGCTTGTGATTTGTGTGTGTGTGTGTGTGTGTGTGTGTGTGTCTGTTGGTCTGGCTGTCTGTTTGTCGGCCTGTGTTTATGTGTGTGTGGGTGTTATTCGCTTGTGATGTGTGTGTGTGTGTGTGTGTGTGTGTGTGTGTGTGTGTGTGTGTGTGTGTGTGTGTGTGTCTGTTGGTGTGTCTGTCTGTTTGTCGGCCTGTGTTTATGTGTGTGTGGGTGTTATTCGCTTGTGATTTGTGTGTGTGTGTGTGTGTGTGTGTGTGTGTGTGTGTGTGTGTGTGTCTGTGTGTGTGTTCAGTCCAGCAGCTGGACTGGACGGGAGCTCCTTGACCCCTGGCCACCTCAGTGGGAGGTGTGCAGCTCCCTACACAGACTGTGGTAGCGTAGCAACATCTGCTAACCTCTGCTCTACATGCACCCAGCATGCAGGTCGCCAGGGGAGATGAAACCTTACTGGCTGGCCGTCTGTCAGGACAGGGATGAAAGGAAGGAAATAAATAAAACGAAAAGGGCGTTTGTCTCTGCAGCTTCACTGTGAGGAGCTTTCATTTAAGACTCTACTTATATGGCTTTCTTTGGCTGTATTTTTGTCTTTTTACCTGTCAGACAGTATTCCTTTCCTTCCCTAAATTGTTAGCAGTTTTATCATTAATGGAAGTAGGGGGTATGTATGGACGTGTGTGTGTGTGTGTGTGTGTGTGTGTGTGTGTCTAGATTTCTTAAATCACACCTTGGACAGTGCATAAATGTACATTTGTGCCAGAAGAAGCAAATTCAAATGGACATATTATAAACCTTCGGTTTAGCTGTGCATGTACTGTACAGTATATAGATTATGCCATACATACACTAGAAAACAGAGAACAAAATGATGGAATTATACAGCATATTACATATTTCAGTATTTCAAACTTTAAAACACTGTCACAACTTCGCTGTCTATGCGAATACTTTCAAGAAGTGTTTCTGAATAAATCAATTATTACTGAATAGTGTGAGTATGTGTGAAAGAGAAAAGTGTTGTTTCTATCCTCAGTGGGTGATTATGTGAGCTAAACTTTATGACTGCTTAACTGCATGTATTCCTCAGAGAATGTTTAGCTCTATGAGTGTTTGCGAAGTTCTCTGTTTATGTATTATCATATAACTATACAGTATATGTATATTATTGCTTCAACAAGTACAGTATATGTTGTAGGTGCAGGTCACTGTGAGAAATCAGTCAGTGACAGACTTCCTGTGCAAGGTTTTTTTTTGTTTGTTTTTTTTTTGCCAGTTCAGGAACAAAATAATAAGGGCAACACAAAAGCCACTCGAATGCCTTTGTTAGGAGTGTGAGTATGTCTGTGTGTGTGTGTGTTTCTCAGAAATCCCTGTAGCCCAAATCAGGATTCTGCTTATAGCTGCTGCAGAGGCCTTTCAGAGAACTGAAGCTCCTCCAGGCTCTTCAGAGTGCATGAGCAGCTTTAGAATTAAGAACACTGCTTTGTGCCTTTGGAAGCCAGAGCTAGCTCAGAACTCTTTAGCACGTCTTGCCTCGGAATGCTGAGAGGGGTTACGTAAGGAGGGTTCAGAATCAGAACCCTTCTCCTGACCTGCGTTGAGATGAGATAGAGCAAGCTTTTCCAAACACCAGCGCTCAGTGGCATGACCAACCAAATCTTAGCCAGGATGGTGTCACCGTAGTGCCTTTTCTTAACTGTGTATTTTGTTACAATACTACATCAGGAAACGCTCTTAAGCGTTTGGTTTCCCAGACTAATTTTTATATCAACGAAGCAGCTCACAGACCAAAGGCTACACGCTCAGTAGGAGTGATGAAAGTGATGACAATGAATGTATTTGCCCACCAGGAAATTATGCCTTTGTATGCCTACAAAGTCTGGCTACTCTCAATAGGCATCATTTCCTGGTGGGCAAATAAGTTAATTGTCATCACTTTCATCACTTCTATTGTACAAAGTAAAGCAAGGTAAAATAGTCTGCTCCACCAGGATATTGCCAAAGCAGGTTCTCAGATTTATTTCCTCTGCTGAGGCAGATGCTTGTTTCTCTGTTTGTCTGGTTTTTGTCCCTGCACAGGATTATGTGAAAGCTACCTGGCTGTTTTCCACAGAGCCTTGGTGCAGGGTGGAGCATAGTGCCAGGAGGATTATATATTTATTTATTATTTAGTATTTATTTATTGTATTTTTAGCCAATTAGTATTAAGGGACCCATCCAGCATGTCTCAAACATTGCAAGACAACATTGCAAGGGTGTTTGTGAGTGTTGTTTCCAAGTCCCCGTCAGGAAGAATTGTGTTTAGTAAGATTTATTTAGATTAGATTTTTTTTACATTGCCTTCATACTGCTTTATTTTGATAACTGCCTGTACAGAGTATGCTTCTTTAATGACTGTTTCGTCTGCAGGAGTGAACCTTATACCCCGTTCACTCAATGCGCTCTGACCAAAGTAGTAATTGAGAAAGCTTCCTCAATCCTCCTTAAATACAGCATGGCTTCCCCTTAACGCTGTAATTTCCTGGCCAAGATGGAGGACAAACAAGGAGCCTTGGATCCACTTCCAGACGAAGCGTCAGCGTCACAGCACAGCACGCTGTGCGATGAGCAGCTGAGCAGATCCTGGACCAGATCCAGGGGGGCCGTAATCTGTTCCGGTGTCATCTTTCATAAGGGCAAGTCCTGTTCCTGAGTCAGCTATAGCATAGGGTGTGGTGTGTATATGGTCTCGTAGTGCCTTGGCAGCTCAAAAGTGCTGATGAGTGGGCTGAGGAGAAGGGGGTGGAGGGTGGGGGGTCATCATGGCCAATATCACAGAGCTGTGAGCTGGGGGCACTGTGCTGCCTGACTCTCAGGGATCACTTAAGGAAACAGTTGCAGTTGCAGAGTGAGAGGGCGGACGTGGAAAATACTGTAGCACCAGTGCTGGCAATGGGGTGGGGGGGGGGGGGTCCCTTGTCATGCTGCTTCGGAATGTCACTGCTCTGCTGGGACAAACGAGGCACTGATTTGTTCGCATGCTTTTAATGGGAACCAAACCAGCTGTACCAAATGTGGATTGATTTAAACACTCACAAAGAAAATATGTCTTTGGATAAGCTTAGAAACATGAAATAAAGAGCAGATCTGCAAGATTAAAAGCCCATCGGTGAATATGCATGCAGTACTTAGTGGTTATGATTATGCTCCTGGAAGCCTAGGATAATATAAATCTGGCAAGCTCGTGTTTGCTAACTGAGACAGTGGACGGTTCACTGTTAACTGTGGCAAACAGCCATCTCACTCATCTGTGTGTTAAATATTTAATGCTCTGCGCGGAAGTTACCGTAACGCATGCTTACTGTAGATGACTGCCAATACACTCACATAATTATGCATGCATGCAGCATTTCCCCCAGTCGGACGGTCATGTTTTTTTTTCTGCTGTGCATTTGCTTTGGTCATTTAAATGAGTTTGAAGCACTGGTTGAAGAGTGACCCTCGGGAAGGGGGAGAGGGGGCAGGGTTGAATGAACACAGAGCAGCTGTGAAGCTGCATAGCGAAGCTGCCATGTCATGATGTTCACTCCTCAGCTCTCTGCACACTGCAGTGGGACCTAAATGGATGCAACACATCCCAGTCAGATAGTGAGGAAACAAGGGTAAGCCATCCCACCAGGAAGTGATCTGGATCATGTCAGGGCTGATAAGCCAGAGGTCCACCTCGTCTGTCTCACCGAGGGGATTATTTCAGACTTAAGGATTTCCTGAGCTAATGATGGTAATGACGACTGTGATAAAGACTGTTATTGGAGCAGAATTGATTTGATTCAGTGAGCATGCAATGAGTCTTCCCAGAGTCTGATACGAAACTATGATATGTTTTCAAGGTGACAATTATTATTATGATGGTGATTATGATATTAATGGAGATAGAGGTGTTGGTTTAGTGAACTTGTCTACCTTGCCTCTCTTCAAACTGTCACATTTTCAAGGATAAATTCAAGACAAGCCTTTTTTCATGCATCAGTGAGCTATTCTTTTTTGATGCATATGCAAGCTGCATATCTGTGCTGGCGTGCCACAGTGACAGACAGATTAATTTCCCCCGAGACTGGTGCCATCTGAGGCATTTAGACACTAAGGTCCAAGCATCACCTCTCTCTCTCTTTCTCTTTCTCTCTCTCTCTCTCTCTCTGTCTGTTCTCCTCTCTCCCTCTCCCGCTCTGACTAGTTGTGTTTTCGCCGGTCTCATCTCTTCTTTTCCTCTAAAATGGTCCGGACCTTTGTGATCTCTAGAGCAACAAGTCTGACAGAGAGCTATGAGGGGAAAATGCGACCCCTCTCTTCTGGGCCAAACATCTTGACGTGAAGAAGATGAATTTGCTCTGTGTTTTTTTTTTTTTTTTTTTTTTTGCAGATGCTTTTATTAGTTTCATACGGGGGCTCAGTTCGGCTCCCAAGTTTTACACCATGTGCCACTTTGAGCTTTCCAAACTGGGTCAACCATAGGAAAATGTCACCGAACCACTTCAGAGTCTGTCGGCCATTTTTAGGTTTTGGCAGGAAAAGCGCATACTGCCTTATCGGCTGCGTAAGTCAGGATTTCGTGATCGGAAATTTTTATATGAATAGTAATTTAAGGAAGCTGATGACTATGAACAGCTCCTATTGAGTAGGACACTAGGCAGAGACAATAAAGGTCTGGCCTTCTCCTGCCTGACGAAGAGTGACCAGAAACTGGTCTGGTTTCAATTAGTGATCGAAAGACCTGCTCCGAGAATGAGACTAGCTATGAAGCAGATGGCTTTGATAAACGACTGCGTTTGCTGAATGAATTCCTTGAGTGTTTCTCCTTTTTTTCCTTCCACTTAATTTTTTTTCAAATCAAGTACCCACTTATTGAAAGGGCCCAAGCCACATTTATAATCACAACCAACCACTGCTGTGCCATGGGCCTTGGCTGTCTTGTGTGATTGCAACTGTCATTGCTATTCGGAGACATTTCTGAAGAGCCCAAAACAAAGCACAGATGCTCTCTCACACATCTGCATTCAAAACACACGTGCACACGAACACAAATATGCTTACAGACACACACACACACACGCATGCTCACACACACACACACACACACAAGTACAATCACATACAAGCACACTCTTTCACAAAAGCATATTTACACAAAGACGCATGCACACACGCACAAAACGCGCACACACGCACGCACGCATGCACGCACACGCACACACACACGCATGCTCACACACACACACACACACACACACAAGTACAATCACATACAAGCACAGTCTTTCACAAAAGCATATTTACACAAAGACGCATGCACACACGCACAAAACGTGCACGCACGCACGCATGCACGCACACGCACACACACACACACACACACACACACACACACACACACACAAAGTTCTTATGGTGAGCTTCAGCAGTGTTAGTATCTATATGGCAAAATGTCTGTAGATTCTCATTCATCCAGGTCATGGTAGCCAAAGGAGTTAAGTTGTAAGCAACTGGACTTCTTCTTAGAGCTTGAAGATGTTTCACCTTTCATCCAAAAGGATTCTTTAGTTCTGGCCTGATGTTGGAAAACATGAATATGGCATATGCATGGCCTGTAAACACAGTAGAAACAGTGGCATCAAACTTATCCTACCTGTTTTTCCCTGACGTTTTAAAGGTGATGCTGTAATTTTAAATGCTGCTTTTAAACTCATTCCTTGGCGTAGCCACTAGAGTTGTCTGCCACTACTGATCTTGAAAGCAGTTATGTCATCAGGCCACATGGCACACATTATGCACTCTGTGTTCAATCAGTTTGCATTTGGCCAGTCATGTGAATTGCCTGGGGACTCTTGGGTGCTTTTTGATATGGAGTGATGTGTTAAATATGGAAAACAAATTAGCCGGCAGAAATTCATTCTGTCATGTTTTTCAGAGGTATGTGCAGGGGAATGAATAGCTTGTTCTTGTTCAGTTTGATTTATTCCTTACTGACTTCAGGGCTGTCAGTGCTGTTGTCACAGAATGACCTTGAGGAAGAACAGAAGGTAAGAAAAAAGAAAAAAAAAGAAATGACAAGATGCAGAGATTTTGTTAAATAGATAAAAAACTGTGCTGCTTTCTGATGCATGGTTTATTATCTTCCTAGGACTATCTTACTACTATCTCATTAGTTGTTTTTCATCTATATCTCTGCATTTTGGTCATGACTCAACTGGAGTGAATATCCTCGAAGAGCCCATTTTGTTCGAAGTCAAAAGATGACAAAAGCAATAGTGATCTTGGGGTAATTTGTTCTGTCGGTTAACCTCAGCTAGTGATGACATCTGAGAGCCGTTTGATCATTCTGTAGTTCTGCACAGCTTCGTCTTGGCCCGCAGTTAGCTTTTTCCTCCCTGGGAACTCCAATTAGGAACATATCTTTGACATGCAGGTTTACAGAGTGATGAAAACACTGCTTCTGGTGCTGCTGGAAAGGTTATATATATATATATATATATGTGTGTGTGTGTGTGTGTGTGTGTGTGTGTGTGTGTGTGTGTGTGTGTGTGTGTGTGTGTGTGTGTATGTGTGTGTGTGTGTGTGATGTGTAAATGATATGCATGTGGAAAAAGCATATAAACAAAATTCTCAGGATAGTGCATCTCCAAAAATTGAGAAGGCAACAATTTCCTTCTGTGGATGCAAGAAAATGTGTATTTTTTCAAGCAAATGAGCACTTGCCTTATTTGGATGTAGACATCTCTGTATACAGAGGCCCATGAGTGTGACAAAAGATCATTCCATGAAGCTACCTTAGAAAACAAAATGAAAACAAGACAGTATGTGTGGCCTAATGACTGGAAATTGCAGGATGAGCCAGTGGACAGAAAAACAAAAATACAGATTCCTTTGCAGCCTGTTCAGATTGCAGTCACATATCATAACACACGAACAAGACGCATATAAAAATGGAAAGAACGCGGTTCTGTAAAAAAAAAAAAAGTTTGGATTTCGAACCAAACCTATTAGGCCCATGCAAAATCTAAGGATCTTTTTTGCAGTCTGACCACAGCCTTGATGATGCCGATGAAGCTTGTTTTCAATTATAGTAGAATCATCGAGGTGGCTTGGGTTTCATCCCAGAAAGGTCCTGAAATGGTTTCCATTGGAATGAATGATTGCAGACCTGGAGCTGAGTCTTTAGCTTATGTTACATGCACTTGTGACAGGATGCTGAAAAGCATTAAAGGTCAACACTTGATGTAGGCCATTGTCTGTGAAGTGTGGTTTTGCATCATCTGTGGTGGTGAAATTTAAGCCCAGTGTCCCTTTTTGATAATACGCAAGCCAGTGATTACTCTGTTGCATTAAATGTCAGTTTTGTTCTGTCTGTCATTTTATAAAGGATTTTCAATGGATTCCTCTGCTGTCATTAACCTCCGTCTTGACCTCGGACTGTTTTTCTTCAGTGTTTAAACTCTAGACTGCCTTCTCCATGGTGACCTTTAAGGCCCATCTGTTTTTATAGAGCATTGATGGGTTCTGTCTAAGTTTTGCAACAGGGCATCTGGCTCCGATTGGCTGCTGTGGTTTGATTGATGTGCCTCATCAGTGTTTGTGAGCTGTCAGCGCACCAGTGGGTGGGGAAAAGAGAGATGTATGTGTGTGATGGATGTGGTGGGGAATAGATGGACTGTTTATGTTGTCAATTCAAGAAGTCTGTGGCGTCACTCAAATGCTGAAGTCCGTTAAACTGTGCCTGTGCGTGTTTGCGAAATTGCTGGTGAAACGCATTTCACTACTGTGCTCATGGATTGGGGGTGTGTGCGTGCGTGTGTGTGTGTATGTGTGTGCGCGTGTGTGTGCATACACATGTATTTATTACTGTATATGTTGCCATATTTTGTGTTTGCTTATATACACACACACACACACACACATATATTTGCCTGGTTGACACTTTATATGCTACTGTGTGTGTGTGTGTGTGTGTGTGTTTGTGTGTGTGTGTATGTGACTAACTCAATACACTATCAAATGGTGTGTGTCTTTATATAAGTCCAGTACATGTGTGTGTGTTACGTGTGTGTGTGGGTGGGTGTGTGGGGAGATTTTAGTCTGCAGCAGGAGAGGAATGCTGCACAGATTCAGCCTCTGGCGAGAGTGGGATTAATCGTGACTCCCTCAGTCTGATGCTCCGTGGCCCCGTCTGCTGTTGTTCCTGGTGACTGTAGTCATGTTTGGGTAAAAATGGCATTTGTCTGCATTGCTCGTGGATGAACGAGCCACCATCCACCCCATCATGGTGACAGCTGCTGAGATGTGGAGGAATGTGATGCAAGACAGAGTCATCGTTTGTGTGCATATACATGTGTGTGTGTGTGTGTGGTTCTTTGGTCTGTGTATGTTTGGGTAGGTGCACATTTGCAGGCTCAATTTATTCAGATAAACTTTTAGGAGTTCTGCACATACAGTAACTTTTAAAGGGTACCATGGAAGTGGCTGTAGGTTGGTGGGTGCATGAAAATGTCTTCTGCTTGGTCTAGAGAGCCTTCTAGTGGAGAAAGCATAGCATCACAAGCACATCAGAAGGGCACCCTCATGCAGAGGTGACATTACATTACACTTAGCAGATGCTTTTATCCAAAGCGACTTACAAAAGGAAGACATAATAGCTAACAGATGTGTAGGGAACATCGAAGGCACCTTTGTAAAGAGATGGTTAGTAGAAATTAGTTTTGTTAGAAAGGAAAGCAGTCTCGGAAGAGAAGGGTCTTCACAAGCTTT
>CM050208.1:14292500-14300000 GCA_027475355.1 Coilia nasus
AAGCTTTTAGCGGGCAGAGGCCATGCGAGGACGTGGGCGAGGGTGCCACTGGAGATGGAGGCTGGTGTGGAAGGCAAAATCTGCAATAGGTGTATCAGTGCTGGTGGTAGCTATTCTGTGAGCCAGAGTTTACTCGTGTGGTTGTGTGTGTGTGTGTGTGTGTGTGTGTGGACTTGTGTGTTTGTGGGTGCGCACATGTTTGTGTGCTTGTCTGTGTTTGTGTGTGGGTGCGCACATATGTGTGTGTGGTGTGTGTGTGTGTGTGTGTGGTGTGTTTGTGTTAAAAGCTCAGTCTTGCATTTGCCAGTCTATATACTGTACGTGTATAATAGCTGTTGGACATCTTACTTCAGAGTTTCATTTCATGTTTTGTAATGATGTGAGATATATTTTGTCATGAGTATATGCACAGGTATAAACTTGTGTGTGTGTGTGTGTGTGTGTGTGTGTGTGTGTGTGTGTGTGTGTGTGTGTGCGTGGGCATGTGAGGGTGGCGCTGAGTAGGCTGTGGCGCTTGTGACCCACAGTGGCGTAGTGGGCTGCTTGGGCAGCGGGTGCTAGAAGGGGAGGGTAACAGAATCCAAGCGTGATGTGCTGCGGTGTGCTTATGGGAGTAAATATAGCCAGGTTGGGCAGGACACCGACTGCACTCTCACTGCCCCTCTATAGACAGCGGGAGGAAACGTTCGAGAGCGAGAGAGAGATAGATGGAGAGAGAGAAAATAAAGTGGCAGAGAAAGAAAGAGAAAGAGAAAGCGACAGAGAGAGAGAGGAGAAAAGTGGAGAGAGAGGAGAGAAGTAGACCTGAAACCCTCCTCTACTATCTGCAGGTAAAGAACAGAACAGTGTCACTGGCTTTGTGTAGAAGAGGCCAAGATGAATGGAGAGAAGGAGAGTGGAGGGTAAGATAGACCTGTGGGAAGAAGGTAATGGAAGGCCTATCTGTCTTCTCCCCCATGCCCTGTAATGAAAGAGAGAGAGAGAAAGACAAAGAGGGAGAGGAAGGGAGAGAAAGAGAGAGTGTGTGAGAGTTTGAGAATGAGGGAGAGATCGTTAGAGAGAGAGTTAGAGAGGGTAGACTTCAGGAAAGTTGATGATGGAAGTTCTCTCTGAATAGAAAAGAATAGAATAGAATAGAATAGAATAGAATAGAATGCATTTTATTGTCACTGCACAGAGTACACTATACATATGCACAATAACATTAAAAACAACTCGGTCTTTGGTGTATGTAGGATATTTACAACACAGAATAAAAATAGATAGTATTAGTTCACGACAAGACAAAGAATAGAAGAGGGGGTGGGATAGGGTGTACAGTAGACCTGATAATACAGTGTGGAATCGCAGTGGAACAGAGGAAGAGAGAGCACACGAGGAGAGAGATGGGCCTTAAGTTTCCCAGGGCAGGGACACTTTAGACTACAAAACTCTTTCGCCCTGTAATGAAAGAGAGAGAGAGAGAGAGAGAGAGAGAGAGAGAGAGAGAGAGAGAGAGAGAGAGAGAGAGAGAGAGAGAGAGAGAGAGAGAGAGAGAGAGAGAGAGAGAGAGAGAGAGAGAGAGAGAGAGAGAGAGAGAGAGAGAGAGAGAGAGAGAGAGGGATCTCATTGAGTCAGCTCAGTGATTTTATTCTAGATTCCAGTCTAGAGAGCGAGTGGAGCTGAGAGAGAGGGTGAGAGAGAGGGAGGGAGGGAGAGAGAGAGAGAGAGAGCACTCTGCTGCAATCGCTAAATGAATCACCTGGCGCTACACACGGAGAGGCAGCCGATCAGATAGCAGGATGTATCACCTTTCAGCATCAGGCGAGGAAAAGAGCAGGTTTTCTTCTCGGCTCTCTCTTTCTCCTCCTCCTCCTCCTCCTCCTCCCCTCCTCCCCTCCTCCTTCTTCTCCTCCTCATTAGAGGCTAAGAGCATCTGTTGGCTTAACTTCCATCCCCAGTTGATCAGGTTACAGCAGCACTTTTCCATATCATTAATGAAGGCACAGATCCTGAGGGGTGTGTGTGTGTGTTAGAGAGAGAGTGAGTGTGTTTTTGCGTGTGTGAGTGTGTGTGAATAGTTAATGTGCTGTGTGTGTGTGAGTGTGTGTGCGTGTGTACATTGCTATGTTAGCAGTGTCCCATATGAATTGTATATGTGTGTGTGTACATATATGCATATGCTCTTTGATTCCATGCCTGAAGAAGGCCTTCTTGTGCGTGCGTGTGTGCGTGCGTGCGTGCGTGCGTGCGTGGGCGTGCGTGCGTGCGTGCGTGCGTGCGTGCGTGCGTGCGTGCGTGCGTGCGTGCGTGTGTGCGTGCTCTGATTAGCTTTGGCTCTGCAACCCCTATGCCTGTATGGTACTGCTGTGCCCTCTGAAGAGTCTGTGGGGGTTATGGGCTGGGATCTAATATTTGACTCCTCAGGCACTTTGTGTGTGTGTGTGTGTGTGTGTGTGCATTTACAGTATGTGTGTGCATGCACAGTGCGTGTGTGTGTGTCTTTTGTGTGTCTGCATAGGGCATTGTGGTAACCCGTAACCCGTATGTTTGGTGTGTGTTTGTGTTTGCGTAGCCATGGCTTTTATCTTGTGCTAATCAGTCCTTGAGAAACTTTCCTACCTGCAGGCCTCCCCCTCTCCCACCTGGAGGGGACCTCTAAGCGGGGTGTCATGCCCCCCATTTAAGTGTGTGATGGAGGGCTGACCGGCGGGGGATGTGGGGCTGGCTGGTCATCGTACCGCTATGCCCGAGATGCCACCTTGAGTCTATTATTATATCAGTGGTTGAAGGCATCTGCCTGCCTTATAGGGGACCCTGGCATGGTATTGGCAGAGGTGGGGAGAGGTGCAGGAAGCTGCCGAGAGGGGATAGTGTGTGTGTGTGAGTGTGTGTGCATGCTTGTGTGTGAGTTTGTGTACCTGTGTGTGTATGTAGTTATGAGTTTGTGTGTGTGTGTGTGTGCGCGCGCGTGTGAGTTTGTGTACCTCTGTGTGTATGTGTATGTAGGTGTGAGTTGTGTGTGTGTGTGGGGTGTGCGTGTGTGTGCGTGCATGCTTCTGTGTGTGTGTGTGTGTGTGTATGTGTGTGTGTGTGTGTATGTGTGTGTGTGGTGTGTGTATTCCTGAACATCACTATGTATAATTGGAGTGGTGGGTGAAGTTGGTATGTGTGCGTGGGTTGGGAAGTGGGTGAAGATGGAGGTGTGTACAGTACCTGTGTGTGTATGTAGTTATGAGTTTGTGTGCGCGCGTGTGTGAGTTTGTGTACCTCTGTGTGTATGTGTATGTAGGTGTGAGTTGTGTGTGTGTGTGTGTGTGTGTGTGTGTGTATTCCTGTGGCGGATGAAGGGATGTAATTGGAGTGGTGGGTGAAGTTGGTATGTGTGCGTGGGTTGGGAAATGGGTGAAGATGGAGGTGTGTACAGTACCTGTGTGTGTATGTAGTTATGAGTTTGTGTTTGTGTGTGTGTGTGCGCGCGCATGTGTGAGTTTGTGTACCTTTGTGTGTGTGGGTCAGGAAATAGGCAAAGATGGAGGTGTGTACCTGTGTGTGTATGTAGTTATGAGTTTGTGTTTGTGTGTGTGTGTGTGTGCGCGCGTGTGTGAGTTTGTGTACCTCTGTGTGTATGTGTATGTAGGTGTGAGTTGTGTGTGTGTGTGTGTGCGTGTGCATGCGTGTGTGTGCGTGCATTGCTTCTGTGTGTGTGTGTGTGTGTGTGTATTCCTGTGGCTGATCAAGGGATGTAATTGGAGTGGTGGGGAGCGGGTAGGGTAGGGGTATGTGTGCGTGGGTCGGGAAGTGGGTGAAGATGGAGGTGAGCCCTTGCCAGAGTGTGTGGGGCTGGGTGCATTCCATGAGCCAACACCTGTGGAATGTGTCAGAACCGCAGCACTGGCTCAGCGTATCGCTCACCGATGTCAGAGCTTAACTTTGTGTGTGTGTGTGTGTGTGCGTGTGTGTGCACGCGCACGTGTGTTTGGTGTTCGTGTGTCTGTGTGTGTGTGTGTGTGTGTGTGCGTGTGTGCGAGTGTATGTGTTTGCTGTTAGGAGTTCATGTGTCTGTGTGTGTTTGTGTGTGCACATTTGGGTGCATTTGTGTGTGTGCGTTTGTGTGTGTGTGTGTGCATGTTTGTGTGTGTATGTGTTTGGTGTTCATGTGTCTTTGTGTGTTTGTGCGTGCACATTTGGGTGCACTTGTGTGTGCGTGCGTTTGTGTGTGTGTCTGTGGGTGTGTGTGCATGCATGTATGTGTGTGCGTGTGTATGTGTTTGGTGTTCATGTGTCTGTGTGTGTTTGTGTGTGCACATTTGGGTACATTTGTGTGTGTGTGTGTGTGTGTGTGTGTGTGTGTGTGTGTGTGTGTTTGCATGTGTGTGGCTGACTGAAAAGAACACTGCAACCATATGTGGTTGTGCCTTGATTTAAAGAGGCTTTACAGCCTATTTACTGACTTTTAGTAAACAGCAAATGTGGGCTCTTTGGCAATGGGCATCTGCCAGCTAGTTTGAGACAGACTTCAAATGATCATGGAAAGTGTCATAGATGTTGGTTTGTTTTTCACGTGAGCTCCACTCAAGGCTGAACTCGGCAACATGAAGTGAAAAAGGACCATTTTAACAAGGTCTTTTGGAATGTCTTTTACACCAGAGAGCTTGTGGTTGTTTATGTGCACATTGGTAGAAAGACAAACACACACACACACACACACACACACACGCCCACACAGACACACACACACACAGACACACACACGCCCGCACACACACACACACACACACACAGGCCCGCACACACATACACACACACACACACACACACACACACACACACAAGCACACACACCCACAGACTTATGCACTCACCTGCACACCATTACAAACAGTCAATTTGCCTGTCCTGCTGATGTTTGAGGCCCAGATGAGGGCAGACTGTCTCTGATGTGTGTGCAGTGCTCAGTCTGATCTGCAGCCTTGCCCATTAGACATCGCTGCTTAAATCGGCCCCTTTGATGCTGTCTGACAGAATGAGTTTGCTAAGCAGTCCCTGCGCTCCCTGCGAATGGAGCTTTTACAGAGAGGAAATGTCATGTGAGGGCAGGAAAAGCAAATGTCAGCCTCTCTCATTCATTCTCTCTCCCTCTCTCTCTCTCTCTCTCTCTCTCTCTTTCTCTCTCTTTTTTCATATCTCTCTCTTCTCTCAGTCTGTCTCTCTCTCTCGAAGATTTAATCTTCTCAGACCACCTGATGACTTGCACTTTGAAACAGTGTGTAGACTCTTTTAAGGTAATAGGTTTGACCATAATCAGAAAAGCAAACATTACTAGAAGACATATTTCTCCACAGCAGCCTTCATCTGAAGTTACTAACAAGTTGCCACATTGTGAAATGCTGTCAATAAATACAACAAGGCAACGACACACAGCATTAAGTGCTTTGAGATGCTGCTACCGAGTGGATTGCAAAAGTGAAAATTCAAATGCTAATTTTCTTTTCACCGTTCAACAAAAGATCATCTCTTCAGTTGTAATTAACCGTACCGTTATCATCAGGCCACATGTGGTGCGGGGCAAAAGACAATCTCTAAAACAATTTGTTTAGCTGCGGCTGCGGTAATTGCTATCTTGTGCCTCATGTAATTAGCCATTATAAGTTAAGTGAATGAGCTACAAATGCAGCATTGCTTTTGAAAATCTACAGTTTGATTGTGTTCCCTTGTGTTTTTTTTCCCTCTCTAAATGCCCGCTCTGTATGGCCTGTGTCACATCATCAGCACTAGCAAGCAGTGCAGAACGGAGCGCGTGCACAGGGGCATCGTGGGTAAAGGCTGATGTGGCCGCTAACGCGTGTGACGCCACATTTCGCCGAAATTAGACAACAGGAGGTCAGCGTACGTGGGCAAAGGCGGGGATCGAGGACTGTGAAACTGGGCTATTTTTAAACACAAAGAAAATGGAAGAACAAAGCGAAGAAGTAGAGAAAAAAGTGCAGGAGGCCTCTGCTCACAAGATTAACCAGACAAAAAACATAATTAGTAACCTGGCAGAATATTTCTCAAGAAGAGTATCTTTTTTTATCTCCCCATACTTAGTGTTTTTGCCTGCCAGTAGGCCTGTAATGCATACATGTGAATGTGTACATACATGTACATGTACTTGTCAGTAGTGTGTGTACGTTCCCGAAGCCTCCTTTAATAAGGGTTTACTGACTAAATATGGTCGTGTTATAGGAGTGTTATATTTTGTGCATTATCTTGTCCTTTTGTTTTTTACGGTTTGCATGTAGTTCTTAAAGCAACACTAAGTAGTTTTTTCAACCCTAAAAAAAGTTTTTCCAAAATCGTTTCAGTGCTTCATGAACTTGTAATAGGGTGAAATGCACATCTGAATTCTCTTTGCTGCCCTCCGTGGCTTTAACTGCACTAAGCAAGTTTGGAGGAGTGGGCCGTCTCTCTGTAGTTTTCTGTGAGAGACAATTCCGCTTTCCGCTTTGTGAGATGTGCACGAGATGGCGGCGAGGTCATCGTTTTCAAAAAGCACAGGCCTATGTAATGCTTGCTATTCTGTTTCTGGTCGGTATAGGTGCAACCTGACATTTTGGTGACTCCCTTTGAGCTCAACAAACTTTTTAATTAGCCACGGTAATATCGTGTACCCCAGGAAAATGTGGAGAAAGTCTAACGGTATCAAAATTTGGATACCGCCCAAAGACTACGTAATGTTGCTTTAAATCCATCTGTTTGTGTATAGTATGTTAAATTGCCTCTCATATACATGGTGTGTGAGTTTCAAAGAGCCTGGTGACTTGCCAACAGTGTTGTGGTGCGGTGCTTAAGATCCCTTAACAGTGCTCTTAAAATAAAACAGGCCCGCGGCAGCTCAACGGAGGGGCGTTACTGAAGCAGGCTGTGGTTTGGGAACGCACGCATTGTTCCATGGCTAAGTGTTTCCATGCAAGGCAGAGGGGAGTTTAAAGGCAGGTGGTTTTTCCTGAAGACAGCGTGAGCTTAATCTTTATTGGAAAGAAAAGTGTTGCCTGAAACATTGGTCTTCTGTCTGTATGCGTCTCTCTCTGTCTGTCTGTCTCTCTCTCTTTCTGTGTGTGTGTGTGGGTTATATGTGTTGGTGTTTGGATTGTGTGGTGTGTGTTTGTGTGTGCTCATTGTTGGTGTGGATTTGTTTGCCCTTGTGGTGTGTGTGTGTGTGTGTGTGTGTGTGTGTGTTTGTATGTGTGTCAGTAAATGTGTTTTTTTCCTGAGTGGTCCGTGTATGAACACTGTATTCAATACATCAATAATGTAATGTGTGAGTGTGTGTGTGTGTGTGTGTGTGTGTGTGTGTGTGTGTGTGTGTGTGTGTGTGTGTGTGTGTGTGTGAGGCCAGTATGCTCTTGAATATGAGGCTAGTATGTTCTCACTTGTGGCTCTCTGTTATGGCCATTTTGCTGCATTTTATGTTTCTTAAGTTTAAATGATAAATGTATTTTTTTTTTTTTTGCATTTGTAACATCACTATGTATAGAC
>CM050208.1:14310000-14317500 GCA_027475355.1 Coilia nasus
TATCGTTGAGAATACACATATGAGCCATTATGGTTTATACATGTGACTGTGTCTACACCAATGTGAAAGTGTGTGTGTGTGTGTGTGAGAGAGAGCGAGAGAGAGTGAGAGAATGAGTGCAGGAGAGACAGACAGTCAGAGAGAGTGTGTAAGAGAGAGAGTTTGTGTGTGTGTGAAAAAGAGAGAGAGAGAGGGAGAGAGAGAGAGAGTGAGAGAGCGAGAACGAGAGAGACAGAGAGACAGAGAGAGTGTGTAAGAGAGAGTGTGTGTTTTTGTGTGTGTGTGTGTGTTCTGGACCACATCCTACGTCAGTGGTGTTGAGGGCTTGTCAGCAATGCTAATGATATTTGCCCTGCCCAGAAAAGCCTAACAGATGGACTCATCCTACCCACTGCGGTCTGGCCTTTTTTAAGTCAGAGGTCATTCGCCTCAATGCCTCTTTCCTTTCCTTATACAGACATACACACATACATGCATACACACACACCTACACACACACACATACACACACACACACACACACACACACACACACACACAGACACACACACACAGACACACACACACACACACACACACACTTTCTTACATCCAAAATGGAAAACGACCTCCCTTTTTTCCTATCTGTAGCTTTCTGTCCCTACACCCCCCCCCCCTATCTGTCACTCCTTCCTCCATCTACCTCTATATCCAACTTCCACTTTCATCTTTTCAGTCCGCTCAGGTCTGCTTGCGACATGTGACAGGCATTGGAAACTGATAAGCACACAGTCGGCAGTGTCAGAGACTGAAGCCTTGCCACATTCACCACCAGGGGTGTAGTGGTGAAATCAGATCAAGATAAACTATGAATTTGGTGATCATGATGAGGTGGATGCACAGTGCAACACAAGATGTTTTAAAAAAGACAGGCAAAACATGTTTGAACAGTTCCGGTGCATTTTAATGGTCTCTAGTGCACATATACTGTAGGTGACCTAGTGTGGTTTTAGAATGTTAGAAATTGTGTTTGCTACACAAATTCTACTATAGGGTATATAAACTGCATTTGTAGGTGGATAAACTCTTTTTCTGAAATTTGAGAGGTGGGTAAACTTCATTTACTTGCATTTATCTTCCACTACATCCCTGTTCACCACCACATTTCCTCTGTCATGTCTGGATTCACATTCATATGGTGCATATTCTCTGCTCACCAATGACAGGCAAGTATCCCTATACGGTCACCACCAAGTTCACCATCTCGGACTCGTGGTCTGTGGCACGACGAGGGGACCGCACCCGAGTGTGGAATCCCAGAATTCTCTTCTCTGCCAGCAAGCCAACGTGGAGCATCACTAGATGGAGCACACACTGAGATATGGATGACATACACAGGCATGGGTGAAGGATAATCATAAGGTTTACATAGCTTTTACAGATACATCAATTACAAAACGACATGTTTGTAGCTGGGCATGGATGAAGGATTATCATAAGGTTTACATAGCTTTTACAGATACATCAATTACAAAACGACATGTTTGTAGCTGGGCATGGATGAAGGATTATCATAAGGTTTACATAGCTTTTACAGATACATCAATTACAAAACGACATGTTTGTAGCTGGGCATGGATGAAGGATTATCATAAGGTTTACATAGCTTTTACAGATACATCAATTACAATATGACATGTTTGTAGCTGGGCATTTAAGGATAAAGAACACATTGTTTCCATATTTGTTTGCTGTCTATTATTGCTGAGAGAGCAAAATCTCACTAGTTTCACTTCATCCCCCAAAACCCATTTGCTGTCGTCTAAATACATTTTTATGGACATGGCTGAGACTCCCAAATACCAGTGTTATTAGCTTGCAGTGGTGATAAATGAGTTGTAGCAGTGCTTCATATTTCAGTAATTTTGAAAAATAGCGAGTGTCCACAAACAAGTCAGAGCAGCAGCCTACTTCATTCATTGTAGAGACACACACACACACACACACACACACACACACACACACACACACACACTCTGTCTCTCTCTCTCTCTCTCTCTCTCTCTCTCTCTCTCTCTCTCACACACACACACACACACACACACACACACACACCTATGCAAAGAAAAATAATGCATGTAGACATATGTCCCAGACATCCTAGCTCAGTCGCTGTTTTGTTGAGATGGTGGAGGTGTGTCTCTGCTGTTTGTGGGCCTTGTGTGTGTGCGCGTGTGTGTGCGTGCGTCGGGTGCTGATGCTATCACTATCTATCCTTTCCTGTCCTTCCAACCCTGTCCTCCCTTCTCTCTCTCTCCTCCCTCCTCTCTCTCTCTCTCTCTCTCTCTCTCTCTCTCTCTCTCTCTCTCTCTCTCTCTCTCTCTAGTTGTACAAAGTACATCTATCTTAAGCTTTGGCCTCTACAAAGGCATGACCTTGAACTAGCAAATAACACATACTCTGTGAAATATTAGGCATACTATACATAGTGATGTTAGGGAGGAGGGACAGGGAGCAAAAAAGGTCAGACATAAAAAGTTGGGAAGAGGGTGGACAGACGGGAGGTATCAGGCACCAAGGAGAAGAGAAGTGTGGTTTGATTGGATCGATCACGTCTTGAAACTCAAGAGCAGCAGGCCCAGAGGCAGTGGAGCAGAATTGACATCTTTCAATCTGACAGCCCGCCTCCGGCCCGATGAAGAACAACACCTGACCTCCTGACAGGAGCCTGAGGAAGAGAGCCAGGGGGGGTGGACAACAGTGAATGACCCCAGATGACCCACAGACGCACGGGGATATCCACAGGGCAGGACGCACAGCCTCCGGCCTGAGCTGAACTGCAGTTCCATACAAGTCAGAGTCTCTTTTGGCCCACGTAACCTCTTTGGCAGCTGCATCTAAAAACACCGTCCATCAGCCTTCACCGACACTCTCAGCAGACGTTGGGAGGGAACCACAGGTTGCAAGCACCACAACAAAATTCATTTTGCATTCTTTTTGTCTCCAACAAGCTCTCGACCTTCTCCCACCCAACCTGTCTTCTTATCTCATTGAGTTTTTCATGGATATACCTTAGGCTTGCTCAGAATATAATAAAAACCTTCACTTTCTGCACCAATCTCTCTACAACCTTCACCCCCCACACCTCCCATTATGTAACAAATGGCCAGTCATTAGGACTTGTTTTCATCTGCTTCTTGGCTCTTGTAGGCCAGAAAGCCATGTGGAGGGGTAATGATGATAACGGTAACAAACCACAATCATTGAGTGGGATATATAGCACTGGGCGTTAATCCAGTTGCAAAACACCCACACTTCATCACCACAAAGAAGAGAAAGAAAGATTTAAAAAAACACTTTCACTATCGCGTCCAGACTGGGGAGAGGTTGGAAAACAAACGTAATGTTTTAGAGATGCTGCATAATGCATTGTGAACGTCGAGGCTATAAACAGACTACTTTCCCTCGAGGGCACGGTGAACGGTTCCCCGATTTCCTCTCTGCTTCTTCTGTACAGCAGTTTTTTCACTCATCTTCACTTGTGCTGCAGAGCGATGGGGGGATCGAAGCGGGGCGATTGTAAGGCACGGAATTGAGCTGTCATTTCCATAGTGACGGCTCCGGTGTGACTCACTGTGGCCTCATGTGTTGCATTGTGTCACCTCGTGTTGCCCACGTGAGTGCAAGGCTTTGCCATATGGCTTACTGGCACGACACAGCCAGTCCGCCCTTGGTCCCCACACTGCTTTACGCGGACGATGTCATGCTGTGCTCAAAGCCTCCAAGGCCAGAAGACCAAGGACAGTGCAGGATGTACAGGACTGTAAGCTGGGCATTGTTCACCACATTGTACTCTACAGTATTAAAAAATGTCTAAAACCAGAGAGAAAACATACACAGCCACATCTCCATCCTGTGCACGCAGGCAAACAAACTGAAAAAAAAAGGCATAGACAGCATACCGATGCAGCCGATGCATACCCTCTGTGCAAGTTAGGTCTGAGGTATACCTTCAGGGCCACGGCTGCATACTGTAAGCATGCTAATGTCCTGTCCCCCAGCATGATCTGGCCACAAAGTGCACCGGCGTGGGCACAACAGCTGTGTCTGTGCAGGAAAGTTTCAAAGCATTTGCTCAGGGTCAGCACACAACAGCATCCATTTGAGCTTTTTATTCGCTTGGCAAAGGACTTTATCCATGGCGATGTGCAGAGCGGTAGCACATTTTCATTAGTATGTTTGCTCCCTGGGAGTTAAACTGCTGGAGACCCGCTGATAAAATGAGCCTTTTGTTTATTTCAAGCTTTATCAAGTCAGAGTAGATTAGATTATACCAGCAACCTTATTTTAAGCAAAGCAGCCATCATTGTTTAGACAGAGGCGTAAAAGGAAGGGGCGGACCGTAGAAAAATTAATCAACAGCCTTTGCTGCAGATTCCCACAAGTGAGAAGATATTATACTGCAAGAGACTGATTAAGCTGCTTTCTTTGCAGCTCCTTTTAATAGCTAAGGCCACTGCTAATCTCTCCAGCTCATTTATTATAAAAAAGACTGATAACTATATTACAGTTCATTAATTAAACAAAAAACTGCAAACAAAGGACAAAGATAATAAACTCTCAAGTATAATCTCTGTCTGATTACTGTAGAGATCTCCAGAGAGAGACTGTCAAGGGGCCTGGGTAGGGCCCCTGGGAGCCTTTTTTTTGCTGTGTTCGGTCACACTGGGATTTATTTGAGGAAGAGCTGACTGATGTTTAATCTCTGAGGGATAGCACAATAGAACATGTTAGTGGGCCACGTCTGTAAACATGGCAGTCTACTGTATGTCCCTACAGAGACACCTGCAGCACCAGTGCATGTTTTACAGCACCAGCATGGAGCTGTCCACCAGCACAAGCCAGTAGGCAAGCACAGATTTAATGCTGTGTCAAGGGAAGGGTTGGGAACACTTGCACAGACACACATACACACACACACACACACACACACACACACAAAGACACAGAAACATGCCCGGACACACATACACACACAAACAGACATACACACACACACACACACACACATGCGAACGCACGCACACACGCACACACACACACACACACACACACACACACACACACACACACACAGACAAAGACACACACACACACAAGTGTGCACACATACAGACACACAAACAAACTCTCATAAAAAAAAAGCTTCTGGAAATAAATATTATATATATATATATGATGTATCACCCACCAAGGAACACTAAAGTGCAGACAACAAAACATCAGTGAAAGCAGTCGATGTGTCTGGTATTGGAGGCCTTGGGGATCTCAGTGAGATATAGCATCTATGAACATGGGCCCCCTGAGTGTGTGGGGGAAAAGATGAAACACACACACACACACACACACACACACACACACACACACACACACACACACACACACACACACACACACACAACCAAGTGGACAAAAAAGTTATGTAACATAGGAAGAGGATATATATATATATGTGTGTGTGTGTGTGTGTGTGTGTGTTGGTATGTGTGTGGTTGTGAGTCATAATCATCATCCTCCCTTCACAGCTTTGCATCAGACCACGCTCTCCGGTTCACCTGAGCTAGCCTTCCTCCAGGGCACATGGCTATTGGGAGTGCCAGGAGTTTCGCTCTACTGAAGCGATTGGGGTGAATCGTGCTAACAAGAACTCATCTATAAATGTTCAGGCAGGCTCCGTTCTACTGGAGCACTCGGGCCATGGAGGGGCGATAGAGGGGGGGGGGGTGAGGGGGGTTGACAAGGGTGACCTAACGGAAAAAGCAGTGCTGGGGTCCTTCTGCCGGGGGCGAATAGCTGGGCCAAACATGCGTGCGGGTCGCCATGGTGTGTGGTCATCCTCTCTGCTGCTGTCTTTCATCTGGTGGTGGGGGGGGGGGGTGCAGAGCTGCTTCCCAATCAAAATCTGAGATATGCATCTGGATGTCTCCATGACTAATCTCCCCCTTATCCCTGCTTGAAATTACACGTGTGCGTGTGTGTGTGTGTGTGTTTGTGTGTGTGTGTGTGTGTTGGAGGAGATGCTGCATACATATGCATGTATCTTTTATTTACACATGCATATGTCTGAATATATCTTCATCCTCCTCAAAGCATAAGTTGTCAGTGTGTATGCTAGTGGATACATGTGTTAGTATCCCTATTCTCGTACATTCCTGTGTGGGTATCTCAATCCTGTATTTCTGTGTATGTGTGTGTGTGTGTGTATGTGTGTGTGTTTGTGTGTAGGTATGCCTATATGTCTCTGTGGCCCCCAGGGGCTGACACCGCACATCAAAGTCGTCCTCGCTCAGCGTTAATCTAGGCTTGTCCTCGTCCCGCTCTGTGGCCCCCTGATGAAGCCCTTAGTGTGTGCTGTGCATTCCCCTCAACCACCCCCACCCCCACCCCCATCCCACCTCACCCCCACCCCCTCCCGCACACATGCGGGAAAGAATTTCAGCGCGCATAAAAAAGGTGGATGTCACAGAAGGCGATACTCGGCCCGCGTGCTGCTATTGGAGACGGCCAGCCCCCAGCCCGAGGAGCGCTGGGCGCAGGAAATATCGGTTTGCCGCACGGCTATAAATACCTGTCCGCCCCGCTGGGCTCCATAACCTGCGAGATGGAATTGGAAGGACGTCGGGCCGCTCTGAATAGGCTGCCGCAAGCATAACCTCGAGCGCCTGAGGTGAAGGTTATTATTGTCTGATGACTTTTTTGGGGCCAAAAAAGAGGAGTAAAGGTCTGACACAGTCTGCTTGCTTTTTTACCAGCGCAGGCAGGCTGCAGTGAAGCGACCAGTAATTTAAACATCCCTTCCCATTTTCTCTCCTCTTTCCCCACCTCACTCAGCCCCGGTCCTTTTTCGAGCCAAAATGGGATGCTTGAGTGTCTGATCAATGCTCTTCACTTCCTGCAAATGAGACAGACCAGCGAGCGGTCGGCCGTGAGCAGGGCTGTCCTCCTGTCATTTTTTTTTTTTTCAGAGCACATTATCTCTGCGTGCGTCCCTCGTTCCTAACGGTGCTCCCTAATCAGGAGACTGTGACTGGGGGACAGGGGGGACAGGGGGGACAGGGGGTTAGCAGTGACAGGTGATTGCGGAAGGCAGGGAGCTCCAGGAGTGCAAAGACTTTGGCTCGGCTCTCAAAAACTGCATAGGACACTACCCTTCTCTCTCTCTCTCTCTCTCTCTCTCTCTCTCTCTCTCTCTCTCTCTCTCTCTCTCTCTTTCTCTCTCTCTCTCTCTCTCTCTCTCTCCTCTCTCTCTCTCTCTCTCTCTCTCTCTCTCTCTCTCTCTCTCTCTCTCTCTCTCTCTCTCTCTTTCAATCTCTCTGGGCTGACCCACGTGTTGGAAGCTTACCAGACACACTTCATCTGCCAAACGAGGAGCCTGCTCTTCATTAAAAAAAAAAAAAAAAAAAAAACACATCGCTGCGTCCTTTCATTTAAGCTGTGGCAACCTTTCTGCCACACAGCAAA
>CM050208.1:14322500-14330000 GCA_027475355.1 Coilia nasus
TGCACACACACACACAAGCAAGTCTACTCTTCCTTCTCTAAATCTCTTCTGTCTTCTCCTTTATCATGCTTATTTCTCATCCTATCCTCTCCTCTTCTCTCCTCCCTTCTGTGTTTCTCTATCCCCCTCTCTAGCCACCCTCCTTTACCCTTCCCTCTCTTCTGTCTTTCTCATGCCAGCAGCTTGCTGGCCCCGCAGCCTCTCTATCATGAGATGAATGTTACCAGATGCTGCTGGCCATTACAAGTCATTTGTCCTGTTGGCTGCAAGCACATACACACACACCCTTCAAGCACATACACACACACACACACACACACACACACACACACACACACACACACACACACACACACACACACACACACACAGAAACACATCTTCACACCAACTCACACCTCCACACACACGCCTTCACACACACATGGACACACTCACACATACACCCCACATACACTGGCAATAACTTCTCATAGCTGTCAGACTCTGCTCTGGTCCTCTGCTGAAATGTCCTGCTGCCCACTGGCCCAGCTGTTAGCTGGACATTTGCAGAGAATGGAGTCATAAATTGCTGCTGGCACACGATTAAGGTGCCCAACCGCCGCCACCCCTTCATTCCACTATATCCCCTCATCCACTCGCCCACCCGCTCAACCCCCCCCCCCCTGCTCTTGGACTATGTTAAGGTCCTTTTCCTCATGGCCCCTTCCTCTTCCGCCAGGTCCTTAATGAACTGCCAGGTCAGCATGTTCGACAACACAGCATGTTCGAAAAACACAGCATGTTCGAAAAACACAGCATGTTTGACAAAACAGCATGTTCGACAACCCCACTGACCACCTCTGCCTAAATGACAGCTTTTGATTCTCATCACCACCATGACAACAATCTGAAAGCCGTCCAGTAATCTGGCTAAAGTCACAGCTGTAGGCGAAGGCCATTTCCCCATCCTGTAGGCTTTAAAGGGACCATCACTCACACACGATCATAATGTTTTGTTTTCTCTCTCTCTCTCTCTCCCTCTCTGCCATTTCATAAAAGACTAATGTGACAGCAGCAGTGGTGTGGAAACATGGCACATATGCGCCGTATGTGTATGCCCCACGGGACGGCTGTCACAACCCTTGCCCATGCTCAGTGGCACGAACCGCGGTGAGGTCGGGCATCACAAACGACACAGGAGTCAGGAGCCATCATCTCGGACGAGAAGAGTGCTGCTACGCCAACAACATACCTTTCTCTCTCTCTCTTTCTCCCTCTCTCTGCATGTGTCTGTCTGTCAGGCTCTCCATTTCTTCAGATTAACATTAATGACTTCTTGTTCCCCTCATTTTCCTATTTTTAATCAACATCATTAAGCCTTCGCGCTGGCTACACACTAGCCCCTGTTGTGTTGCTGACAGCACGTAGCTGTCACACCGCAGAGAGGTCTCGCACCGATGATCAAAACAAGTGCTCTCGCTTGTTGATAATCACACTTTCACAGCAAATTGGTTTCCAATAAAGAACAATTCATCTCTGAAACAAGAAAGCATTTGTCTTCGCGTCTCCGGAAGTTCAGAACAGCAACAACTTTCTGTCCCTTCTGTTTGTGTAGACGACTGTTGGCTGTTCAACTTTTGCAATCTTGTCCAATTTCTCTGTTTCTGCTTCTACCTACCGCTGATGCATAACAATGCATCTCTTTGATGAATTACTCTACTGAATTGTCCAAAATGTTTTCCCAGTCATGCTGCTTGGGTGGAATTTATTTGCGTTTGTTTGATTGTTTGTTTGTGTGTGTGTGTGTGGTGTCTGAGGGTGTATGTGTTTGTGTGAGGGTTTGTGTTTGTTTGTGTGTGTGTGTGTGTGTGTGTGTGTGTGTGTGTGTGTGTGTGTGTGTGTGTGTGTGTGTGTGTGTTTGTTTGAGGGTGTGCAGAACAGGAGGTCAGGCAAGGACCGTAAACAGAGTTTGATGTGAGCTCAGCTCTTCAGGTCCTCCGAGACCACAGAAAGATGAGCGTGCAAGCAAGCGGGCCCGAGCGATGTCTGTCAGTGTCAATGGATCACACGGAGGGCACTCTGCCCTGGAGGACCCTCTTTGCCACAACACCTACCACCCTCCTCACCCCACCCCTACCCTCACACCACCAAGCACCACGCACACAGCACTCTCACAGCCCGTGCATCAGGGGACAGAGGGGTCCCGGTGGGGCCGCAGGTATGGTTGGTGAGTCTGACAGCGGCCTGCCTGACCCCAGAGCTGCTGAGATCCCGAGATTAATCGTGACGGCCAGCTGGTCTTCAGAGGCCATGGCTAAGAGCTTTTAAGCCAAATTCATTCTGAGGTTTTCCAATGTGCACAGAGAGAACAAATACCGACAGTTGGTGGGCAACTACACTCGCCCTCTCCTGGGTAATGAAAAGAAAAAAAACAGAATCTACTCGAAACTGTGCAGACAAGTATTGGTTGCCTTTAACAAAGAAGCAATCTCACGTCTGAGAACAGTAAGTTCTCAGAATGGATATTCTTTGCTATTGTCTTTGCAAAACTACTTTATTTCACACCCACCAAGCAATGGGGAACAGTTGGAGGATGGATGGAGGAACACTGGGGAGACAGCCGATAATCCCACAGCCAAATGGCTGCCTCAGCCTGTGGAGAGATCAGATCACTGCCCATGTGTTCCATTTATGCATCTACTGAGCACATTATCTGTGTCCATCCTTTCTGCAGGCTTGTGTGTGTGTGTGTGTGTGTGTGTGTGTATGTGTGTGTGTATGTGTGTGTGTGCGTGTGTGTGTATGTGTGTGCGTGTGTGTGTGTGTGCGTGTATGCGTGTGTATGTGTGTGTGTGTGTGTGTGTGTGTGTGCGTGTGTGTGTGTGTGTGTGTGTGTGTGTGCGTATGTGCGTGCGTGCGTGTCTGTGTGTGTGTGTGCATGTGTGTGTGTGCGCATGTTTGGATATTTCAATCCATGTAAACCATCCTTTATGAGCAATACATCCACTTCACAGGCCTTATATTTCCAATAAAGACATCTGCCTATGTGGAACGCCCACATTGAAACAATTAGCCTCGTAGCTCCACAGCTTTTTATATTCACGCCTACACTATAGAAGCGGATTTTAGCTGTTTGTTGGCCTGCTTAACTATCTGGTATGAGCATATATCAACTTTTTTAAAACATAACACTATTTTAATGACTAATTGGCTGAAGTACAGCTTTTTGAAAAAAAAAAAAAGCTGCATGGCAGTGCTCAAGGAGCAGAAAATGATTTTACTGTTTTGCTCGCTACGCATGACACATAAAGAATTAAAAACCATGCCTCATGCCTTGGCCATCAGTGGTGGTACATGATTGACAGACTGCACCTCGTTCAGCTCACTCTCCTCTCCTGTTCTTTCCTCTTCTATCATCCTCACACCTCTTCTCTCCTCTCCTCTCCTCTCCTCGTTTCCTTTCCTTTCCTTTCCTCCTTTCCTCTCCTCTTCTCCTAACACCTCTCCTCTCCTCTCTGCCAAGTGCTTAGCATGCCACACAGGCCACGTGCAGTCCTCCACAGGTCGGCAGTGCACATCAAAATTCAAACCGGCACTAGACGAGAACATTCGAGATGTCCGCAAAGAGGCATCTTTTTATTTTTTCCCCCTCCACACGAGTCTATTGATTGCAGTGGCTGTGGCTGCTGCAAATGAGCCGGAAAGATGGGCCATCGGAGATAAGGACACAAAACAAGCTGAGGTCAATGAGGTACCGGACCACTAAGGTCGGGCAGCGCTCTCGTCTTTATGCTGATTTCCAGCTTTTCTTTTCTGCTTATTTAAAAAGTATTTCTTGGTATGCTGAGCGCATGCCAGCAGAGTGCAATGACTTTCCTGTGAGTCCTCTGAGTCTTCAGAAGTTTTCTGATTTGTGTTGGAAAAACCAGCACGACTCCTTTCGTGCCATTTTCCACCAGCTGGCCAGGCTGCGAGGAGGTGAGGTGAACAGGCCAGCTTTACGGGGAGGGAAAAAAAAAACCCTTAACGACCACATAAATACAACATGTGGCTCACACTGCGGTTGCTGTGTTTCCGGCCACTGACCCACAATGCCGAGGGGGGAGATTTATGGCACCAGTTGCAAAGCAAGTGTGCAGGTGCCAACCGATCATCAGTCAGAGTACAATAGCATTTTGGGGCGTAAATAAGCCTCTCGTTAATCATGTTGCAGGATCTGTGTTTTCGACCCCCTTCTCTCTCTTTCTCTCTCTCTTTTGTCTCTCTGTCTCTTCTCTCTTTCTCTCTCCTTCTCTCTTATGTCTCTCCTTCCCGCCCTGCTGGCCCTGCCGCGTCCCCTCTGATGTCTGGTGCCGTCAGCAGCTCCATTTCCATGCAGACGGAGGAGGACTCGCCCGTCTCCCCCAGGGCCTAACATGGATGACAACAGTTCGGCAAAGGCGGACATTTAAAGTCAAAGCGAGGACCTGTCTGCTTCGGGCGCGCTCTGAAGGAAATAGACAAAGGTGGCGCGTCTGCATTCTCTCAAACACACCCACGCACCCTCCCTCTGCATGTCTGTTTCCCTTTTTTTTTTGCTCTTTCACCATATCTACCAAAGGCCAAAAAGAGGAGATAGACGGAAAATAGGAAATAAACATGAGAGGCTTATCTGCTCTTCAGAGGCCATGGAGGGGAAAGCAATCAGGCGTAATAGAATCAATTGAGGGGGGTTGCCTTCGGGGAAATAGCCTGTAGATGGCAGCCATGATGAATTCTCTGGCCCAGCGCTGCTCTGGGTCCCTGAAAGGGCCTTGATGAGAAACTGGGCAGCCAATGGAGAGAGAGAGAGAGAGAGAGAGAGAGAGAGAGAGAGAGAGAGAGAGAGAGAGGAGAGAGAGAGAGAGAGAGAGAGAGAGAGAGAGAGAGAGAGAGAGAGAGAGAGAGAGAGAGCGATTGCTTGCTGATAAATTCAACTGAAGAGCGTTGGGGACTCCTATGATGTTAAGGCCAACAAACTCGGATGATGGAGCTACTGAGCCCTTCACTCCATCTCTCTGCCCCCTCCCTCCTCCTTCTTCTTCTTTTTCACTCTTTTTTTCCTACCTCCCTTACTGACCTGAATGAAAAGCAGGCTGGGTAAAAAAAAAAACAGTCTTCTTGGAGGGCTGCCAAATCAGAAACATATCCAGGCCAGAACTGGTAAAGATGTGGGGTCACCACCGCACTCGTTTTGTCTTCTCTCTCTCTCTCACACGCTCTCTTATTCTCGTCTCTTCCTGTCTGTCTCCTATCAGCCCCTCGCCCTGTGACTAATTGGAGAGCCAGAGTGTAATGTGGCGTTAGACAGAGTCCTGCTGTCAGAGCTGCGGTGCCGACTCTGTGGAAAGCGCCCAGAGCTCCTCACCGAGGGCTAAGCCACTTGGAGCCATTGATTTCCTGCTCCGTTTTCAATGTGCATGTTGGGGAGGTGTGTGTATGTGTGTGTCTGTCTGTCTGTCAGTCTTTGTGTGTATATGTGGGGGTTGGAGGTCGGTAGTGGAAAAGCAAAGTGCTGAGCAGAGCAGGGTAGCTGGGCTCCTCTAACAATATACATTAATTCACAGGTTAGGCCCAGATTAGCATCGATTGGGCTGCCAGGGAGCACGAGTGAGGGGGCGCGGGGGCAGACGGCTTTACATCTCCCCCTTCATCCTCGCAAGGACGAGCCCAGGCCTCAAAGCTGCTGACATCGCCCAGGCTCCACCCTAGGAAAAAAAAAAAAAGCCACGCCCCGTAGACATTAAACAACATGCAAAGACACTAATTTGACCTGTTCATCTTCTGTAACATCAGTAAAAAAGATATATTTCCCCTTCTAAGAAAAAAAATCTGCTGGGTTAGAGCTTTCCTCAGTGTAAAATAAGCGTAGCACTTTAATGGCTAAGCTGTTTAAGGTCTGAAGTTTATTTACAGAGCTTATCCATTACTGCGGCACATTAATGAGTAAACAAAGACATTTAGGGAATTTAGAGCCAAAGCTCGGAGCAATTTATCAGTGATGCAACTCTCAGGCCACAGGACGACTGCCGGACAGTTTGTTAGAGTGATATCCTCCGCTAACTTTCCTTTCGAAGAGGCTGTTTTGTTTTTTTAACAAGGCACATTTCTCTGCAGCACTTCAAAGCTTAAGTAAAACATGTCAAAACGAAGGAGGATAAAAAGTGTCTCTGCTCAACATCCCCCATACCGGAGGGCTGCATTGTCATAAACAGCTTAGCATGGCGCACAGCTGAATATTTCAAAAGACCAAAAATTTAGTGAGCGCAGCATTTGGAGAATGATAGTGTTTTGCATTTCCTTTCCTTAGGACAGTTATTCATGTCATGTTTGAATTACTGCCTCTGACAGTGAGAAAAAGGGTGGAATAATGCCTGCCTGCTGGTTCTTCCTTTTCTTATAAATGTCATTTCAGGGACGCCCCTGTGGTGTAACGTCTGTGGGATGAATCACTCTGTCATTGCATGTCTAACGTGTCACTGAATGTGAATGTGATAAGAATCACTGAATGTGATAAGAGACACAAAAACATGCACGCACACACACATACACACACACACACACACAAATACATAAATGGGTGTGCGTGTGTCTGTATGGGTGTGTGTATTTGTTTTTGTGTGTGCACATGTATTAGGCTGTGTGTGTCTGTGTGGTGTACACACACACACACACACACACACATACACACACACACACACACACAACCACACACACACACAAACACACACTGGAGGAGTCTGTAAGAGACAGACATACAATAGGAGCTCTGCTGAGGTTGGCTTGTTTACTGAGGGGGCACGCATCATCTCATCCCCCCATATTAGCATGACAGCTCTGCCTTCACCAGCACTTGTGTGTGTGTGTGTGTATGTGTGTGTGCGTGCTCTGCCAACCCCCCCCAACCCCCCAACCCCCACCACCCACCCCACACTCTGTCCTGTGGGCATATCCATGTAGCCCGTACAGAGAAGCTCCTTCTCACTAGGACGGTGCTCGTGATTCCTGTTCGCCCATAAATATTACATGATTCTTATTCAGCACTGAGGGCGCCTGTCCAGGTCACGTGTGTCCGATCCTAACCGCTGACAAGTAGAAATTTCTGAAACACTCCCTCTGCTGAGGGCTGACATTCCCCTTGCCTGATCCCCAAATCATAGCTCATCGCTGTCTCGGGGAAATTACGGTCCAGTTTGCATTCAGTGTCGTACCTGGTGCTGGAACAAGCTCATGAGTTTCTCCTGTTACCGCACCCTTCCTCTTCCCTTGCTGTCTCCAACACTTCACTTGTCAAGCCACACACACACACACACACACACACACACACACACACACAGGCATCCCACTTAAATGTGTATGAAAGTGTGCATGTATGTGTGCATGTGTATGTGTGTGTGTATATATATATATATATTTCAGGGTTATATGCAGCATCACCCCAAACCCATGGGCCCTGATATCTCAAGGAAGACTTTGATGTTCATGGCAGGAGAGTTCATG
>CM050208.1:14337500-14345000 GCA_027475355.1 Coilia nasus
AGTGTGTGTGAGTTAATGTGTGTGTGTGTGTGTCTGTGTGTGGGTTAGCATGTGTGCTTGTGTGTGTCTTTGTGCTCATTAGGTGCCTAAACATGCCACGGTCTTCTGCCCTCACCATTTCTGCCTGAATGCCTCCACACAAAGAGGTTAGTGGTTAGCCCCCACTGTCTAGCCCCCCCCCCTCTAAATACACACACACACACACACACACACACACACACACACACACACACACACAGAGCATAAGCCAGTAATCCCACCAGGCTACGTAAGTACCATTCAGAAACCCCCCAACTGCGGCACAAACAAGCCCCGTTGCTCCCCCGTAAAGCTGCCGCGACCATCATCCGAACGCTCTTCCCCATCACAGCTGGGCTAGAACCAGTGCATAACGCATGCCTCATCGGATGAAAATCACTGAATCACATGGGGAAGAAGAAATATATATAGAGAGAGAGAGAGACAGAGAGAGAGAGAGAGGGAGAGAGAGAGAGAGAGAGAGAGACTGAGAGAAAGCAAAAGATACAGAGAGAAAGAAAGAGAAAGACAGGAGAGAAAGAGGGAAAGAAAGAAAGAGAGACAGACAGAGAGAGCCAAATAGAGAAATAGAAAGAGAGAGAAAGAGAGAGAGAGAGCGCGAGAGAGAGAGCGAACACCCCCATAGACAGGCATAATCACCATTTAATAATAGATGTGACAAAAATCCCTGATATTGTGTTAGTGTCTGCGCTGCTCATTAGAATTTATTCACCCTAAAGCAGGTTAGTCCCATGCTAATGCCAGCCCACACACTACAAAGAGTTTCTCTTTCACAACCATCTGCTGTTGTCTTCATGCACTCCTACAAAAATAAATAAACGAATAGGGTCAATATCCTAATGAGTCAGTGACCATGTAATTCAATAAGACACTGAGTGAGTGAGTGAGTGAGTGAGTGAGTGAGTAAGTGTGAGTCAGTGAGCAGGCTAATGAATGAATGAATGAATGAATGAATGAATGAATGAATGAATAAATGCATGAATGAATGAATGAATGGATGAATGAATGAATGAATGAATGAATGAATGAATGAATGAATGAATGAATGAATGAATGAATGAATGAATGACGTAGGTGTTCTCTACCTGATCCTGACAACTAAAGCTTTAAAACCGGTGGAATCAGATGTTTGACATGCTACACTGCACAGGCACAGCCAAAAACTCACTCCAGGTTGGAATCCCACCTCTCATTTTCTCCCCCCCACCACATCAGCAGAGCCGCTCATCATCAAATCATCATCAAATCACACACAACACTGACAAACCCCAACGCACATTTTCATTTCTATCTTTTCACAACCCCCTCCAAACCCAGACCAGACCACTCACAGGGGGAAACAACAGATGCCTGGGGACCACTCTCAGGCTCCACTCCCCACTCTCACACCACAACTCAACAACCACACACAATCAGAAGAAGAGGAGACACCAAACTCCAGCACAGCAGAGAGGTGGAGGTGTGGAAAAAAGAAACAGGGACAGAGAAATGAGATGAGCCACTTACCCAGAAGATGAGGTTGAAGAGGAACATCATGTACTTGAGACAGCAGAGGCAGCCACGCGCCATGTTGCACTTCTTGAACTCTAGGAGGAACACAAATGATAGGTCCAGGTAAAACACCACGTACTTGCTGCCCTTGGGCGCCTTGTACTTGTTCTCTGCGCCTTTGTCCCCGGCGGGGGCGGTAGTGATGCCGCCGGCGTTGGGCCCCTCGCCCTGGGCGCCCTGAGCAACAGGGCCGGCAGCAGTGGCACCGGCACCAGCGGCGGTGGTGGTGGCCCCTCCGCGGGGCCCCGTGGAGCCGTAAAAGGCTCCGGCGGTAAAGCCGCGGCCCCCGAACCGCCGGCCCCCAGTAGCGGCAGAGGCGCGGGCGAACTCCGAGTCGTGGCTGTCCAGGGAAGGACTGCGGTGAATGGCCGACTCCTCACTACTTGACTTCTCCATGCCTGGGAGCTTCAGCAGCACAGCACTCTACTGCATGTCTGACCATGTCGCGCGGTAAAGGTGAATCATAAAAGCAAAAAACAAAAAATGGGCTCTAACAAGCAGGGGCAAAAACAAGGGAAAAAAAAAAAACCCACCAAAAAATAAACGCACAAGAAAAAAGGTGATGGGTCTCTTCCACAAGACCTGAGGAAGAAGTCGCGCTTTTTCCTTCTCTCACATCGGTTGTCTCTCTCTCTCTCTCTCTCTCTCTCTCTGTCCTCCTCACACACGAGGAATAAAGAGCTGTCTCAGCCGGTGGGTTAGTGAGAGAGACTAAAGAGATATGTGCATGCGTGAGTGTGTGCGTGTGTGTGTGCGCGCGTGAGTGTAAGGATCAGCTCCAACAGCCAGCGGTCTACTCCGGTGTCTAAGGGAAGTTTCAGCAGTGTCTCCCTCTTGCCTCTTGCCTTCTGCCTCCTCTCTCCTCTGTCTGTCTCCTTCTCACAGACACACAGACACACCCTCCCTGTCTTTCTCTCCTTCTCCTTCTCCCTCTGTCTCCGTCCGTCCGGCCAGCCGGCCAAGCGACCCCCCCTGGGTAAACGAGTGTGCAGGTCAGCTGCTCGCTTCTCTCATTCCTCCGCTGATCTCAGCAGAGCGGTGGCGGACAAGAACAAGAGTGGGAAAGCCAGCACGCACACAGCACACAGCACACAGCGGCTTTCAACTTCCCCTCGTTCTCCCTTCCTCCACACTCTTCACTCTGGTTCTCTCTCTTTTTTCTCTCTCTCTCTCTCTCTTGTTCTCTGGTCAATGTGTGTTTGTGTCCTCCCTATCTCTTGCTCTGTCTGTTTGGGTCTGCTTGCTCTCTCTCTTCCTCTCTCTCCTCTTATGGTTTCTCTCTCTCTCTCTCTCTTTAGAGTTCAGTGAACTGGATCCTTCTCATGTTCGGGTTTCTTCCACTGTTGTATTCTCTTGTCTTCTCTCTCCTCTTCTGAATCTCTCTTCTTGTCTCTCTATCCCTCTCTCTCTGCAGGCACTACTCTGGTGTGCCGGTGCTCTCCGTCTCAGAGCCAGTGCTGATGTCTGCTATTATCGGCAGCTACATCTAACAGGCAATCCCTCCTACAGCCATCCACAGCCACTCTTTTCTCTCTCTCTCACTCGCTCCCTGTGTCTCTCGCCCCAGCTCTCCCTCTCCTCCGGACCTGGGCGCCACCCCTTCTGTCAAAACAGCAGCCAATCCTGTGGCAGCAGCCCGCTGTGGGCTCCTCCCCCCTCTCTGACAGTGCGCTGCTCTCTGAGGGAGTCCGCTACCAGAGCCTTTGCCTGCACAAGTCCCCACCTCTCTCTCTCTCTCTCTCTTCCTCTCTCCCCCCCTCTCCCTTCCTCTCGCTCCCTCTCAGTGCCTTTAAGGCAGGAAGTCTGGGACTCTATTGATTAATGAGCAGGTTTTGGTGCGCATGTATGTGTGTGTGAGGAGGAGGAAGAGAGGAGAGGAGAGTGACTCGCGACACAGACTTGCATGCTAAAACTGTATTTGCATATGACTGAGGGCATCTGTTGTCAGTTAAGAGAAAAATCACCATGTCTAAAATATATACCCATGCACACAGAACATTTGTGAGCGTTTACACACACACTTGCGCGCACACACACACTGCCACTTAAGCAGGCTGTCACTCAGCAGGCAGATAAGCAACAAAGCTTTCATGAATACATTTTACATTTTATGAACACATACATCATAGGGAATCTGCAACCCCACACAGCGCCTCAGTGAGTGTGTGCATGTGTGTGTGTGTGCGTGTGTTTGTGTGTGTGTGTGTCTGTGTATGAGAGAAAGAGAGACAGAAAGGGGACATTAGTATGTGTGTATATGAATGCATGTGTTTGTGAGAGAGTGTAGAGTAGTGGTGTGTGAGCTTGTGTGTGTGTGTCTGTGTATGAGAGAGAGAGAGAGAGAGAGAGAGAGAGAGAGAGAGAGAGAGACAGACAGACAGACAGACAGACAGACAGAAAGAGGACATTAGCATGTTTGAATATGTGTGCATGTGTGTGTGGGAAAGTTTACAGTAGCGTGTATGTGAGCTTGTGTGTGTGTGTGGAGTATGTGTGTGTGTGTGTATATATATATATATATATATATATATATATATATATATATATATATATATATATATATATATATGAGACAGTGTACAGTAGCTTGTGTGCGTGTGAGTGTGTGGGTGTTGAGTGTGTGTGTGTGTGGAGTATGTGTGTATATATATGTGAGACACTGTACAGTATGTTGTGTGTGTGTGTGTGTGTGTGTGTGTGTGTGTGTGTGTGACACTGGCTTGCCCATCCTATCAGCTCAGGTCTCCCCACTCCCCTGCGTGCTCTGAAGCGGTGCCAAGCTCCGGACCCTGCTGCCGGCCTCGCTGACCAGGCTCTATTTCTGGCCCGCATGATGGCCGTGACATCAGAGCCACATCACAGGCACACGGACATGACTGCCAGGGCATATGTAGCTGGTGTGAGTGAGGGCAAATGTGTGTGTGTGTGTGTGTGTGTGAGTGTACATGAGGTGTAATGAGTAAGTGCCTAAATGTATATAAGAGTATTGAAGTGTGTCTATACATATGTCGTGAATGTTTATATGTGTGTGTGTGTGTGTGAGTGTGTTGGGGGGGATGTTTGTGTCCTGGTGTGGTAATTGAGAGCTGAGTGTGTGTGCATGTGTTAAGCAAATGCGTAAGTGCATGTAAGAGTATATGTGTGTGCAAGTGTGTTTGCATGAGTTTGCAGTTGTGTGTGGAAGCATGTGTTTGCAGTTGTGTGTGTGTGTGTGCGTATGTGGTAGAGTGTGTGTGTGTTTCAGAGAAGCAGAAAAGAGTGCATGAGTATATTTGTGTGTGTGTGTGTGTGTGTGTGTGTGAATGTGTGTGTGTGTGAATGTGAATGTGAATGTGTGTGTGAATGTGAATGTGTGTGTGAATGTGTGTGTGTGTCTGAATTTGAATGTGTGTGTGTGTGAGTGTGAATGTGTGTGTGTGTGTGTGTCTGAATTTGAATGTGTGTGTGTGTGTGTGTGTGTGTGTGTGTGTTTGTGTGTGAGTGTGAATGTGTGTGTGTGTGTGTGTGTGTGTGTGTGTGTGTGTGTGTGTGTGCATACATCCCAGTGTGCGTCCACACATCCTTGTATGTACTGTATGTGCTGAGTGGTTTGGCTGTCCTCTTCATTGTCAGATGCCCGGCTTCGGTGCTTCCATGTAAGGCGCCCAGATGGGTTGGCAGCCTGCGGGCTCCCCTGCTGCAGCAGGGCTGCGGGCATGTGGGCATGCGGGCATGTGGGCAGGCGGGCAGGCAGGGAGGCAGGCAGGCAGGAGGGTGGGAGCTGGGGAAAGGGGATAGCGGTGTAGGCATGGCCAGCACTCCCCTATGGGAAGCCCAGCGGTCGCGTGGAGTGCGGCTCAGCTGACTCACACGTCCAGCTGCCAACAGGCCACAGCTCCAAAAGCACGCCCTGCTCGCCCGCACTGGAATGGGGTGGGGGAGGCAGGCTCGATGTCTATGGAGCAGAGGGCGAACGTATGTAATGAGCTTATATGTATGTACCACATGTAGATTGTCAAGCAATATGAATGTGTGCGTATGCGAGTGTGTAATGTGAGTGGATGGAATGGAATGGAATGTACGGCTAGGTTAAAATATAAACCTGCTTCGCTGCAGTGATTTGTGTCTCTCCTCTTACCATCGTCATTGCACCCATGTGTTTGTGTTTGCACTTAAAAAATTCATTTTAGAACCACAGGCTTTAAGTCAAAAGTACACTTTTGCTGCAAGCTTCTCTCCTGTCTGCTCCTTGTGAGTTCAGCAGACATCACAGTAGTTCACAGCAAATGTGTGTGTGTGTGTGTGTGCGCGTGCGTGTGTGTGTGTGTCTGGCCCAGTTCTTCTTTTGCCACATCATCTTAGGAACAAAAATGGCCCCAGGCAAAAGTCAAACCCCCCCCCCCCCATCCCGCTTTCACCTGCTCACTGCCACTGTTGCTGCCTTAGCTTGGCTTTTGGTGGGGTTCTCGCTTCACAAGATGTTCTTAAAATGAAGTACAACGTTCCTTATTAAAAAACACTAAATATTGATTTTGGAATATGAGTAAAATGATGAAAAACAAAGTAGTAAAGAGAAAAAAAAAAACTAACAAATTAAATGAAAACGTTGTGTGTCTGCTAGTAACTCTTAACATTCTAGGGCTGGATGATTGTAGGGAAGACACAGACACACACGCACACACACATACACGCACGCGCGCACACACACACACACACACACACACACACACACACACACACACACACACACACACACACGCACACACACACATACGCACACACACACACACACACACACACACACAGTCGACTACGAGTCCCCTAGACAGATGGGAAGAGTTTCTGATCCTGCCAGTCTTAAGTTAAGTCCAGTAATGCTCTGGACACGGACACACACACACGCACACACACACACACACACACACACACACACACACACACACACACACACACACACACACACACACACACATTCCCCCACCCACACACACTCTTCCACAGACTTGCAGGGATTAATGCATCTGTGAGTGCTGGGGTCTCTGAGGCCTCTCCTCTGCCTAATCTTCCATAACGGTGCACACACCAGCGTCCTGCGGCACCACCCACCCTTCTCCCACACTCAAGCCCCCGACAACGCCACTCAGGCCGGGCGCTCTGCCACTGCTGTTCAGCCAAGCTCTGCAGCAAACGCCTATGGTCCAGTGATGAGGGAGGCGCAGTGGTGCAGTCGGCTAAGGTGCCTATAGCCATATATCTTATCTCGAGACCTAAATTCGAATCTGGCCTGAGGTCATTTACCGATCCCTCCCCATTTCTTTCTCTCCCCACACATTTCTTGTCTGTCTCTCTGTCATGCTGTCCTGTCACATTAAAGGTGACAAATTTACACCTATTCTTCTCTGTTGAATTACTTTGGAACGGTATGATATAGTGATATGGCACTCATACGAACTGCTCAAATGAAACTGCAGAACCAGGGCTTTACAACGTGACCTCCCACTTATTTTTGTGATCAAGTATCGGCGAGATATTAATATTTAAAAATTTGCCAAAATCTCTCATATTAGCGCTTTGCACAGACATTACTCTCATTGAAATTACTCGCGACCCTGTGATCGGATAGATAAGGCCCGCACATCAGAAGAAAGTACATAATCTCAGCTTTCCAACGACACCAAGCACATATTATCAAATTAATTTATCACGTTAAAACAAACACTTGACGTAGGACGGTTTTTCTTGGACAGTAAAGATTTTCTCCACCCGGGGAGGGAGGAAAAAAAACACCAGCGGCAGCGTTTTGAAAAGCGCCCAGGACCTTTTTTCAGAAACATCCTGTATTATAGGAATATAATGTAAAAAATCCACCCGCATCTGAGAAAAAAAAACGCCAATGTAGTTTTGCTTATTGCTGAGGCAAGGCGCCACCGA
>CM050208.1:14350000-14365000 GCA_027475355.1 Coilia nasus
TGCTTACTATTCTGGGAAGGGCTTCTAACGCCTTCACTGAAATCAGCTAATTTACTAAGACAACTTCAAAATACATTTCATTCCCTGGCTGTGGGAGCCAGAAGGCTCAAATAAAGAAGGAAAGAAATTAGTTTTTGTAAATGCAAGCACTTAGCATGCACATTATCCTAAAGCACTGAACGAGAAAGAAAGAAATAACAAAAAAAAAAAAAAAACAGAGATAAAGAGAGAGACAGAGAGAGAGAGAGACAGAGGGAGGGAGAGACTGTGTGTTTATGTGTGTTCTAATCATCTGGCAGATCAGGCTGAGATGCCTTTCTAAGGACACAAATCAAATCGATCGACTGTGCAAATCCCCAGGGACACTGCGTATAACATTCCATGCGTGCAAGCCTTCAATAGGTTGATGTGGGCTGCTTTTGTCACAGAAAAAACACACAAAATGGGTCAACACTGTCTAAACAGTGTGGTAGATGCAGAATGCAAGACAACAACTGACACCTTATGTGCAGGTTCAAAAACAGCCTGCACTGTACTCTGGCCCACACACACACACACACACACACACAGTCACTCAGCAAGGACAGACTGGGTCAACAGTGAGGGCCCAGCTCATATGTGGGCTGGCATCAGTGCGTCTCCGTCTTGTCTGCTCCTCTCCAGGCATTCGGCCCACCCAAGGTTACACACGCGAGGGGACCTCGGCCCTCTCTCCTGCTGCCCCCTGTGCCTTCTCTGGCCCCTCCACCGCTCTCCAGCCACCCCAGCCATGGCTCTGTTGCCCTCCAGCAGTTCTCCAGTTCTTCCCATTGCCCCCTCCCACCTGCCCCAGTGTTGGTTCAGGCCAAGCCAGGCCAGGCCAGGCTATGCTCTATTTCAGGCGGGCGACCGCAGTCAGATGTCCACCTCATCTGATATTTACTGATATAGCCTGCCCTTTGTGGTGCCCAGTTAATTACGTTTGCAGGCCCCCCGCGATGACGACTCGATAGGTCCAGTTTCCATCCCCCCCCACCCCCCCCCCCACCCGTCATCCCCACCCCCACCCCAGCAACCACAGCCTGCACACTCCCCCCACCACCGAATGCTCCTGCAGCTGCGTCCAACTCTCTTCAACATCTACATCAACGAGTTAGCGGTGAAAGTCGGAACTGTCTGAAGGCCTTGGATCCGCTCTTTCTGAATAGGGCCTACAGCAACACTTTGACCTTTGACCTGCTGGCAAAATACTGGGCCCTGACAGTAAACAACAATAAAAATCGTGATTTTCCAAAAGAAACCCAGATGTCAGAACACAGAGGTAAGTTTCAGCATTGCAGTGAATTCACTCAAAGAAAAAGCCCAAAGAGCCCTCTACGCAATAAAAACGAAATGTTACAATATAAATATACCAATATCAATTTGGTGCAAATTATTTGACGGCATAATACAGCCTACCGTGCTGTATTAAAGTGAAGTATGGGGTCCACTCACACAATGCATGTACGGCAGAAGTAGGCCATTATTTTTTGGCAATACCTATCCAAAAAAGAACACTAAATGATAGATATAACACAAATAACAGAATAATAAAAGATGCCCATAAAATCAAGTCCCAGAAATACACTTTATTTTGAGGAGCTAAAAATCCAGGAACTGAACACAGAGAAGAGCCCCTTGTGCCAGCTGGTAACTCCATAACAAACACTAATATACAACATGCTCAGACTGGCCCTGCAATTTGTGTCAAAAATGTCATCAAACAAGCAAAATAAAACTACTTGGAACATTGGAGAAACCAAACTACCACTAAAAGCAGAATGGATTTCTATCTGGCACTAAATCATGACTATAAACTGGCAGAGATACAAAGCAAAGGCAAATCCTGACCAAGTACAGGCTCAGTGGCCACAACCTTGCAATAGAAACACGTAGGCATCGGAAAACCTGGCTGTCCAAAGAGAAGAGAATATGTGGTCACTGCCAGACAAGAAAGGTTGAGACAGAGAAGCACCCCCTTATTCACTTTGATAAATATAAAGTGTGTTTCCCTAGGTTTAAATCACCATAACTTTGAAAGCAGGCATATATGAAAAAAAAAATGGCTGTCCTCTCAGGGCAGCGACATTTGGCCCCTCTAACAGCAAAATACATTTCCCACTGTCATAACCTAAGAGACTCATAACTTTATTTTATTTTATTTATTTTATTTCCATAGAGAAATATAGAAAATACATTGTACTGTTCTGCTGACAGAGAACTGTACACCAATCTGCACATGTCCTTCTTATTTTCTATTATTCTACAGTGATATATTGTACACCTGTGTGCATGTCTACACATACTGTAGACACCTAGGTGTCATGTGCGCCCCCCCATACTTGTATTACTGCTGCGGCAATCCGAACGTTTTATTTGTCATGCCAATACAGCATTATTGAATTGAGAGAGAGAGAGAGCGAGAGAGAGAGAGAGAGAGAGAGAGAGAGAGAGAGAGAGAGAGAGAGAGAGAGAGAGGAGAGAGAGAGAGAGAGAGAGAGAGCAAGAGGAAGAGAGGCAGAGCTGGTGGACCTTTCCCACTAATTTGCTGGATGAAATTGTGAACTTTCAGACAACTCAACCAGAACGTTTGCGCATTAATGCCAATTAGGCAGTAAATTAGGTGGAGCTTATCAAGATTGGCAGGTGATCAACACTATTAGATGGCGCCAATTAGCAGAAAATAGTGTCCATTGGATCTGGGAGATAATCAATAAATCTGCGAGGACACTTATGACCTTTATCGCCTCTCAGTACGTAATTGGTGATTTAGTCAGGCGGATTTTGCACTACTGAGAGGAAGAAGAAGAGAGAGTGAAAAAGAGAGAGAAAGGAAAAAAGAAAGGCAAGTGAATCTGAAGAGAAAAAGCTAAAAATTATCTATACATACTGTAGTGTGTCGTGCCATTGTAACATTTTCATATTAACACTAAACAATAACTTTTCATTATGAGGCAGAGACGTTGTAGAAAATGACCACTTCTCACATTTCTTAACAATTCTTGCATTTGCATTTGGCGTTTATTACCCTGGTAGGTCTTGAAGCAAAGCACAAACTGCAATCCTGTTTCAGCCAACAGAGCATTACTAAGCAACATCTACAGTATGCCAATCGTTCTTTTTTTACCCTCTATCTGACAGCAAACACTGGCCCAGGCACCCTGATCATATCTGTAGTCGTGACACTTTTGTAATGTCGTTCTGCAGGCTCCACTGTGGCAAAGACGCTGACACCCACATGCACACTTGCACACACCCACACCTATCTGCAGAGTGACCCCTTTTAGACCTCTGCAGGGAGCGGTTGACCACACACACACAAACACACACACACACACACACACACACACACACACACACACACACACACACACACACACACACACACACACATACACATACACTCTAGTCATAACTCTAGTTTTTCTAGAGAGAGAAATAGAGACAGAGAGTGAGAAAGACACAGAGAGGGAGAAATAGACACAGGGAGATACTAAAAGAGAAAAATGGGCAGGGATCTGTATAAAAATATATTTCACAAAGGCTTTAAATGTAATCAATGAGCCTGGGGCACCTGCACTCCAAGCGAATGCTAAGCAGAGACTGAGGGGAAGATTAGCCAGTGTTTTGCTCTGTTCCTCTGTTGCTTGGAACCAGTTCCAAAGCTACGCTCATTAGCTCCTTTTAGTCAATGTCACAAAACTGATCAGCTTTGACAACTCTGAATATAGCAATAATTGGCATGCCAATCAAATATGATGAAGAGAATACGAGACTTTTGCCAAATGTGTTCATCTCTGATAAATATATCTTTTTTGCCACATTGTTTCTGTCTGTAAATTTTGTGTTTAAATGTTCTGCTTGTGGCAATGCTACAAAATGTTGCTATGCCATTAAAACACATTTCAACTGATTTGAAAGACAGAGAGTGAGAGAGAGAGTGAGAGAGAAAGGAAGAGAGGAAGAGAGAGATAGAGAGAGGGTGGTGGTGGTGGTGGTGGTGGAGGGTATGACTGTAAATGGAGGGGGTCACTACTGTCATTAGACGAGGGAAATATGGGACACAATTAAGTCTAGATCAAAAGCACATAAACCCTCCACTCTACAGTCACTAATCGGAGGGCTGTGCGTCATCACAGCCAACACTGTCTGTGTCTGTGCCTGCATGCGTGTGTGTGTGCCTGCATGCATGTGTGTGTGTGTGTGTGTGTGTGTGTGTGTGCATATGTATGTGTGTGCGTGTGTTATAAAAAGCACTGATCAAAGACCCTGCAGACTTCCCAACACTCATGGACGAACATTATAATGTGGGTGGAAAGGCACACATGTACTGCATAGCATGTGTACTAAAAGCCACTACCATGATCAGTAATAGCCTCCTACTCAGCCTTCTCACTGGAGACAGAGTACAGCATAGCATGTGTACTGAAAGCCACTACCATGATCAGTAATAGCCTCCTACTCAGCCTTCTCACTAGAGACAGAGTACAGTACAGTGCAGAAGGCCTTTGGCCATCGACTTATTGGTGCGGAGTTAATTAAAGATCACACAGTAGCTGGGGAGAGAAACAAGTACAGGAGGGGAGGTACTGGATAACCAGGGCTGGGTGGTGACCTGTTATATCCACCAGTTACATTACAAATATATTAAATAAATGTAAGTGTTATTTGCTTGTTTCCACATTTGACTCGTTATATCCACCAGTTACATTACAAATACAGTGGTCCCTCGTTTTTCGCGGGAGTTACGTTCTAAAAATAACCCACGATAGGCGAAATCCGCGAAGTAGTCAGCTTTATTTTTTACAATTATTATAGATGCTTAAAGGCTGTAAAACCCCTCAGTACACACTTTATACACTTTTCTCAGACAGGCATTGGCATTTTGTCATATTTCTCTCTCTTCTACTCTCAAGGTTCAAACTTGAAAGCATACAGCACTTCAGAGTCACACAGCTAGCGATGGAAGATTTATGCAAATTTAACAAGCTGAGCGCATTCTGTACTGTACAGGAGATTGATTGACAATCTTCTACAGTGCCTTGGCCAATCAGGGCACAGAACATAATGCACTGCAAAAAAAAAGCATGCACTAAAAATCCGTGAAACAGCGAGGCCGCGAAAGGTGAACCGCGTTATAGCGAGGGACCACTGTATATTAAATAAATGTAAGTGTTATTCATTTGTCTCCACAGACTTTTCTATGTGCATTTTTCAGGCTCCGAAACTAACTTCAGAATGCAACGTTCATTCTGTTGTTTTGGATATTTCTTACATCTGGTTCGTTGGGCACAATGTGCTCAAATGTGGAACGTTGTTTGTGAGATTTGTTAATGTTCAGTGCCACATGTCAACCAATAAAAAGTAATCAAATGTAACTTGTCGCATTGCATTCATAATGTAATGAAAACTACTGCACAACTCATTAACTTTTTAAACAAGGGAGCTAATCATTTGTAACCTTTGACAGTTAGTGGGTAATGTTCCCAACCCTGTATCTGTATACTGTAAGTAGAAGCACAAGAAGGAAGAGATATTTGGCATAAAACATAGAAAGAACTGAGTATACAAGTGGGTACACAATGCACACAAACATGCATGCAGGCATACACACACGCACACACGCCCACAGACACACACACACACACATGCATGCAGGCATACACACACGCACACACGCCCACAGACACACACACACATACATGCAGGCATACACACACCCACACACGCCCACAGACACACACACACACACATACATGCAGGCATACACACACACACATGCCCACAGACACACACACACACACATGCATGCAGGCATACACACATGCACACACGTCCACAGACACACACACACACATGCATGCAGGCATACACACACGCACACACGCCCACAGACACACACACACACACACATGCATGCAGGCATACACACATGCACACACGCCCACAGACTCACACACACGCCCACAGACACACACACACACATGCATGCAGGCATACACACACGCACACACGCCCACAGACACACACACACATGCATGCAGGCATACACACACGCACACACACACGCCCACAGACACACACACACACACATGCATGCAGGCATACACACACGCACACACGCCCACAGACACACACACACATGCATGCAGGCATACACACACGTCCATTGAAAATCTGCCTTTTTGCTTTTAGACGGACAGATAAGACCTTTATTATAGAGCCCAGACAGAAAACAGCACAACCCAGACAATTGTTGCACTAAAAAAGAGCAAGAACAACAGGTATACTTACTGCACCAAAACACTAGCAGGACTGTGTGGGCACACACACACTCACACACCTACACCAACACACACACACACACAAACACACACACCCACTGCAGTTTATAGACACCCACACAGACAAACACACAGGCATACATTCAAGTAATCAAGGGCAAAAAGCAAGGCTGAGCAGAAAGCAACAGCACTTTCTCCATCACTCCCTTAGCCTTCCTTCCTTCAGCCTTGTCCAGAGGCATCAGTGCTGCATTCCTGCATCTTGAGCTTTGAGCTGCATCTTGCATGTATGAACTGTGCTATACAAGTAAAGTTTATTATTATTATTATTATTATTATTATTATTCCCAAACGCAACCTCCACCCCCTCTCATCCCCCATCACCCGTCAACCACCGCTCGTGGCCTTGTCTAGACACTTCAATCTTACACAACTGCAACCCATGCGCAGACACACACACACAAACTTAATTCTCACTTACTTGCAAAACAAACACACACACTTCAATCTCATACACCTGCAACACACACATGCATGCACGTGTACACAGACACACACACTCACAGACACACACGCACATACACACACACACACACACACACACACACACACACACACACACACACACACACACACACACACACAGACCTCCAAATCCTTTTTTTCTCCAACACATCCACCATGCCTTAAAGGTGTACTTCCATCGTGTTTTCATTAATTTTGCGGTGGTCTCTGGTATTAATGAATGCCCTGTGAGCCGGTTTTGATGAAAAAAATGCTTTAGTGCTTCTGTTTCATGCTGTTCTAGTTTGGTGGAGGAGATGGAGCAGGGAGAATGACAGGTTCTCGGCTATGCTAGTCACAGGCTACAATCATTCGAAGCCCATTCAGTCATAGCGAACCAAACAGAAGACCCTACTTTCTTTCACTGACTAATGGAGGCAATCGAGTTAGAAGAACATTTTCACGTGCAGCATGCATATGCAACTCGGGGTGACCTGCTGTATTTCAAAATAGCAAGTACTAAACGGTTTCTCATGGAAGTACTCTTTTAAAAAAATGCTATTCTTAAATATGCTCGGCCATTTCCCCTCTCGGCCATTTCCATTTATGAATATATCAGTACGTATATCCGCTGTCAAAAAGTGTCTGTGGTTGTGGAGAATGCTCGAAAGACAGTAAAATAATACTCTGCGTATGGAGGCCGGATAACGATATGGAATCTGGAGCCGAGGATTGAAATGTGAGACCATGACGACCTTGCGGCCGTTCCCGTCAACTGTCCGGTCCCCAAAAGACACAGAGGCTGACTGTGGATGCCGAGCATGGCCCAGAACTGGGCCGCCCCCCAACCCCACCTCGGACTGTCCTGGAGTCAGTCGCAGCCACTCTGTCGGGAGGACTGCACCGGTGTGACTTGAAAGGCAGATATTATTTATGTTACTGGGCAAATGAAACGGAAGTTGGACATCCGGTATGCCCAGAGGCTTTACGGCGGGCAAACCTCAAGTTTACAGGCTTACTGCAAAGTGACCTGCAGCTGTGTATGGACAGAGACCAGGCAGCATGCATCACTGGGAAGGTGCACACTTCCCATTTCTATAGATAGAGGGAGGGGGTGGGTGGGAGGGGGTTGAGTTACCCCCGGGATTAGAAGAGGGTAGTGGGAGCAGGGCTGGGAGCTGTGTGCTGTGTGTGGGCGAGGGGTATGGGTGAGGGGCGGCTGGTCGCTTGTATTTTTGGGTGTATGCCGGAGTAAGGGAGACGAGGAAGGGAGGATGTGGTTTATGGGGCCAGCGCGGAGCGGGCGGTAACCAGATCGGCAGCGGTCGGCTCTTCGGACGGTGCTCCGCGTTTCCAGGGAACGTGTGGATGTTGTCCGCACGACTGACGCCTATTTAAAACCTGCCAGTGTGTGATTATAAAACACCCCCTCCAAACACACACACACACCGACAGACACACAAACACCTACACACACACGGCCTCTATCGTACACACCTAGTAAGACCTGTGGTTGACTGGACTTCCTCACAGGCGCCAGCCAGGTAATCCAACTACAGTCACAAATACCTAAACACACACACACACACTTAAGCCTCTCGTGGGGGGACACTAAAAGAGGTCACAAAACAGGATAGGATCAGAAGAGCAACAGGAGATATGACTGCTGTGTATATATGTGTGTTACTGTGTATGTATATGTGTGTGTGAGTGAGAGTGTGTGTGTGTGTGAGTTACTGTGTATGTATGTATATATGTATGTATGTGTGTGCGTGTGTGTATTACCGTGTATGTATGTGTGTGTGTGTGCGTGTGTTACTGTGTATGTATGTATGTGTGTGTTACTGTATATATGTGTGTGTGTGTGTGTTTATACGCGTGTGTTAACGTGTATGTATGTGTGTGTGTATGTGTGTGTGTGTGTGTGTGTTTAACGCGTGTGTTAACGTGTATGTATGTGTGTTTGTGTGTGTGTGTGTGTGTGTGTGTGTTTATACATGTGTCTTCACTAATAGGGTATGATAAATTGTCCTGGGGCTCTGTATGACTATAGCCTGCCGACAGCATTACCTAGAGCAGACCGCTTGCTACCATTTTTAACCAGAGGGGATGTCATACTCAATGCATCGGGTTGCTGAAGCCTCTTTGGCCACTTCTGGTTGCTAAGGCTGTCTAGCACGATGACTAAATGTTGCAGAGTGATTTAATTAAACAGTGACCTCCCAGCTCTTAACCCGAGTGAGGGGCCTTGAATAGACTAATCATGTAGAGACCCAAAAGGACCCAGAAGCCTATTATATTGTTAAAAAAGAATACAGACTCACATAAGTTGTGGATATACTAAGTGACGTCAACTGTGGCGTATCTTCAATAGGATGCACATATGGAGTTATCACTATGGTTACAAACACTCGGTAGCTATGACGACAGCGAATGTGTCAATGTCAGAAACAGTGTGAGGGCAAATCAGGTCTGTTTTTTTTTGCCGATTTCAAGTTTTCCCAATAGACAAACTGAAGGTAGATCTGAAGGTCTGAGTAGTGAGAGTCCAATGTCTGCTGAGTTGATCAAGCTGGGTGCAAACTGAATCCCATTTTCATCTGATTTTAAAGAGCTCCTTAGAAGGTAAGAACTTGATATCAATGTACAGATATGTTGTGATGGTATATTTTTCCATTTTTCTATTTACTTTACATTACATTACACTTACTGTAGCAGACACTTTTACTCAAAGTGATTTACAGAAGGAGGACACAACAAGCCAACAGAAGTGTAGAGGAACACAGAGTAAACTAGAAAAGCACTGGGAGAGCGCAGACCTTTGGCAGGGCAGCTCAGATTACCACCAAAATCGTATCACTTTTGAGTTAGCCCATTTTTAACCTACCCTGAAAATCTCATCAAAATCCATCCATAACGTTTTGAGTTATGTTGCAAACTAACAGACTAACAAACAAACAAACAAACTAACAAACAGCAATGATTACAAACCCTATGCTGGCAGAGGTAACAAAGGCATGGCAAAGTTAGTGCAGCCTAGGGTGAACACAATGAGGGAACACACAAGGAAATAGATGTGCCTCATGTAAGTTTCCCGGAGCAGGGACACTTCATACACCACCACCTCCCCCTTATTCACACACACAAGGACATAGATGTGACTTATGTAAATCTACCTGGGCAGGGACACTTCAGACATCTACACACACATACACACACCCACACACACCCACACACACCCACACGCACACACACGCACACACACACCCACACACACGCACACGCGCACACACACACCCACACACACACACACACACACACACACACACACGCACGCACACACAAGTGTTGGTTAGTGGAGGTTACTTACATATAAATAAATATATTTCATTCATGCACTTTTATCTTAACCTGTGTTGTACTATGTTGCATTGTCACCATAACAATAACATTTTCTGACTCTTAAGACATAGAACACAGCACAGCAAGAATAGTGTGCTTTCAATCCAAAGGACACACAGTACAAGTGAACTGCCTCTAATGCCCCCTCCCCTCCCCTCCACTCCCCTCCCCTCCCCCTTTTCTGCCACCATGTTTGCGAGATTAGAAAGTCAGAGACCTCACTCGCAGTCGAGTGGGTTTAATATTCAAACTCAGGAGAAGCAGCTGGTGCAGCGTGTCTTTCAATTTGAGGTGAACCAGGCAGCGAAAACTAACAACTGCACTACATGAACATGAGGGAAGCAAGTCCACAGCACAGACAGAAACAAAGACTGAGAGAGCCAGAGAGACATGTTATATGCAATGTTACAGGTACTACTCAGAAAATTAGAATATCATGTAAAAGTTGTTTTATTCAGGCAATCCAACATAAAAGATTGAACCCAATACATTTTATAGCATCATTACATGCAAAGTGAGATATCTCAAGCTTTTTGTTGTTGTAATTTTGCTGATTATGATTTACAGCTTATTAAAACCTGAAACCCAAAAAACTGTGAAATAGTTAGAAATAGTGAGAATACTGTGAAAATCTTCAGTATTGTAGGCTCAAAGTGTCATACACTAATCAGGTAAGTAATGCAAAACACTTGCAAAAGGGTCCTGAGCCTTTAAACATTTCATCTTTAAAGTTGATATTGTAATTTTCCGAGTATCTGTATATGCATATCTGAGTGGGGGTGTGACTGTATGTAGTACCTGTATATGCATATCTGAGTGGGGGTGTGACTGTATGTAGTACCTGTACCGTATATGCATATCTGAGTGGGGGTGTGACTGTATGTAGTACCTGTATATGCATATCTGAGTGGGGGTGTGACTGTATGTGACTGCATGTGGCGTTGGCCATAATGTTGCTGCAAAGTTCAAGCCAATAAAGCTTTCTGGAACTGAACTGAAAGCAGTGAGGAAAAAAGAGATAGATAGATAGATAGATAGATAGATAGATAGATAGATAGATAGATAGATAGATAGATAGATAGATAGATAGATAGATAGATAGATAGATAGATAGATAGATAGATAGATAGACAGACAGACAGACAGACAGACAGACAGACAGACAGACAGACAGACAGACAGACAGACAGACAGACAGACAGACAGACAGACAGATAGATAGATAGATAGATAGATAGAGCGAGAGAGAGAGAGCAAGAGAGAGAGAGAGAGAGAACAAGACACAGAGAAAGAGAAACAGAGAGAGAGAGAGAGGGAGAAAGACAGACAGCAAAAGAAGAAAAAGAAAGGGAGAAAGAGAGAGAGATACACAGAGAGAAAAAAGCGAGAAAAAGAAAATGAATAAAGAATGAAAGAAAGAAAAAAGAAAGAAAGAGTGTGTGGTGAGAGGGGAGGAAGGGACAGGTACTGATGCAGCTCCTGAAGGGTCTAACAAGCTGCATCAATATTTCACCACCCCACCACCCCTGCTCTGACAGACAACAGGATGGAAGTGAGTTATTTCCCATGGCGATACAAACAGTGAAAAACATAGAGCCAGAGAGAGAAACTGAGGAGAGAGGGGGGGCAGAAAGAGCAAGAGTAGAGTCAAAGACAAGCTGATGTTTTGCTCGGGCAGTGAGAGAGTGCTGCTTCACATTATATCAATAAGGATTTAAATTCAATTGAAAATAATACAGGGAGATCAACTAGAGGATTGCGAAAACCCATCGGACAAACACACACACACACACACACACACACACAGAAGAGCGAGAGAGAGAGAAAGAGAGAGAGAGAGAGACAGAGACAGAGAGAAAAAGATAGAGAGAGAGAGAGAAAGAGAAAGAGAAAGAAAGATAGACACGCAGACAGAGAGACAGACAGAGAAAGAGACAGAGAGAACAGAGAGAAAAGAGACAGAGAGAGAGAGAAACAGAGAGAGAGAGAGAGAGCAAAAAACAGAAAGAAAGAAACGAGAGCTCAAGCGCATTTGTTAACCTTCAGCCTGGCTGTGAGGAACCAGGAAGGGTTAGTGCCACTGCCGCAGTGGTAGAAATGGCAGCAGATGTTTGAACAGCCTGACGCTAGCATGCACGCAGATGACGTCCTAAGCTCGTGCTTCAGGCATATTGCATGCGACTGATTTCGAGCGACAACACGAAACGCATCTGATTTACTTGCGTCAGTTTGTTTTGCCCCTACAAAAAATACATCAGAGGGAGATTAAAAGTGGGAGATGTTGTCAATCATTCCCCCTAATGGCCTGAAAAACGTGAGTCACTTTGGGTAAAGCATTGAGGAGTTAAAATCCATAAAGTGACATGTGATATAATTTCTGGGTATTCGTTTGACTGGACTTGGGTGTGTGTGTGTGTGTGTGTGGGAGGTGGGGGGGGGGCAACTTCCGCCTACACCTTGAGGTGCTGCCCAGGGAGCTCAGGGAACACCCAAACATATGGCCGAGCTAGGAAGGTGCAGGGCAGCAACAGCCGGAGCGGGCAGGAGGGGTGGGCAGCCTGGCTGAAGGGGCCTGGCATGGCCTTGGGTGGGGCAGGCCGGGAGAGGGCAAGCCGGGGGCGGATGGTGCCGGCCGCTCGAAGCAGAACCAGCATCTTTCCCATCCAACAGATGGCCCTCCATACTGTGTCAGTACTGTGTACGAGTCTGTGAGTGTGTGAGGTGTGCATGAGGTGTGTGTGTGTGTTTCTGTGGTTGTGGTGTGTGTGTGTGGTGTGTGTGTGTGTGTGTGTGTGTGTGTGTGTGTTTGTGTGTGTGTGTGTGTGCGTGTGTGTGCGTGTGTTTGAGGTATATTTGTGTGTGTGTGTGTGTGTGTGTGTGTGTGTGTGTGTGTGTGTGTGTGTGTGTTTGGGGTATACCTGTGTATGTGTGTGTGTGTGTGTGTGTTTTCTGTCTGAGGTGCTGTGTGTGCCTAAGAAACTGAGTACAATCACATATAGCCAAAGGCAAACTGGGCCTCGGAGCATCTAGGGAACACAAGGGCAGATGACCAGGGGGCCTCTGACCAAGGCCTTTGCCAAGACTTCACCGACCCCTTTGCCAACCTCAGCCAAATGTGCCACAGCCGGACGGCACAGATGGCCCCGACTGAAAGGCACTGGACCAGACCGCGCCACCATGGAGACCTTCTACTTGGATTAGTGTTGATCCAACCAATGGGGATTATGGCCTTGGCCCTGAGAAGAGCGGAGGAGGTGTGCTGGTTTCCATAATGACTGTAATGAAGATGGCATGGCAACAAAGAATGCTTTCATCAACCACTATGTGCAATGAATTTAAACCTCCCATGAATTCACATTTAATGAAAAAAAAAAAAAATAAATAAATAAAAAAAAAAAAAAAAATATATATATATATATCAGTGTCTTTAATGTGAGTATTCGGGATGAATCTGATAAAATTAAAAAAAGAAAGAAGAAAATAAAACAAAGAAAAAGAGCATACAAAGGAACCTCCTGCTCAAGTCATTTCTCTGCAAAGTGCAGTTCCCATTCATTATATTACTAATTTACATAATTATAAGTTTCTGTTATTATTCATGTCTTGACATTTTCTCTATATCATATATCCATACTCTTATACCTAATGTTTATCTCATTTTTGTGTATGTACACTGTATATAGTAATGCAAAAACACAAGAGTACACAAGAGCTTTTTTAAAAACAAGTCTCCCTATCATACCTACCTACAAGTCTACCTATCAATTATATAAAAAGGTAACACTTTCTATGAAGTTCGTATTCATAAGACTCTATAACCACATTCATAAAGGGTTATAATGCCTTCATAAAGCTAAATAATGGTTGAAATTGGTATTCATAACAATTTATGCATACTCATGGCTGCACTCGTAGGCAGGTGAAGCTTTATATCCCAGAATGCACTGTGATTTAAAGCTGGAATAAGGTTTATGACACAGCATTATAATGCCATAGGAGGACAGTCATTAGTATGTGTAAATAGTTACGTATACTTTACATACTTTACATATGCATATAAGCCTTAATGAATGTGTTTATAAAGTAAATACAAGCTTTATAGAAAGTGTTACCATATAAAAAATCTGTAGCTTTCTCCTTTGGTTTGTTTGCCACAGGAAAAGAATAAAAAAACACATGTTCTTTAAAACACTCCAAAGCAACACCTCTCTGTGAAAGCGATCAACTCCAGTGCAGTTCTCTGTGTGAATCGAGCATGTTTCAATGATTAACCTCCAAAACACGGCTAGTCTCAGCGCTTGTCTGAAGACATGAACCTGCCAAACTTCTTAAAAAACGCCTTTGTTCTTGCACCGTTAAATCACCAGAGCTCCTTTCATCCTTCCGAGCTTTCTCTTCCCGCACTTTTAAAAAGATGATGTCTGGGCTGAGGTTGAGAGGTTTTGACATCAAGGTGTGTGCATGTGTGTGTGTGTGTGTGTGTGTGTGTGTGTGTGTGTGTGTGTCTGGCAGGGCAGGTGGGTTAACACCTAATGTCCTTATTCACACAGTCAAGCCTGTGAACACACAGCAATCCCACCAGCGCAGCAAGACAAGGGGAGGGAGAGTATCATCAAAACATGTGAAGCGTCAAACACTCAGCATCACACTCAATCTACACGCCTCCCCACCGTTTTTAAAACTGCCTCTGCCTCTGCCACTGTGTGTTGCAGATTTACAGGGAGCATCGACTGTGGTGATGCTACACTTAACATTTACCATCGCTGTTTTATTCATCTGGCATAAAAATCAA
>CM050208.1:14375000-14395000 GCA_027475355.1 Coilia nasus
CGAAGCCAACAGCTCGCTTGCCTTCCAAGTCTGCTGCGCTGAGGAGATGGCGAGTGAATCGAAGTCCCACCAGGTGTTCTGCAGAAGACCCAAGATGCTGCCTCTGAGATCCCAAGAGCGATCTGAACTGCGCTTTGTCTGCCACCAATATTTATACTGCTCTGCGGTGGCTTGCCCCTTCCCATGTTTACCATCTCTTTGGCCAGGTGGGCTCTTCTCTCAGCCCACAACTGGCGAGAAGCCCCCTGCCATCCCGCTTAACAAAAACATTGTTGACCAAAGTGCTGACCAGCAGGTTTCTTATCAAGCCCTAACTCTCAAAAAGCTGTATTTGGCTCATCTTAATCTCTTGGGCACTCTTCACTCCTAACATGTTTGTGAATTATTTTGGCTCTCATGTGTAATGTAATCATGTCTGCTTTTGCCGAGTTGCAACTAGTCGGTGCTCAGTTTTGCAGTTCTCAGGAGGTGCCTTATCACCACCTGACTGTCTTATCTTATTGCCGGTTGGGTCTCTGGGCCTCTTGGGTCTCTGGGCCTCTGCATGTTCACCTGTGACTCCGCTTCACGTACCTCTCCCAGCACCCTTCTTTCCATGTGACAGTGAAACATGTTACACATTCACACATATTCTTTACATTCTCTTTACATTTTCCCAGAAAGCTATATTCAGCTTGTTTTCACCTCTTGAGTGCTTTTGGTATCCTAACGTGTCATTTTGGGTTTTGTCTGAAAGCCAACTTCTCGCCAATTAGCGTTTGGTTTTTGTGGCTGGTGTCTTATCTGTGTTTGACTGTCCTGTCTTATCGCCTCTTGGGTCTGCCAAGTGTCTTGGCTGCCCGCCATCAACCTCTGAGCTCTCCCCTGTGATCTCCGGCCACAGCACCTCTTCTTAACATTTAACAGTGAGACATTCATACATATTCTTTACAAACATCAGAAAGCTGTATTCAGGTTATTTCCTCTTTTGAGCACCTCTAATTCCATGATATCTTAATATGTTTAAATTATTCGTTTTCTGGTTTTCTCCTGCCTAATATATTTATAATCTTTCATTTTTGGTTTTCCTCCTGAAAGCCTATTTCTTTGCCAATTAGCGTGCAACAGGTGTCTTATCTGTGTCTCACTGTCCAGCCTTATCACTTCCTCAGAGGTTCTTGGCTGCCTGCCACCAATCTCTGAGCTCTACATTTTCTGTGACTTGATCCACAGCACCCTTTTGACAGTAAGATGTATTCTTCAGTTACACACATTATTCTTTTCAAATATCAAAAAGTTGCATTCAGCTTATTCTATTCTCTTGAACATGTTTGTATTCTATTTTGCGTCTAATACAATGTTTGCAGTCTATTTTGTGTCTAGTAACATTTTTCTCTGAAATCCTACTTCTTGTTAGTTAGCGTTTAGTTTGCAGGTGTCTCTATCTGGGTCTGCCTGTCCGGTCTTATCACTCCTTGGGCCTGCCAAAGGATATTGGCTGCCTGCCACATACCTCTGGCCTCTGCACACTCACACACACGCACTCTTACTTCTCTCTCGCTTTCCATTTAACAGTGAAGCATATACATATTCCTTACATTTTTTCTACTACATTCCCCCTTTTGAGGCTTACAAGCCTCACACCAGTGTGTAAAGTCAGAGGTATACATGCTTTTGACAGATTGTGTTGTCAGTGGCGATCAAATCAAGGCACTTGACTGAAATGCATAAGATGACAGGAGAGAAATGAGACTGTGAATTAAGGTCTAAGCATGAAGTGCTCACGAAGTTGATCGTGGGCACCTCTAAGCAATCAATAGCTAAAAAGCGTCTCTATTTGAGCATACGGTTAGATATCATATAATCAAATGCTAACATACAACCTTAGGACAAAGTGACTTTGCAGGTGTAAGTTTATACAAAAGGTGATCTCGCTTTGATCAGAAATGAATATGGATTAAATAAACAGTGATCTGTGGGCCCTGATGACAACAGAACCTGTTAATAAATAAACGTCTGCATGGATCTGTACATAGGTGTACAGACTCCATGCAAGACATAGCAGTGTAGGCATCCTCCCTCTGAGCATTTGTCATACCAGGTCAGAGATTCTGGACTGGCAGGCGCGGTCAGGTACATGATGGTGGTTGCGCTCAGTATTAGTATTAGCATAGGAAGTATGACTTCCTCTTAGAACAGGACAATACCCATCAATGACGAGTGTCATCTGACAATCAATTAAGTACTGAGTTGTACCCTCTCTTTTCTTCTTTTGATTTTTATACAAGGGTTTTGGGGTATGTTTGGGCACAGGTCTCAAGCCATCAGGCGCCTCACAGACCAGAAAAACAATTATAACCTAACGTTTCCTATGCATTTCTATGCAAGCAAAAATATTAAAAAACCTTCATCATCATTCTGTCCATATGCACCTTTACAGTGCTATGGCCCACTAGTGGCCCAGCTATGTGTCGGTCGCCATCTCGTTTTCAGTCCCCGTGACTGGCTGGCACGGTTCTTCACCGCCTTTCGACGCAGGTTTTCCTTCTTCAGTGTGGTGTATAGTTATCAGTATTGCATCATGCATGTCTGAGGACAGCGCTAGGCTTGCATCCCGAGTGTGGTGTCTTGTGTTCAGCAAAATGCAGTGTATGTGTTTCTCAAGCCAGGTAGTCGTACAGCTCATGGTGGGGCCACTCGCCTTCGTCGTCAATTAGTTCAGTGATATCCGGTTCCTTGGCTGTCAGGATCAACTGCCTTGCGATCATCTTGGAGCAGGCTTGTCCCAGGCATGGAACAGCGCAACAGACGATCAATGCAACCACAAAGAGTCCCATTATTACACTCACGATTGTTGTAACCAGTGCTGCGCCTATGGACCCGAGCTTGCTTCGTAGCCACTGACTGATGTCTCTGAATATGGACAACCCGGGTAACTTGGGCGGGGGATTCTGGCCAGAGTGGTTCTTCAACTCGAGCCGGAGACCCCTCAGTTTTCTGATGGCGAGGGTGAATGATCCTTCTGGCGCAGTGTTGTGTGAGATGTAAGTACAACAAGTGTCTCCTATTATAGCACACATGCCTCCTTCTTTGGCCAGCATCCAGTCCAGGATTATTCGTTTTTCTCTGGCTGTTCGAGTAGTTGCGTCCAGTTGTTCTCCCAGTTCTGCCAGAGCATCGTCTGTGTGATTGATGAATCTCTGCTGATTGAAGTAAATATAGTTGATCCATTCTACGTTCTTATTGATGGTGACCCAAAGGAAGATGGACTGTAGCCCTGCGGTTACTTCATTCATAGCTTTGTATTCTTCGGGTATACCTTTAGGTTGTCCTATGTTACTCATATAGGTGCGATTGTCCATGAGGACGAACCTACATCCCTACATCCTCAGGGAGTGGTCCTCCATGCTTTTTGTTCTTAGGTGCATAGTATGGGGGTTCCCGGCCATAAGGCCAGGTTCTGAGAAAACATTCAAACTTGAATCCTTTCCGTATCTCACAATCCTTTACTTTAGTTTCAGTCACTAGTGGCCATTTTTGGGGTTGGTCACGGGGTCCACCTGGTTTAGCTTTACAATCATGGAACTTCTTGGGCCATCCTCTCGTCAACCAATTGTATGTAGGTCTAAGATCTCCCGACAGATCGGTCTTCGCCTCTTTCAGGTATGTAACCCACTGGCGGAGTGCCTTTTCCTGATCACTTAGGCATCAGGCGCCAGGTATATCAGTCCTTTTTCATCTGTCATGTCCCAGTCTAGTTGCGTTGAGCCCATGGCTATCAGACACTGAAATGGGGAGTTTCCGCTTCCTCTATGTGTTTTTTATTGATTCTTCCAGGCTTACTGATACTGGGATGATCCTTACTGAGGGTGACGCTTTTGAGCATATATAACAGTTCCCTTCTGGGTACATTGTCTTCACAGTGTATTTTGCCCATTGAAACCAGGTGTTCTCCTTTACTGGGTCTTGCTGATGCAAATCCACTAACTCCTCAGTCCTGGACTCTTGGCTGTTTGTGGTCTTGTCTCGGGCCGTGTTAGTCTTACCGTTGGTCACACATAGCTCCTCTATTTTTACTTTGAGTAGCCGTCCATTACTATCATGATGCTCGGCTGTATATGCACCGGGCATTGAACGAGTGAGATTGTTTAGTATTAGGGAATCATTTTTGACAGTTGCTGTATCGGCAGTCACTCTGTTCCACTTCCTATAGTAGGTACGTCGATGTATCCCGCCCTTATATGCTTCCAAATTAGTGAATCATTCTCTTCTCTGGGGGAATTGAGCATAATACTATACGCATCTCCTTCCTTTTTCCGTACGCATTCCTCTTTCCTCTGATATTCCCCTCCTAACAGTGTCTCCATTTTTATGAAGCTCCTCTTCTTTCTTCGGGGACTAAGTGTCGTTTGGGCTGGGAAAAATATAGTATCTAATTCACCTGGCCTCGGGGCCAGGCTTACGTTGTTCTCATCCTGAGCGGGAGTTGCCGTACCTGGCCCGCAAACCGACCCAGTTTTTGCGCTATTCATCATCACTGTCTGGGAGTATCAGGAAGGTTGTGGAGGATGAAGTCTTTAGGAAAGAGGTCCCCTGGAGCTGGTACCCACAGGCTGGGCTGACCTGCGATGGTGTCTCCGACATCGAGTTGAACCATGGAGTTATCTCCGGCGGTAGACTGGGTGACAAATCCGCTTGTAGCGCTGGGGTGTGTTTGGGGGTCTGCGGTAGTGGCAGTGGGCTGGTCCTGGGGCACACTGCTCGGATCTGCTGTTTCTTGGAGAACTTTACACGTCGCCTCAGGGTCCTTTTCAGTACCCTCCTAAATTGCCTCCAGTCGGGGGCTAGTTCGTCTGAGCGCAGGGCCTGATTAACTTGGCGTTGCTTTGGCGGCCCGTTTTTCGTGGTGCAGGGGTTGACTGAGGTTGTGTCCGTTGCCTGGCGGGTATGATGTCTGGCTCTGGCTTGGTCTTTTGGGTTGCTTTGGAAGGGTGCTCTGACTGAGATCTTTCCCAGTCCCCCATGCTAGGATCCCCTTCCTCCATATCGCCTGTAGGCATAGGGTTGGAAGAGATGATAGGAGGCATCCCAGGCACATGATACCCAGGACTGCTACTAGGGCCTTCCAAGGGGTCCTGCGCCGGCCCCGCAGCCTCAGCCGGCCCACCATCATCTGGGGGGCGATCCCGTCTCTCATCGCTTCCTCCAGTGAGATGGTCTCCTTCCTCACCCCCTCTGTCACCATCCGGTCCATCCTCTGGTCCTTCATCACCCGATCCCCCTTCGTCCGCTTCTCTCTGTCTTGCGGCCCCGTTCGGTCTGGCTGCCTTGAAACAGAAGTTGAGATGATACCACACGTTGGTGCCTTCAACTCTTATTGCAGTTGGTGTGGCGGTGGTGACTTTATATGGTCCTCTGCCCTCGGATCGAGGCAGGACCTTTTAAATACCCTAAGATATACATAGTCCCCTGGTTGGATGGTATTCTCATGAGCCACCCTTCTCAACCGGCTATCTCTTTGCTCTTGACAGTGGTAGATTTCCTTGTGTATTGCAGATAACTGCCGCACGTAGGCCTTCAGTTCTTTCTTAAAACTTTCCAGAGATGGTCCTCGTGCTGCATCTTTCATTCTCGGGGCTGGCATTGGTCGTCCTGTCAAAATCTCGTGTGGCATAAGGTGAGTACTTCTGTTTACTTCACTGCGCATTTTCCACAGTGCTATGGGTAAAGCATCCACCCAATTTAATCCAGAGCTTGCACAGATTTTGGCGATTTTATTCTTGGGTGTGCCATTCGCTCTTTCTACCATCCCTTGGCTCTGAGGGTGGTATACACATCCAAATCTGGTTCGTATCCGAAGCACCTGGGCCACCTTCTGCCATGTGGATACAGTGAAATGTGACCCATTATCACTACTGATGTGTGTTGGGATGCCAAACCTCGGAATCAGTTCTCTTGCGATAAACTTTATCACCGTCTTTTCGTCTGGGCTTGGGCTTGGGCATGCTTCTACCCATCTAGAGTATCGACATATTACCACCAGAACATATCTGAACTTGTTTACTGTCTTTGTCATGTCAATGTAGTCCATTACCAGGTGTGTGAATGGCCCTTCAGGGAGTGGGACGTGGCCCAGTGTTCTCGGGCCTTCTCCCCTTCTCCTGTTATGCTTGGCGCATGTGTCACAATTCCTGAGTACGAATGCTATTTGATCCTGTAATCTGGGTGCCCAGAAACCTTTGTCGCAGATTTGCTTCTTGACTTCCCCCTTTGCACAATGATCTGGATCATGTGCATCCCAGATGAGCATATTAATAAGCTTAACCGGAGCTACTAGAAGGCCTTCATGATTGCGCCAGAGGCCCTCGTGGTCCTTCTTTGCTCCTTTGCGCACCCACTCATTTTCTTCCCAGGTTGAAACATCATGCTGCATAAGCTTTACATCGGCGAATGTAGGTTCGAGGCGTAAAGTGGTGACGTCTCCCCATGACCCATCTGATAGAGCTTTGGCCGTGGGTCTGACTATTGCTGGTGCTTGAACAGTTAGGGGGTCTCGTGGTTCACAGGGCTTATCGCCGCATGTCGGGCATTCGGCCCGTTGGCAGTGCGAGCAGGAGATCGGATCAGGATAATGAAAATGTTCAGGTGAGGAAGCAGAGCACCACCGACAATCGTCGTCAGTCCAGACACACCTGGCAGGGCATCGAATGGGGTGGCCCGTCTGAGCGATGGCCCTAGCGTTTAATGCTGCCTCCTTCGCAACGAAGTCCGCTTGGGCATTTCCCAGTGTGACATAATCTCTGCCCCTTTTGTGCGCCTTGTATTTGCAAATGGCTAGGCGTTTGGGACGCATCATGGCGGCGAGTAGCAGTTGTATTTGTTGTAAATGTTCAATTGGGCATCCGTCGGATTTCTTGAATCCTCGCCGCTTCCATTGTGAACCATAGATTTGACAGACTGCATGTGCGTATGCATTATCGGTGAAGATGGTGGTCTCTTGGCCATCTGCTAGGGCGCAGGCGGCTGTTAGGGCCTTTAATTCCGGTAGCTGGGCTGAACAGGGTTGGGTGCATGATGTGCACATGATCGTTTTAAACTTAAATTTCTCTTTTAGTGAGCTGCACAATTTCAGCCACTCCTACCAGGGTGAGCTCGAAGCTCATCCTATAAAATGGATGGCCTGACAGGGTGACTGTCTGCAAACTTCCCTCTTCAAATTGATGTCTGAACAACTGTGTCGTATTCTTCCATTCTGCCTTTGTCTCTTCTAACATCATAGGTCCTAGATGTCTGCTCCTGTAGCCCCCGGCTACTTGTAGGGTGATGTGTGGTTGTTAATGGTAATGTAGTGGGATCTGCCGGAGAGGTATGAGTTGAACCAGGAGAGGGCGGTGTTGGTGATGCCAATGGATTGCAGATGGTTGAGGAGAATGGAGTGGTTGACTGTATCAAAGGCAGCACTGGTTACCTTAAGGAGAGCTGTTTCGGTGCGATGATGGGTTCTGAAGCCGGATTGGAATGTTTCATAGTTCATTGTTGAGAAGATGTTGATTTAGTTGTGCTGCGACAGCTCTTTTAAGTAGTTCTGAGAGGAATGTGAGGTTGGAGATGTGTCTGAAGTGATTGGGGTCATCAGGGTCAAAGCCAGGTTTTTTAAGGAGAGGGGTGATGGCAGCAAACTTAAGTGGTGAAGGGACCGTCCCAGAGGTGAGGGAGGAGTTGATGGTGTCGGTTATGAGTGGAGCGAGGGGGGTGAGGCAGGCTTTGACGGATAGTCCTTCAGGGGTGCACCCAATCTAGACCTGGAGCTTGCACAGGGCATCTTGCCCTAATAAGTTGACAGCAGTTTGTTCAGAAACTTATATGGGCATTTTAATGGTTTGTCATCCAATAGCGATTTCCACAGGGACCGTAAAGGGAATGAGCTGCACTTGTCCCGAGAAGCCGACTGTCTTTGCTCTTTTCTTTGACATGGGGAGGTGTGAGGCATCACTCGGTTTCACCCACGTATATGTGGCCCCTGTGTCTAACAAGTATTCTACCTTTTTTCTGTTTACAAGAACCTCCAGCATTGGTTCTTCATCAGCTTCTCCTGATATTATTGGGAACTGACCCTCCCCATTCAGCTCCTCTGGGCCTCCTCAGTAGTATGTTCCCCCAAAGGGGTTCACTGTGCCTCTTGGTCCTGGCTGCTGTTCATTTTGTCTTCCATTTTGTTTCCTTTGTGAGCTGGAGCAGTCCCTGGCAAAGTGTCCAGCTTCGTTACAGTTGTAACATGTGAGTGGTATTCAACCTTGTTGCTGATGATTGCCTCTTCCTTGTTGAGGTTGCCTGGGTCTACGGGGTTCCTGGGAGCCCTGCTGCTGTTGCCGTTGATACCATTGTTGAGGCGGTTTTGCTGGATGACTTTGTTGCAGCCAGTGAGGTGGCTGTTGCGTTGGCTGACTCTGTTCTGGCCACTGGAGTGGCTGTTGCATTGGTTGTGGTTGATACTGTGGTGCTGGACCCTGTTGTGTCACTGGCTGCTGCTGTGGTGAGGGTGCTACCACGGCCATTTTCTTGGTCTTTCCTTCTTCCTCTTTTGAGGAGTCGTCTTCTGACAGAGCAAGTTTCTTAGCATTTTTCTTGGACTTCTTCTCTCAGTGTGTCCGTTGGCCATCGTTCATACAAGCGGGGTCGATCCGCCTCTGTGAAGAGGCGTCTATCACCTTTGAGTTTGATGAGTATGTCTTCACCTCTATTGACTCCTCGTAAAGCACCATCTTTCAGTATCACTGTTCGTGGTATACATGTTTCTCTATGCCCCCTTCTTTCAGCCTTGTTTCATTTTCTAACAGAGGTGATGTGCTCTTCCCGCCATCTCCGATCCTTTTTGGCTGGGGCGGGGGTCAGACATGTCCTGGCAATCTCAGCTTCTATTTCTTGGTGTATTCACCATCCAATATCCAATTGCCCATCTATAGCTTCACCATAGCTTCATCCACCCCCTTTCTAGGTCTGGAGTATCGGTCCCCATCAATAGGCTCCTTGTGACTGCCAAGGATGCTACCCAGGCTTGCAGTATTCATGCTTTCTTCATCAAACTCCAGCCTTTGCTTTGTCTTTGTCTTGAGCAGGGTGCAGTCATCTCTTATGAGGCCATCCTTGATTCTTGGTGTTGGCACACTTCTGCCAGTCTGTTTGCCAGGCTGTATCTCTTGTTGAGTGTTGCTACCTCTCTGCTGGTTGCTCTTCCCCTGCATCTTGGCATAGGCCTTTTCTATGAACTCCTCGAGTTCCTTCAAGTCCGACCTCCGTCTGCCTTGTCTCCTCCACTCTTCCTGGCTTGGGGAAGGGGTTTGTAGTTTCTCATGACAGGGCAGTTTTTCTTCTAAGTGGGTGCTTGTTGTGGCTGCTGCCTTCCTAGTCCTCGGTTCAGGGGATTGTAGACTAGTAGTTGTCATCATAGTAGCTTCCTCTCTTCTAGGGGAAGCCCCTGCCTCTAGTTCAGTGTCTTTTCGTATTGCCTTTGGTATGGCTAATTGTTCTTGACTCCCTCCCTCTGGGGGACTCGCTGCTAATTCCCCTGTGTGTGCAGATGGGCTTCTGGGGTCTCTCCCCACTGTGGGACTTGCTGCTGAAGCTATGCTGCCTGTGGCCATGACCTTCTGGTATTCCTGGATCTCTTTTGCACACTCTCTCTGAACCCTGCTGCCTGTATTCTCTTTCTTTCCCATTGCTGTTAATAGTTCTGCCAGTATGGACATATCTCCTGTAATTGGTTTTCCCTTCACCTCTATGGTCACTTGCGGGCACTGACTCACAGCTGGTATGGCAGGATATATTCCCTTGTGATAAGGGGGTGGCCGTGGATCCTCCTCTGGAGCTGTTGGTTGCATGGGGCTGCGGGGGTCATTTTTCATCTGGTCAGGCCGCCTTTTGACCTCGGGGCTTGCTTTTTGCCCTTCTTTATTTGCTTCAACTTGCTGCTTTTTTACCACTTGTTTTTCTTCTTGAACTGCTTTCTCCTTAGCCAGTAACTGGAAGGCTTTCAGAACAGTCAGCTCTCTTTCCCTTTTGTGGTTGTTAATTTTTTCCTCCATCTGGATCAACATGCGTGGATCCAGGGACCCCTCTCTCGGCCAGGGATTTGCATCTTTTTTAGTCCCTTTTGCCCACTTCTCGCTACACCTTTTAATAACACGTTGGTCTCCTCCTGTCCCATTCCTCTCTTGCACCTCCTCCAGGGGTGTCTTCTGTGTTACTTTGCCGGCCATGGTCTTCTTCAGGTTTCCTCACCCTTAGGACTCATCCCTTCTTGACAGTCGACAGGCTTGGAGTGCGAGCACGCCCAATCGGCACTCCTCCCCCCGCTCTGAGGAGTCTGTCCCTTGGGTGAGGAGCCCCTTCTTTTGCTTACGTCTGTGGCTTCTGTTATTCCCTGGGCTGCCCTTGGTTCTGCTTCTGTTAAGGCTTGCTGCCACTGTTGCATTCCTCTGGGGGGTGAAACTGATACAGCAGTGAATTCACCCTCCTATTAAAATAATCACATATGATTATTCATACTGCATTTGTAACTTCAGTATCATTCATTCGAATGTAGTATCTTATAATGTATACATCTCCAAACTCTCAATTAGACTCTGGGGGGGGGGGATGTATCCACAAAGCCACTCATCTCCAATGAGTCCCCACATTTCTCCCCAAAAGCCATCGCTCTCATATGACATAGTACACTCAGAAGGAGCAGGATGTGTGAGCTGGATACGTCCCAGTCACTCTCCCACTTGATATGTGTGTGTGTATGTGCGTGTGTGCATGTGTGTGTGTGTGTATGTGTGTGTGTGTGTGCGTGTGTGTGTGCATGTGTGTGTGTATGTGTGTGTGTGTGTGTGCGTGCGTGTGCATGCATGTGTGCATGTATGCGTGTATGTGTGTGTGTGTGCGTGTGCATGTGTGTGAGTGTGTGTGTGTGTGTGTGTGTGTGTGTATGTGTGTGTGTGTGTGTGCGTGCGTGTGCATGCATGTGTGCATGTATGCGTGTATGTGTGTGTGTGTATGTGTGCGTGTATGTGTGTGTGTGCGTGTGTGCGTGTGTGTGTGTGCATGTGTGCGTGTATGTGTGTGTGTGTGCGCGTGTGTGGGTGGGTGGGAAAGAGGACCACAGGGAGGGAGACTAAGGGAAACACATCCCTGTCATCCTTTGCCATGGCCGAATCAGTGTCCGTGCCTGCACTACCCCAGAACACCCACACACACCCACTTGATATGTTTATTCTATTCTTTTATAGTAGCTTGCTGTTACTGCTGCATTATTCTATTCCTTTTAATTCTTAGGGGGTCCTATCCCTATTTTATTCTCCTTATTTTGTTATCTATCCCCCCTAGCTTTAGCTCATCCCACCTCCTTACTTATATTTCATTACTTATATCATATGATCATTACCAACTAATAATTAAATCATAATTATATATTATCATTCTTGACTCCTTGTTATAACACAATGTTCTTTATAAGTTAGTTTTCATTTCATTTGATCATTGGTTAAAAGTTAAAAGTGCTTTATTTCATTTGGTACATCAAAGTGTTTAATATGCAGAGTACAGTATCTTATTGTTGTTAACAGGCAGGTTATTACTTTATTTCATGCATTGAGACATTTTGTAATACATTTGTCTCTTACTACCTTTAATGTCTTACACTAAAGCCTACTCTCACTTCTTTGGTGTGGTTAAGAGCTGAAGAAGCAAACTTCCTGCTCCCACCTGCCCTCTACGGGATGGGCTTTCAATCTTAAGCTGCTGTCTCTGCTGGGGTATACAAGGATCCCTGCCTCTCTCTGTGTAAAATAAATAAAAATAAATAAATGAACTCCACTTATATATTGCTTCTATACTCCCCTGAGCGCTCAAAGCGCTTTACAGTGTATGCCCAGGGAGGTCTCTCAGAGATAGTGAGCGAGAGGGAGGGAGGAGATAGTGAGTGAGAGGGAGGGAGAGAGTGGAATGCAGCCTCATGATCATCTCTAACTAATCAGAAAGCCTGTTGTTACGCCAACCGGAGAGAGAGGCACGAGGTAGAGGACAGCGGCGGCGGGAGGCAAACTTAAACATAAATAAATAAATAAAATAAAATAAAATAAAGTAATAATAATAATAAAATAAAATAAAATAAAAAAATGAAATAAATAAATAACTAAAGTACAGTCATTAAGTATTAGCCTTACTCACAACGACAGTACTGTCATCAAGTGATACACTGTTACTCAATGAATCACATTCATGGTGGGCACCATAGCCTCTTGGTGTGTACTCACATAGTAGTCTTTTGCTTACTCACAGCAACAGCCCTGTCATCAAGTGATGCACACAATAAATCACATTCATGGTGGGCACCATACAACCACTACAATGTACCTCTAAGGTCTTCCCACTTAGAGGCACTCAAAATCATTTCATGTCATAAGGCATTGTACTAGTTAACATTTCCCGTACTTATTACCCCCACAGTAAGCATCCTCTACTGTCTGGTACTTGTTCCTGGTGAAATTATTTAACTAAACAGGGATCACATTCCCCGGTACAACCCAGTTCTCATTATTCTGATTTTGCAACCTTGTGAGGACATAACTAGTCCCTCTAAACACAACTCTGCGGCATAGAACTTAGCCTTACTACAATGTACCTCTAAGGTCTTCCCACTTAGAGGCACTCAAAATCATTTCATGTCATAAGGCGTTGTACTAGTTAACATTTCCCGTACTTATTACCCCCACAGTGAGCGTCCTCTACTGTCTGGTACTTGTTCCTGGTGAAATTATTTAACTAAACAGGGATCACATTCCCCGGTACAACCCAGTTCACATTACTCTGATTTTGCAACCTTGTGAGGACATAACTAGTCCCTCTAAACACAACTCTGCGGCATAGAGCTTAGCCTTACAGCCCTGTCGGAATTCCCCATCGACTGCCGGGCACTTAAAAGAGGACAGCCCGCTCTGAGCCCCGCCAGCACTGTGGAAGATCAGTCTGACTGCCAGGCTGAAGAGTCTGCAATCACCCCTTCTTCTCGTCCAGTGTGTCTCTATATATAACTGTATACATACTTTGTTCGTTTTTTGGAGGATCTGGATCAGACGGCAGTCTGTCCCAAGGTACCCACTAAGCTCCTGTTGACAGCCCCTAAATAAGCAAAATTGCTTACCATGATTTAGAGTGGGCCCGGGCTGTCACACTAGAGCCAGTCTCCCCTGGGGCAAAACTGCCACTGAAAACCCAGTCCTTTGACCAATCTCGGTGGAACCTCCAAATATGTCGTGGATAAAAACTGCTCTATTGACGCTTAAATAAATTCAGCAAAAGTAGCACTCTGGAATTCTTAACAAAGAGAGACTAGTTAAGACGAGAAGTTGCAGATAATTGAAGAATCTTTATTCACCTCACCACTCGAAGCCAACAGCTCGCTTGCCTTCCAAGTCTGCTGCGCTGAGGAGATGGCGAGTGAATCGAAGTCCCACCAGGTGTTCTGCAGAAGACCCAAGATGCTGCCTCTGAGATCCCAAGAGCGATCTGAACTGCGCTTTGTCTGCCACCAATATTTATACTGCTCTGCGGTGGCTTGCCCCTTCCCATGTTTACCATCTCTTTGGCCAGGTGGGCTCTTCTCTCAGCCCACAACTGGCGAGAAGCCCCCTGCCATCCCGCTTAACAAAAACATTGTTGACCAAAGTGCTGACCAGCAGGTTTCTTATCAAGCCCTAACTCTCAAAAAGCTGTATTTGGCTCATCTTAATCTCTTGGGCACTCTTCACTCCTAACATGTTTGTGAATTATTTTGGCTCTCATGTGTAATGTAATCATGTCTGCTTTTGCCGAGTTGCAACTAGTCGGTGCTCAGTTTTGCAGTTCTCAGGAGGTGCCTTATCACCACCTGACTGTCTTATCTTATTGCCGGTTGGGTCTCTGGGCCTCTTGGGTCTCTGGGCCTCTGCATGTTCACCTGTGACTCCGCTTCACGTACCTCTCCCAGCACCCTTCTTTCCATGTGACAGTGAAACATGTTACACATTCACACATATTCTTTACATTCTCTTTACATTTTCCCAGAAAGCTATATTCAGCTTGTTTTCACCTCTTGAGTGCTTTTGGTATCCTAACGTGTCATTTTGGGTTTTGTCTGAAAGCCAACTTCTCGCCAATTAGCGTTTGGTTTTTGTGGCTGGTGTCTTATCTGTGTTTGACTGTCCTGTCTTATCGCCTCTTGGGTCTGCCAAGTGTCTTGGCTGCCCGCCATCAACCTCTGAGCTCTCCCCTGTGATCTCCGGCCACAGCACCTCTTCTTAACATTTAACAGTGAGACATTCATACATATTCTTTACAAACATCAGAAAGCTGTATTCAGGTTATTTCCTCTTTTGAGCACCTCTAATTCCATGATATCTTAATATGTTTAAATTATTCGTTTTCTGGTTTTCTCCTGCCTAATATATTTATAATCTTTCATTTTTGGTTTTCCTCCTGAAAGCCTATTTCTTTGCCAATTAGCGTGCAACAGGTGTCTTATCTGTGTCTCACTGTCCAGCCTTATCACTTCCTCAGAGGTTCTTGGCTGCCTGCCACCAATCTCTGAGCTCTACATTTTCTGTGACTTGATCCACAGCACCCTTTTGACAGTAAGATGTATTCTTCAGTTACACACATTATTCTTTTCAAATATCAAAAAGTTGCATTCAGCTTATTCTATTCTCTTGAACATGTTTGTATTCTATTTTGCGTCTAATACAATGTTTGCAGTCTATTTTGTGTCTAGTAACATTTTTCTCTGAAATCCTACTTCTTGTTAGTTAGCGTTTAGTTTGCAGGTGTCTCTATCTGGGTCTGCCTGTCCGGTCTTATCACTCCTTGGGCCTGCCAAAGGATATTGGCTGCCTGCCACATACCTCTGGCCTCTGCACACTCACACACACGCACTCTTACTTCTCTCTCGCTTTCCATTTAACAGTGAAGCATATACATATTCCTTACATTTTTTCTACTACAGAAGCTGGAATTATGCACACACCTACACGATCTACAGAGGGTCAGCAGAGAAGACTCTCTGCAGCGGCATCACTGTCTGCTGTGGGAATTACTTTGTCTCACACAGCAGGACCCAGCAGCCCACAGTGAGGACTGCTGAAAGGAACCTGCTGAAAGTCTCTCTTCCCTTCTTTTTTTATATATACTACCCGTTACACTGCCCACACACAAGGCCAAGAATATTGCAAAGGACCAAACATGTTATTCAAAGCCACCCTTCTCTCTCCTGCCACCTGCGGATAGGTACCAGAGCAGCGGTGCCCTCATAGCCAGGCTACAAAAGAGTTTCCTCACCCCAATCCAGCAGGCTTCTCATACCCAGTACCAGCTGTACCCAGAGAGATGGCTGGGCCCCAGAAAAGATCCAGTTATTAGGGCCTCCTCCACAGAAAAAAAAAACCCTATGGTTTTCAATTGACTGGGACTCCCATGGCAGCTGGTCCCTGGAAAGCTTTCATGTTTATCCCCTCTTTTGGGCAACCCTGCCCAGGACACACTGTACACATACACACATACACACATGCAAGCATGCACGCACACACACGCACGCACGCACGCACGCACGCACGCACGCACGCACGCACGCACGCACGCACGCACGCACGACAGCCATACACTTACACACACAATCTCAGTCACTGCTGTTGGGTGTTATGTTTAAATTGGCCCTGATATTTACAATTTACCCATGCTGCCACCCAGTCGCAACTGTACTGCACTGTCTAGGAACATTTGCATTCAATTACATGTCAGTGTTGTACCTTGACATGTATGTTTTTATGCCTATACTCTGTGTTGTTGTTAAGTATATTTTTTATGTACCATCTTGGTCCTGGAGGAATGTTGTGCCACTTCAATATGTACTCTCCTGCACATTAGTTGAATAACATTAAAATAGCACTTGACACTTAACTTAGGCAGACCGATATGAACTGCGACCAGACAGGACAATGGCTCAAGGCTGTGTGTGTGTGTGTGTGTGTGTGTGTGTGTGTGTGTGTGTACTAAGCTTAGTTGTACATTCTCACAGACTGCTTCCACAGCTCCACAAGCCACTAAATCAAGCCCTTACATGCAGTGCTTTTAACACCTAAAAACTGCTTCACAAAGAAATAAACTGACATCTTAATTTTACATCTTACTTCTTCTCTTTTCCTACAATTCCCACAATCCCCTACTTGACCTCATTCCAAATTCTGCAGATGAGTGACTGGGCATCCCCCAAGCCTCTGGTGTGGTTGGGCTTCTTGCACTCTCAATCCATATCGTATTCTGTGATTCACTGATGTGATTTGCATCAGTGATTTAGTGTGTAAATGCACTAAAAACTGTGTGTGTGTGTATGTATGTGTGTGTGTGTGTGTGTGTGTGTGTGTGTGTGTGTGTGTGTGTGTGTGTGTGTGTGTGTGTGTGTGTGTGTGTGTGTGTGTGTGTGTGTGTGTGTCTATAACAGCTACTGGCTGGGTGAAGCCAAACTGTTCAGTCCATATGTGGATTCACTGAACTATTAATGAGATTCTGACACTAGGGAGAGTCACGAGAGAAAGTGAGAGACAGACAGGGGGGAGAGAGAGAAAGAGAGAGGGAGAGAGAGAAAGAGGGAGAAAAAGAGAGAGGGAGAGAGGGAGAGAGAGAAAGAGAGAGAGAGAGAGAGAGAGAGAGAGAGAGAGAGAGAGAGAGAGAGAGAGAGAGAGAGAGAGAGAGAGAGAGAGATGTGCAAGTGCATTGAAGGCTAATTTGGCCTGAGATGTGGTTAATCAAGGACACCACATTAATGCTAAATGAGTTCACGGTTTATTTTCTGCAAGTCTTACCATTTACTGTGTGTGCGTGTGTATGTGTGTGTGTGTGTGTGTGTGTGTGTGTGTGTGTGTGTGTGTGTGTTTATGCATGTGTGTGTGCGTGTGTGTTTATGCTCATTACGCCAACAGAGACACAGCGACTTGATGACACTGACTGCGAGACACAAAGAGGAGACGGCACACACTAGCAGGCAGGCTGTGCCCACACTGCACCCCAGCTCTAGCTGAGCTCCACTTCAGCTCTGCTGGCAAACGTAATGAATGCAGAGGAAGTGCTTTCACAGATGCATAGTGATTTATGACAACTTCACAAAGTTTGGAAATACCAGACAAGTTCAGTGCTGAATAGGTGAGGGGGGCGACTGGAGTGAAACTGCGCTGCAATCTGAAATACGGCCGTAATAATATACGGCTCATAAAAACCTTAACGGACCAAGATGTCATTGCGTCTCACTAATCAACATTTCAAAGAGTAAAAAAATAAAGATGTTTACAGCTTCTACCTCCACAAAACCTCCAAAAAAGTCATCTCTCCCCCTGGCAACAGCAATTTGTCACTTTATGAACAAATTTAAAAAACTTTGGTGCCTTACATACACATGATTATGTGCGACTGCCTGCTGTTTCCTATATCAAAGGTCACTTCTGTCGAGATGACCAAAAACTAATATACTGGTATGTGTTTATTTTGACATCATTACATCCAAATTGAATTTAATTCTTGTTTTCAATGAAGGGTAGAAGTCCACTATCATCAGTCTTATGATTGTTTGAAATTACTGGGTCCGAAAGAAATATTTGAAATTCCCCACAGCCCATTAGATTTCCCAGTGTCTCTCAGCAAGAAGTAAATGTGGGTACTATCCAGTTTCGTCTACAGGACTTGTCCCTCCTTCATTCTACCGTGCTTTTCTATGCAACCAAATTGAGATGTGCTATGTTTGAAATTAGTGACACGGATACCATTCAGCTTTTGACAAATAGAACTTTGTTCCTTGAGAACAACCTATGATGATCAATCATTGCGAGCAAAAGAGGAAATTACAACTAGGAAATAAGTAACAGACTTTCACGGTTCAGTTGCACTGACAAACTGACTAGATATTTGGACTGCCTTGTTTGTAAACACATTGCAGTCTGACAAGAATGACGTGACATGTTCATTGCCACTGACACATTCATAAAATATACTTCTCACTCAGAAGTGTACTGTACAGTTTTTGAAAATTTCAGGATAAGTCAAGACATGCACCAAAGAGACAAAGTATAAAGTGTGAAAAAAAATCTCAGCCACCTGCTACATTGTTTTTAAATAATATATCTCCAGATGGATTGTATGATTCCTGATAACATGCACTGACCTCACAGATGCACAAATACCCACACACACATACACACACACAAACACCCACAGGTTAATTTGAGCTCTAGGCTCATGCGGAGATTGTGAAAGAACAATTAATGCGGCCAAATGTTATGCTATGCCTACAGCGGATCCCACATTCAGACCACACTTTTAAAACGAACAGCTGCAGTAATCTCAAACACATATACAAAAACACAAACCTATGCACAGACAAACATATACATACAACCCCTTCTCCTTTCTCTCTCTAATACACACATACACACACACACACACACACACACACACACACACACACACACACACACACACACACACACACACACACACACACACACACACACACACACTAATGCATGTGCACATGTTCACATGTACACACAAACATGCTCGCACACACACATCCACGCTCGCACACACACACGCACGCACGCACACACACACACACACACGCACACACACACATCCCCTCTTAAACTCACATGCTTAAACGCAAGCATTTGCCTTAATGATCTATGACAAAGTGAATTGCATATGAAGGCACTCATATCATGGCTCGTTACTGCAGTGCGGTTGTCAAGCCTACAAGCCCACCCCCCCTTCTCTCTCTCTCTCTGCCCTCTCTCTCTCTCTTCTCTCCCTCTCCCTCTCTCTCTCTCTCTCTCTCCTCTCTCTCTCTCTCTGCCCTCTCTCTCTCTCTCTTCTCTCTCTCTCTCTCTCTCTCTCTTCTCTCTCTCTCTCTTCTCTCCCTCTCTCTCTCTCTCTCTCTCTCTCTCTCTCTCTCTGCCCTCTCTCTCTCTCTCTTCACGGCGCAGGCATGGAGGGCCTGTGGGAATGGACTGCAGGAAGCAGTGCGGAGCGCTCGGCAGCACTTGAGGACCACCAGTCAGCGTGTTTGGAAAACGCAGAGCGCCATCGTACACATTAGAGACAGCCAAGCTCTAAAGGCTGGCTGCTGCTACTAGATCAACACCAGCCCCAGTGGTTTAGCTATACACACACACACACACACACACACATATATGCGCACACACACACACACACACACACACACACACACACAAAGAGAGAGAGACCAGAAGACAGAGAGAGAGAGAGAATAGAGGCAGGAAGAGACAGACAGACAGACAGACAGACAGACAGACAGACAGACAGACAGACAGACAGACAGACAGATAGACAGACAGATAGACAGACAGATAGATAGATAGATAGATAGATAGATAGATAGATAGATAGATAGATAGATAGATAGATAGATAGATAGATAGATAGATAGATCTATCTTAGGTCCAATTTGCAATCGCTACAGTCTAGTGAAAAGAGAGAGAGCGAGAGAGAGAGGAGAAAGGAGATGAGTCTGCTACTGACGAGTGCTTTTTTAATGATTTAGCGGCTGAGTGGCCTGTTTCGGGTTGCTGGGCTCATGTGGATGTCTATTTAATATGCTCCGTCTAAGCCCTGCTACTGCAGGCTCCTATTTAGTCATCTCTCTCAAACACCTTTCAGCTCAGCATCACTCTCTTCCATCTCTCCCTCATCCTCCTCTTTTTTTCTTTCTCTCTCTTTCTCTCTCTGTAACGTTCACACCATCTGTCCCTCCCTTCTATTTCTCTCCATGTTGATTAAGGCCTTGAGGCTTAGCTGTCGTGTTGGTGTAAAATTGAGTGTTTATGAGACTAAGGCTGCTCTTTTAAACAGACACAGCTGCCTTGATGAGTTAGTTTGTGGTGCGGATTCAGGAGGTGTCTGGTGGGCTGTCTGTCTGAGCAGGCACTGTCTTGTTGTCAACCTAA
>CM050208.1:14397500-14402500 GCA_027475355.1 Coilia nasus
ATAATTATCGATATCGACCGATATGAAACACTTATATCGTGATACAGATTTCAGCCATACCGCCCAGCCCTAAATTCAGCTAAAGTGGATCACTACAGTAGCTGCACATCCATCCCATTTTTAAATTCAATTTTGACCAATCGAGTAGCAATCCTGAGTGGAATTGCTTGAATTTGCAATAAAACTCATCTAAAACTCAAAAATGAAGAAAAAAATGGATCACTAGATGTAGAGCTACACCAGCTTTGCAAAGCATACAATGTAACTGCTATTCATGGTAATATGATTATTTGCCTTAAATCACAGTATTCATGATTTGATTAGACGTTTCCAGTAAAATTGCTCTGACAGCCTCATGTTTTGAACCCACAGCTGTTTAAAACTCCTTTATTTATCAGGATTAAGTGATTAATTTGCATAGCTCAGCGGATAGATACATGCACAGACTTAATATTCTTTTGCCGAATTTCCACAAATGTGCTTAAAATATGCAAATGGAAATTGCTCTTACGCTTGTACTTTCTCTATCTCTGTCTCTCTCTCTTCCTCTACTGTGAATATCAAAGCTTTTTTTGGAGATGCATTTTTATTTGTTTTTATGAACTTGTAATAAAAGCTATTTAAAAGACAAAGTCTCTCTCTCGCTCTCCATTTCTGAGTGTGCGTATGAGAAGGTGTGTGTGGCCTGTCCATCAAAACCTGGAGAGATGTTTCCAAACTGTGTCTGTTGCAAAATGTAGAGAACGAGCACCTGGCTAACAGAAGAGCACTGGTGGAGCTTCCCTCCAACAAAACTCCCACAATGCCTCTGGGGAAACCATCATCTCGCTCGCTCTCGCTCTCTCATTTACATACCGGGGAGCGATAACCCATAAAAAAATTAAAATCCTCTTTCCCAGTTCCACCAAGATCCCTGTCAGAGCCATTAAAATGTGCTGTGCTGTGCTTCTGGCTCCACCCATGATCATCCTTCATAAAGAGTTAAGGTGCTTATATGATCCTCCTTAAAAATAGAAGTGGATAAAACCTTCCATCCATGCGTTCATTTCATCTGTATTTCGCTTAAAAGTACAGATGAAATAGAGAAATATCATGGTAAAGCTCTATATGATCTATGGGTAATTATAAACTAGTATTTAATTTTATTCTATGCTGTAACTAGTGTACATACATGTTACATACATGCATAAAAGGGTGAGTTTTGTTCAATCTCATTGTACATGTGTGTAATGTACATTGTACATGTGTATAGTGTACATTGTACATGTGTATAGTGACAATAAAAGGCATTCTATTGATTCTATTAGGTCTGGCCAGTAGTGCACATGCCTGTGTAAAGGACACAAAGAAACATGTGAGCAGTCACGGTAAGAGCACAGACGCTTTACGAACATAAATAAAGTATCAATTGGACTATAAGTGTAGCCAGTCTATTCCAGCATTTCCCTACTTTACCACTGAGCCACCACAAGATTAGCACACTACTACCTTTTTACAGACTGCAGTGTCATTAGCCTCCCCTGTCCCCACTTCCTCATCAGTGTACGCAGCCCAGCAGTCCCCCGCAGCCCAAGTAGGCATTTTATTTAGACAGAGATACTCTCATCCTGTGTGACGCATCACGGATCGCAGAGGTCATCCACTGATCACCCAGCATTCTCTAGACAGAGGGGTGGATATGGCATTAAGGCTCCTCTTTGTGTGGTGACAGACTCCGAGAAATGAGTGGCAGCAATCAGGAGACTGATGAGATTGTGGTGTGTGCGCCAGCAATCACATGTTCTCTATTAGAAGGGCTCTGGGCGGAGGGAAGACAAAGTGGGTTGAGAGTGCTGGTGGTGGTTGGTGGCTGGTGGGGTAGGTGGAGGTGAGAGGGGATTTCATCAAACGATTTTCAATGGGGCACCGAAGCAGCATGGAGTAGATTAAAATCACCTGTTCCCTTTTGATTCACACAGCAGCTGTCCGTCTGTTACTCTGCTCTCCGCTCTCTCTCAAACACACACATACAATATATGCATACACTCATCTTTTCACACTTAACAGTATATTAAATGCACATAACACACATGACAAAATGCACACATAAAACCCCAAGCATATATACAACTCCCTAAAAAAGGACAAGCATATGTACAACTACACACACACACACACACACACACCGTGTGTAAATTAAGGATTGTGTTAACACACATTTTCTCACACTCAAAACATCTACAGACTCACACAGAAACAAAAGTGTGTAATTAGTTTTTCCTGGACGCCATCCAGCTGTGGTTCGACTTGGCAGGATCTGTCCATTTTAATGACCAATTAATGACCATCCAGTGGGAGAGGAGGACAGGATATTGCACCTGCTTGAAGAAACATCACTATGTATAGCATACCAAGGCCACTGGTTAAAGTTGCCATGGTCACCAGTTACTGTTGTGAGCATCCTAGCGTAGCACCAGGACCCCGGCTCAGAGAATTCACTACCACGAATACTGCAGCTCTGGGTGAGGTGGAATAGATGGGAAGTGGAGAGGCATGTGGGCCAAATGTGGAACGGTTCTGGGCTCAATCTAGACACAGATACTGTTTGTTCCACCGGGACCATTCTGGTGCCGGTGCCAGTGCTAATGTTGAGCTAGTTCTGGTCAAGCACTGGTACCAGCACTGGCACGCATTTCCACAGGCTTCAGAACCAAGCACAGTGACACTCTAGCTCTGATTTTGGAACCAGCAACTTCATGGAGCCATGCTGGTACCAGCTTTTTGGCACCTGTCTAGCACCTGCCACTTCTCAGTCAAAACAAACAGAACCAAATCCAGATTGCACGTGGGCACTGGCACTGGGGCAGTGGAAACGAGCTAAGAGTTGCCAGCACGGCACGCTGGTTTACCGTGCTGGTGTTTTTCACTTCATGGGAAAATTCCTGTCAGGGGCTGAGAGAGGGGCAGGGCAGTGAGGCAGGGGGATGGGGTGGGGTGGGGTTGGGTTGGCGAGGGGGGGGGTGTAGTGACGAGGGGGGAATGGGGTGGTGTTGGTGAGGTGGGGGGGGGGGGGGGGTGGAGTGGGGTGGTGAGGGTGGGGCGAGGGGGTACTCATATCAGCCTCAAGAGGAACTCATCAATCACTTTGGACCAACCGCACTTTCATGGCTGCATAAAATGTTACTATGAACGTGACATGGATGAAGGCTGAAAGACAGAGAGAGACAGGGAGAGAGAGAGAGGGAGAGAGGGAGAGAGACAGAGAGAGAGACAGAAAGAGAGAGAGAAAGAGAGAGTGGCTGTCTAGCCTTGCTGTGAATGACAATATCAGACTGGTTTTTCACGTGATTGCCAGATGCACACTATGTCACACATACATAGAATACTATAATGACATATGTGGTGTGTGTGTGTGTGTGTGTGTGTGCGTGTCTGCGTTGTGAGAGAGAGAGAGAGAGAGAGAGAGAGAGAGAGAGGAGAGAGAGAGAGAGAGAGAGAGAGAGAGAGAGAGAGAGGAGAAGAGAGAGAGAGAGAGAGAGAGGAGAGAGAGAGAGAGAGAGAGAGAGAGAGAGGAGAGAGAGAGAGAGAGCCTGTATAAGCCATGTCAGAATTCAGAAGATGGCACAGCAGTCTTCCAAAGTGATGAGTCTGACATGCTCAGATGAGGGATTCCCATGCCTTACGGCACCCCTAGGGACATTTTTTTTGTTTTGTTTTATTTTTAGCCATTTCTGATTTTTGAAGATTGTGATAGATAGATAGATAGATAGATAGATAGATAGATAGATAGATAGATAGATAGATAGATAGATAGATAGATAGATAGATAGATAGATAGATAGATAGATAGATAGATAGATAGATAGATAGATAGATAGATAGATAGATAGATAGAGACAGACATACAGACAGACAGACAGACAGACAGACAGATAGATAGATAGATAGATAGATAGATAGATAGATAGATAGATAGATAGATAGATAGATAGATAGATAGATAGATAGATAGATAGATAGATAGATAGATGTTCTTAATCACTTTCGATTTGATGTGGTCTTTGCACATGTCTTTATGGGTCCCATGTTGACAACCGACAGAAGTACTCTTGCCCAAATGTAAATACTGCTGACACGGTTAATCAATATACCATTCACATTCAAGAGTTTATGCTTGTTGCAAGGGGTTTTAGGACTGAGAAATGCTGACGGGAATAGAGCATTTATAATAATTAATACAATAAATATGCAAATTCTGTGCAAGTCGGCCTTTATAACAAAATTCCACTTTAATGGGTAGATTCCACCCATGTGTTCCACATCACTGTGTCAGTGTGTATGCATAGGTGTGGTGTGTGTGTTGTGTGTGTGTGCATGCATGCGCATGTGTGTGTGTGACTAATATGACTGGTGAGTTATTGCACACAGTGCAAGCACCCCCATCAAAGAGATACGTCTGTATCTGAAAAGAAACAAGGACAGAAAAGTAAACTCTGAAAACGAGTTTTTTGTCGTGTTTGTGTGTGTTTGTGTGTGTTTGTTTGTGTGTGTGTGTGTGTGTGTGTGTGTGTGTGTGTGTCTGTGTGTGTGTGTGCGTGCATGTGTGTGTGGTGTGTGACGGAGACAGCTACTCGACATTTTGAAAGATCTACTCCTGGATGTGGAGACAACAAGGAAAAAAGAGTGGCAGGACATGGCAGTCCAGCACAATACGGTAAGATTTATTCATAACAAGGTTTTCCCCACACACACACACACACACACACATACACACCCAAACATATACTCCCACACACACACACACACACACACACACACACACACACTACTGGACTACCTGTGCGAAGGTGTATGTATCCACAGTCCTTTCAGTGTCAATCTGACAAACAGGAAGTGTTTAACAGGTGAAGGGGACAGCTCTCCTTTTCCCCTACTGTGTAGCACACATTTGTTAGATGTCATAGAATCCACCTTTTCAGCACACGTTAAAAAATGAAAAAAACAAGGGAACAAGTTCAGTG
>CM050208.1:14417500-14420000 GCA_027475355.1 Coilia nasus
ATCATTCACCCTCACACACACACACAAACATACACACACACTAAGTATAGAAAAACACTACCAAACTTACTTGGTGCTTTGCCTAGCTCTTTTCTTCTCCAATGTCCTTAATGTAAATGAGTCTGCATGAATCTCAGCATCCACAACTATGTCCACCTTCTCACTTGGCAGAGGACAGGCCAGTAATTCGGATGTCTATGTCAGAGCCATATGCCAATATTCTGAGGTACAGAGCAGACACAGACACACAGACACACACACAGACACACACACACGAGGGAAAGAGAAATGGATGCTTGAGGTAAAAGCAGAGAAATAGATGGAGAAGATTGATTAGTTTTCCATCTGACTTTCTTTTGGCAATTTATTAAGTCTGTACGGCTGTGTGTGTGCATGTGTGTGTGTGTGTGTGCGTGTGTGTGTGTGTATGACAGAGAGAGAGACAGAGAGTCAGAGAGAGAGAGAGAGAGAGAGAGAGAGAGAGAGAGAGATCAAAGGCAGAGTGATTATTTGTACCAAATCGTCACCATTTCAAAAAATACTTTCCAATTACTCACAGCTCTCTGAAAATCCTTCATTTCCATGCACACATGTCCACTCTACCTTCCATCTCTATCTCTCTCTGTATACATCCATCTGTCTATCTATGTGGCATAGTGAAGGCCATGTAAGCACACCTGCCCCTCCTGCTAGCTGCCCAGGCTATTCAATCTGTAGTCTTTTTCTGATGTGGATCCAACCTCCCTGGAAATGTAACAGTGGCTTTCAAAATATGACATTGCCGCTTTGCCTATTAGTGAACCTGCTAGCTTGTGTCTTTGTCAGTCTGGCTGATGGACATCTTTTTGAGGCAGATCTACACACATTTACCTGGTTTGCTAGCCAAGTCATAGATAAAAACTCTGCTTTCTGCTTCTTTCATGGTCAAATGTCTAACATTGGTGCCTATTACACAATGGACCGAATTGTTTGAAATGCACACACACACACACACACACACACACACACACACACACACACACATGATGTATAAAACAACTTTGAAAGTGCTGCTTTGAAAGTGCTGCACTGTTAATGATGTGTAACATGAATATGTTACCGTATGGATCGAAGCAGCCGTGACTGCTTTAAAGCACTTTACATTTCGTTACCCGCTGGTTGCCCGTGGAAACTCTTGAGGCTGTGTGAAAACATTTGCCTAATGATGATTCTAAAAACATTTTGCTCCAGTGTTTACCCTCTGATGTTTGAACGTATTAATCAGAGAGTAGATGACCATCACCCGCAGTGATTTTTACTTGACATGAAAGCTGTACATCTATTTGTGTGCTGTGGTGTGGTGTGGTGTGTGTGTGTGTGTGGTGCGGTGCGGTGCGGTGCGGTGTGGTGTGTGTGTGTGTGTGTGTGTGCTGTGCTGTGCTGTGGTGCGGTGCGGTGCGGTGCGGTGCGGTGCGATGCGATGCGATGCGGTGTGTGTGTGTGTGTGTGTGTGTGTGTGTGTGTGTGTGTGTGTATCACGTCTTCCTTCCACATATCTCACTCCTGTCTTCGCTAATAACTCAGTCGCCTCTTTATCTGTAATCTGTGTGCTGGAGTGAAATGGTTTAATTATGTCAACAGTGTTGCCTTCATCAGTAATGACATGCTCAGCCAAGGTGCCATTGTCAACAATCTGGATCATTTGTTAATTGGCTCTAAACTAAAGACAGCTTCATCTGATCTCTGATTGGGTGGATAATTAGCACTCCAGTGAAATATGAGGAGTGTATGGGAAAAACGGGCATAGTCACAAAATTACATTTCTCAAGTTATTCTGCCTATTAGTAGTTGCATTGAAACCACGGCTTTTTCAAAACTAATCCTGTGAATGAATGAGCATAGTCTCAAGCCGGAAGCATTTTAAAATAGCATTTACTTATCAAAATGAAATAAAAAATCATGAAGATATTTACTTATGAAAGTGCATGATTGTGTCAAAACACTACTGTGAGATAGTTGTGGCATTTATGAGAAAAGCAAAAATGACATAATGTTCAGGCTAATAGCAATAAAAGGTAAGAGGATAAATCAGGGCTAAAATACACAGTGTAAGACCTAAAAGAGAGAGAGATATTTTGCAGAGACCATATGTTTGTCAGGAGGTGGTTTGCTAACATGTGGCACTTACATGCTCCAGGGACTGTAGGGCGAATCCCCTGATTGGGTGGTATGTGTTAACACTTACCATTACTGCCACATCACACCACTGTGGGTGTGTGTCTGTGTATGTGTGAGAGAGTGTGTGTGTGTGTGTGAGACACGTGTGTGAATCTAGCACTGCTGCAGGTGTTCTTGGTGTGTGGCAGTCCTTGTGGGGAAGGCATCGGTAATGAGGAGCTGCTGTGAGCCCTGAAGGGAGTGCCAGTGGCTTCTCGGGGCACTGAAAGGGTTAATGTTCCTCAGAGGACACGTGTGTGCTGTAATCATTTAGCCAAACAACAGCACAGAAACTAACCGCATC
>CM050208.1:14425000-14432500 GCA_027475355.1 Coilia nasus
GTGTAAGAACAGTTTGACACGTATGGTTATGTGTGTGTGTGTGTGTCTGAGCATGTGTGTGTGTGTCCGAGCAGGCAACACTACAAGGTTGTCTGCCAGGCTCTGGCTGCACTCTAGGCTTTTAGCCGTTACATACTCAACCCTGTCTGCAGCATTATTGAGTTAAACAAAAGCTTTGTTTTCCCTCCTCGTTGTGTACCCAATTTTCCAGCTGCAATCTCACCCCTCTGTGGGTTTAAGCACCTTTCTCCCTCTCCCTCTCTCTCTCCCTCTCTCTCTCTCTCCCTCTCTTCTTCCCTTACTCCATCCCTCCCTCCTTCTCTCTGTGTCTGTCTTTCTTTTGTAATGCATCAAGGTCAGGTTAGACATGCATGGTGTTGTTATTGACCAGTAAATAAAATGCAGGAGGAATGAATGTATGTGTGTGTGCGAGTGTGTGTGCATGTGTGTGTACAGTATGTTTGTGTGTGTGTGTGTGTGTGTGTGTGTGTGTATTTGCAGTAATCTCTCCTACACCTGATCCTGTTATGTGCTCAAGCTTAAACTCACAGTCTGTCATTCAGTGCAGGCCTGACAGGTGAGGAGCACATGCCCCAACAGCTCTGCGCCAATCAGCAGCCGTATAAACCGCAGAGTGACAGATCAGTCATCACTGTTAGTTTGAGACACACTTTCTGACACCACAAATTAGTCCATCACAGACAGATGGTGCGAACATCACACATCACATACGACTTATAGTTCACACACACACACACACACACACACACACACACACACACACACACACACACACACACACACACACACACACACACACACACACACACACACAGGTGGGATGACACTTGACAAATGAGATTTGAAGCTTACTAACAACGTTACGCTTCCGGAAGTTCAGACCACCATTCTGTCATTCTGTGGGGTGGTGGGGGGCACAAGACGAAGCCTCTAAACTATAAAATGTGTTTATGATGCACACATGCACTCTCTCTCCTCTCATGGGGATCCTCAGACGGCCCTCCCCTGCAGCCCTGTTCAAAGGCGTAATGGCTGTCTGAAAGAGGAGAGGAGAGGAAAGAAGAGTAAAGGAGAGGAGAGGAAAGGAGAGGACAGAAGGCTTGTGGGGCTTTGTTTTATGTAATTTTCTGTGAGTTCTGGCGTAATGGAAACTTCAAAGTGGCACCCCGCTTCCAGCCATCCCGGCTCCACCTCACACAGACAGATGCCTCGCGCGCCTGGTAATCACACTCGGAGGGAGAGATGCAGATAGAGAGCCACACGCCGGGAGGAGCGAGAGAGATAGCAAGAACCAGGTGGGGAGGAAGAGATGGGGAGAGGAAGGGACAGGAGTGGGAGGAAAAAGAGGAAGAGGAGGGAAAGGAGGAGGAAGAGGAGAGAGAGAGATAGAGAGAACGAGGTGGGGAGGAAGAGGAGGGAGAGAGATAGTGAATACAAGGTGGGGAGGAAGAGATGGGGAAAGGAAGGGACAGGAGTGGGAGGGAAAAGAGGAGGAGGAGGAGGAGGAAGAGGAGTGTAAGGAGGGAGGATATGCTGAAGAAAATGAGAGCAATTTTCTTGCTTTCGAATTGATTGTGGCGAGAGTGTTGTTGGAAAAACACCTCTCGTCTCGCATGTCATTGCACAGTGTGATGCCAACTCCAAATGGACTCACTGGGGACACGCTAGCAACAACAGAAAACACATCATCACCAGCAGCAGCAACTATTCTTGTTTGTTCAGGGTTTGCCTGTACCAGGGTTCGAATTATAAATTTGACCCTATGGGGGTCTCTATCTTTAAAAAAAAAAAAAAAAAAAAAAAAAAAAAAGCAAAACGCACTGTCCTTTTTAATTTTTTTCGCTGTGAAGCCAAACGACACAAGGCCAGCCAGTGCTGTTTTTTTTTCGGTGGCATGGCGGAAAGTTTAGGCAACCTACGTATTATTTTTGTATTTCTAAAAACGCATTACAAAATGAAGGAAGATTGATATAAGATAGGAGGTAGATGAGAAGTCTTCTTCGGACTGAACGTCACGTTCGCAAGCCCCAAATTTCAGATTTGCGCGCATAGTGGTGTGATGGTGAATCAATATCACGTCGTAATTCAATACAAAGATGGCTGCATGGTGATCGTAAATGAAGCGAATTTTATTTATGTTTATATGGTGATATATTTAAGCTTATCATGGTAATATGACATATTCGAGAAGCCTCCACAGTAAATGAAATTTGCTTCTTTCATTGGAGCCTGAGGGTATGGGAGCTCAGCTCTCATTGGCTCCCACGTAATTCGAACTTTGGCCTGTACTCTTTCTTACACAGAATTTATATATGTACCGATGCCACAGAAAATGCAAATGTATGAAAATGTCGTCAAAAGAGCTAAGTTGGTTGCAAGTAGACTTCCTGTGTTGCATACAACTTCTTTTTTACTACCATGGCCTGGATGAATAAGAATCTTCACAGACAAGTGAAAATGTAGCAGTAGCATGTGGTTTGTATGTTGAGCGCTTACCCATTGTGTGATGTCACTTCCTGTCTTGCAGCTCCTGGGCATGGCTTTCTCCATGACGCTGTTCCAGCAGATCCATCGGACGGGGAAGAAGTACGACGCTTAACGGTCCTACGCTCCCCCAACCACCACCCACCACCACCACCAACCCCCCTGCCTCCACATCCCCGCCATAGCCACCCTCCACACCTGAGGAATCCTGGGATAGACTCTGGAGGACCGTGTTACAACTCATCGTCTCCCCTCATCAGCGTCCTGTGGCCCCGATAGCTTCGTTCAACATGTAACCCCCTCCAAGTCCAAAACAACACCCCCCCCTCACACACACAAACAAACCCAACAACTCTCAGCTCAGCCACCCCGGAGGAGGGGGCCCCAGCCCCTGCCCCAGCCCCAAACACCAGCACCTCAGCTCACTCCTCTCTTCACTTCACTTCTCGTTTGCCAAAGAGAGACACAAGAGAGCGGAGGAGAGGAGCGCTGGCTTTCGTCAGGGTGCACAAGAGGGTGGCTGCCTGGCATTATTTTCCAACAGAAACACACTCGCATCTTTTCCCCACCACTGCCAACATAGTCCTGCCCCCTGTCCCCCCCCCCCAAATACCACACACATGCACACACACACACACTTCTTTATCTTTGACAAACTGTTTGCAGAAGGAGGGGGGGACAAACAAATATAAAACATCCCAACAACTTTTCTGAAACTGGGACAGCTTCCAACACAGATTTACGGAGACACTCACACAAAACAAAACACACACTTTGCCGCTTCCCCACCCCCCTCTTTTGAAAGGCAAAGGAAGGACACTACGAAAGACGAAAAAGAAAAATGAAATGAACAGACACAAACTTATGTTGTCCGGGGCCCCTCTTTGCCTGTTGTGGCTTTGTACGTGAGTGTAGCTTAATGGTAACAGCCCCACAACTCCCCTCCCCACCGCACCCCAACCCCCAAACAGCCCCAAACAGCTCCAGCCCCCAGTGTAAATGATTAGAGCCCTCTTTCCTTTAGCATGCTTAAATTTTCTACTCCCTGGACTCTTTTCCATGTTCAGTGACATTCATTTCCTCTTCATTTTTTTCCCCCTGACCTGAACAGCTGTTATGCCCCCTCCATACTGTACGTGTGATTTATTTTTATGAACTTCTTGTTTGGGTCTGTGCACCAGTGGAGGCAGTGGGTTATGCTGTGCTGGTGGTGTTGGTGTTGCTTGTGGCCGAGCGACAGGCCGATGTGGCATCGGATCCCGCGCCAATTCTCACCAGATCAGGCCCAGATCCAGCTCCAGTCAACCAACGTTTGGGGTGGGGGTGGAGGTATGGGGGTGTTTGGAGAGGTGCGGTCATGGTGGGAATGGACATGCAGTGCAGAGTGGTGTGGGAAACTGCAGAAAGTGCGTGTGTGAGTGTGTGTGTGACAAAGAAAAAAAGCAAACATCTAAAGGCGGTGTCTGCAAAAATTTAACAACCCATACAAGTCTGACAACTGCACAGCTCAGCTCAACTCCCTCAGCCCCACCTCCAGCATTAAAGCTAATTGACCAGCATTATCAAGCACAATATTCCAGACATAATGAGTGGCCATGCTGGCCCCAGTAACATCATCTGAGAAAGGAAATCTGTCTTCATGAGGGCCAGTGTCCAAGGCGTGTGTCAGCCAGCAGGCCTCTGGAGATCAGACAGACAGCTGTCAGTGTCGCCTCTTTGTGTGTCCGCCGGGCAGTATCCGGCAGATGGAGCGACAGGCGTGTGGGTAACTCAGACATACCACTCAGTCTCAGAGGAGAGTGACCACCCATGAGTACCACTCACAGTCGCCAGCACCACCAAGGCTGTACCCAGTGTAGTCATCCATCATCTTCATCTGTCAGTTGGGCATCAGGGCAGGAAGGGTTTTTTTGTTTGTTTGTTTTTGTAGGGTAAGACCATTCTTCTTCCACCCTGCTCTCCTACAATAGCTGTTCCTTGTGTTGTCTTCCATCACCATGTCTGAGGTTATCAGGTTCATCATGCAGATAAAAGCAATCACGACCTTCAAATAGGCTGCGTTGCAGTCTGTTGTCTGTTGCCACTACATCGGTGTCTGTATCAGCAGTGGTGAGGGTCAGCCAAAGTATCTATCTGTCTGTCTGTCTCTGCCAGGGCCGGTGGTGGTGTACTGGATCAAATCAAATGCAAACGAAAGAACGTCCAGCTCATCGCTGAGAGTCATAATTGCAGCCCACACATCGCTTTGAGAACACACGCATACCGTATTCCTCCACACACACACACACACACACATGCACACACGCACACACACGCACACATGCACACACGCACACACACACATTCCCTTGCTGACACACTGTTTAGCAGTTGCTTGCTCATCATAGCACCTACATTATAGGACAAGTGGGGAAAGCCTGATTGCTTGGTGGTCATTATCCACAGTGGAATGGCTTCAGAATAAATTTAGCCTGATGACTGTTTGCGGTTCAATGGTGGGATAAGTGAGTTTTTTTTTTTCTTTCTCTTTTTTTAACATCGGGACCAGGAAGAAGCTCCGCTCTAGTCTTTATGGCAAAGGATGGAGTGATACAGAGACTGAGCGAGAGATGAGTGCAGGAACTGTGATAAGTTATATAGTGCTGCTTCATGATATGTTGCTGAAGTAGACAAGAAAAAGGAAAGTAGTGTTCAAGGAAATCAGCTTACCCAGGCACATCTTCTCACTCAGACACCCCCTCTCACACAGCAGCATAAAGATAGCCAAACACACACACACACAATAAAACACACACAAACACACAATAAAAGTCCCACAATCCCTCACTGGGCCTTAGTTAAAAACCCTGTAGAGGAAAGCGCTTTAGAGGCAGTGATGCTGGACTCCTCACCCTTATGTCTGGTCGGGGTCCCAGGGAGACGACGTGTACAACACTTGTCTTTTACACACGCACACACACACACACACATACACACACACACACACACACACACACACACACACACACACACACACACACACACACACACACACACACACACACACACACACACACACACACACACACACACACACACACACACACACACACGTCATCCTCAGAATACATCTGCGCTACACAGGCTGTCCATCATGATCTCTCTACTCTCAGTTTCATCAAGTCCAGCGAGTTTCGTATAACTTGGCGAACATTTGCTTGTATTTAGTGTGAAGTGGGTGTTTAGAGTGGAGTGCTGTGATGCATAACAGCCCAAACACACATCACACGTGACAATGTTTGACGAGGAGTTGATTTTCATTAGTGTTAAATTTTCTCCTCTAAACAATGCCATAAAGCGGAGCAGATGGAGGGAAACAATTTGGTCCTGCTCGCTTGGGTAGCAGATGTTTGAGCTGACGCTGTTGTTTATCGGCATGTGAGTTTCCTGACCCATGCGGCAGTGAATAGCATACTTGACTTCCTCATCCGAGCTGCAGCAAGCAGAATCACTGACAGTGTGCTGGGATACCGGCCTAGGTGCTGAGCAGTTAAGCACTACTAACCAGAGACACGCTATCCTCTGAGATGAACTCCCATGTTTCGTGTTCAAACAGCGAAAGACAAAAACATATAGCATAGAGTTCATATTGAGTTCAATATAAAGCACCTGGCCAACCAAGGGCAAGGCATCATCTTCTGAGATCCTAGCTTCTCTTTCATGGGATAATTCATGAACCAACATGATGGCATTGTGTAATTCTGACACCTTTCCAACCCTCAAAGTACACCCTTCACCCAGCCCCCTCCAGGAACCCACCTCCACTGGTTAACATGTTTCATGTTCTGTATTGAACCAATACTGTCTATAATCATTTATATTAACAGTGCAGGAAAAAGTCAAGAGAAATGCAAACTGCCTGTCACTTTAACACAAGTGTTACATTATGTTACTTCTTTCATTTTTTGAAACTTGTTTTTTTTTGTAAATTGGTTGTTACTGTTTGTTTTATTTGTTTATTTGTTGTTTCCTTGTCTGTTTTTATACACCACAAACTTCTTTCCATGTTTAACTGTGCAGCTTTTTCATTTTCTGCTTTCTCGCCTCAGTGCTGATCCAAAAAAACGCTGTTTGAGATTCCGGCGTTTGTTAGCGTTCGCTAATGTAATAACTCTGCTTTAGCTAAAGTGTTAACCATCTGTTCTGCCATGTGTGGTCTGCTATCACTGCTGACAATATGAGAGAGATAGATGAACCATATAGAACCAGACCTTCAAACTCGTCACTGGAACATCACAGGAACGTCAAGAATGGCGGCGCTCTGCGTTGTCCTCCAAGCTGTTGTCATGGAGACACAGGCAGATGGTAACCACCTGCTGGAGAGAGCCAAGAGGGATTCGTGAGGAGTTGTTGTAATCAGGACTGGACAATCGTGACTGTGGTTGTCCTTCAGCTTGGTACTTTTTACACAACACTCCTGTCATCCGCTCTCAAGCACCAGAGGACACACACACACTCTAACACACACACACACACACAGATGTAACTAGCATACACCGATACACATAGGGCTGCAGACACAAGGTTGTGCATAAAACTTGGTCCAAATGTCCTGTGATATAGTTCACAGAAAGAAACAGCAGTGAGGAATGTTACTGTGATGGTATTCTCCCTGTTGTTTTAGGAAAATCTAACTTGACATGTAGGAAACAGATCTTTTTTTCTACCCACTTTTTTTGTCTGTCACTAATTGCTTATCTCATAGATTTGTTTTTTTTGGTTGTTGAATTGTTTCCTTTTTCGTATTGTTCATTTTGAAGAGCAGTGTAAAGTTCAGTTATGTAAATGTTGTTGTATGTTAGTACTGTATTTTAATTTTAAAAATCACTCTTGCCGACTGTGGTGAGAGATGTGTTTGAATTTGGTACGAATAAACCTTTCCACCCATACCCCACAACCCCCAGATACACACACACACACACAAATACGCACATCCTCTCTCTCCCACTCTTCGAC
>CM050208.1:14435000-14440000 GCA_027475355.1 Coilia nasus
ACCGTAGGTCGGGCGAATGACGTGACGAAAAATAAAAATTTTAATTAAATTTGGGCGGGTGGCAGTTTAACTACTCAAAAAAAAATAAAATAAAAAATAAAATAAAAAATATATATATATAGCCTACATTGTTAAATATGGCGGCTCGGTGCGGCTTTTATAATTAGTCAAAAACCGTGGGTGCAAATGGGTAGCAGACAGATGATGAGTTCAGTGATCCGGTTGCGGATGAAAAAATAGCCGATCAGTGCATCGCTAACAGATAGATCTTAAAAAAAGAGCACAAAGCGGTGTTCTTACTGATGACCTACCTCTTATTTAGTTTTCCTTGCTGCTGCTGGATGGCTGGAGGCAAACAGGATAGCTGTGGCCTCAGTCACTCAGACAGTCAGAGAACAGCCTGGACATAAGCAGAACACTCACCATGCATCACCCAACACACCAACCAGAAGGCCTCCAGCTGTACAAACTCTGTATCTGTGAGAGACAGAGAGAGAGAGAGAAATAGAGAAAGAGAGATAAGAGAGAGAGAGAGAGAGAGAGAGATAGAAGGAAAAAGAAACAAAGAGAGAGAGACAGATAGAGAGACAGAGAGAGAGGAAAAGAGAGAGAGAGAGAGAGGGAGAAAGAGAGAGAGAGGCTGGTGTGTGGGCTGAGGGCCATCAGAAAAGAGCAAAGCAGAAAAAAAGTGTATGAATTAGTCATGAAATCAGTTCTGTTAAATAACATGTGCACTTGAGGTCCTGATTTCTTTCTTACCCAAAGGATTTGGGTTTTGTACACATCAATTTGTGTTTTCTTTTTTCCCCAGCTTTCTAGGAGTGTAACGCTTTCATCCAGTTTGTCGAGATCCCTAGAGCTTTTCAGTGATCTCAATCTCATCTCTTTTTTTCCCCTCATTTTTTCTTCTTCTCTTCCCTTAATCCATGATTGCTATGGCGTGGGTGGATGGCAGCAGCATCACACCCACAGAGTAAACCCAACCAGATGACCTCACAGCCACCACCAAAGCCAGTGGGGGGCTTTAGCGAACCCCCTCTAAGCCCAGATAGCACCAGAGCTTGCTGGCCATTCAAACACACACACACACACACACACACACACACACACACACACACACACACACACACCGTACTTCCTGGGTGACGCAGTGTGGGCACGTCAGTATGGTAACGTGACCCGCTGTGTCCACCTCCTGAGCTGTGTGGGCTAGGAGATTGGGTGGGTGCTCACAGCGGAGGTCGTGCCAGTGCTAATGTCAGCTGTTATCCCTTCCCTTTTTTAGACAGCGAGCATAAGCTCCCATATACATGCGCACGCATATTTTGCACACGCACACACACAAACAAACACACACACACACACACATATATATACACACACACACCAACAGCAGCTGAATCCCACGCCTACACAGTGGTCAGAGTGGATGGTGCCTCGGGCACTTCATCGCCGTCCGAGCGAGCGTGTTATTTTTGCCGCTGGAGATTTGCCCCCTTTTCTCTCACTCTCGCTCTCTCTCTCTCGTTCCCTCTCTCTAACCCTTGCCGAGCGCAAGCATGGACCGGGACCTAACCCTGAACCGGGCCGAGACCTTCTCCTTCATCAACCCCTGGATCCGATACTTCCTCTTCTTCTTCAGCTTCTTGTTCTGGGTGAGTGTGTAAAGAGATCCAGGCCCCCAGAGAAAAACAAACACCAAGCGTGCTTTTTAAAGGCCTTGGAGAGGGGAAGAGAGAGAGAGAGAGAGAGAGAGAGAGAGAGAGAGAGAGAGAGAGAGAGAGAGAGAGAGAGAGAAGAGACAGGGTGAGAGAAATAAAATAGAGAGAACTGCAAAAGGCTACATAAAAAGAGAAGGAAAGACAGATGTTTATTGATGTTGGTGCTTGTTAGACATGTAACGCATATAATGTGTGTGTGTGTGTGTGTGTGTGTGTGTGTGTGTGTGTGTGTGTGTGTGTGTGTGTGTGTGTGTGTGTGTGTGTTAGAAGAAGAATGAGAGTGAAACTAAAAGGCTGAGAGAAAGTAATAGATGTAGACATTTTGCACACTTTCCTCATGAATAAAACATGGAGGGTCTATAATTTGGAAAGCTTTTGTCGGGCACAGTCATTGAGCGCTCTTATTGTTAGGCTTCATTGTTATGCTGTTTTTTTTTATTTCATTCAGATCAGCACTTAATCAATAGGACTACTGCCATGGCACTCGCAATTTACATATTGTTGCAATATGCGAGAAGCAGCCGGAAAAAAAAGTAACAGCACTGGCACAAAACCGTGTGTTGGAGATGAGTCCCCCCATCATGGCCTAGGATTCTGACGTTTGTTTGCGTTTTGCGCTGATTCATTGAATGCTTTGATTCATATGAGGCCGATTTCGCCCAGAGCCGGAGATATTCATTTTCTCTCTTTTTGTAAACAGATACAAGGCTGCACATACAGACACACATGTGCATGCACACACATACACACACACACACACACACTGCTATACACACATGTGCATGCACACACATATACACACACACACACACACACACACTGCTATACACACATGTGCATACACACACACACACACACACACACACACACTGCTATACACACATGTGCATGCACACACATATACACACACACACACACACACACACACACTGCTATACACACGTGCATGCACACACATATACATACACACACACACACACACACACTGCTATACACACATGTGCATGCACACACATATATACACACACACACACACACACACACACACTGCTATACACACATGTGCATGCACACACATACACACACACACAAGAACACACTGCTATACACACATGTGCATGCACACACATACACACACACACACACACACACACACACACACACACACACACACACACACACACACACACACTGGACTATATGTCACCAAAGTGAACTGACAGCTTTGTCTAACATTGTCTCTGACATAATGTGTGCACATGGTGTGTGTGGGTGTGTGTGTGTGTGTGTATAAACATACATAAAGTTCCACTTGGAAAGGTGAACATCCCCACAACTGTATGAATAATCATGAAGTGCACTAATGTGTGTGTGTATGTTTGTACGAAATGCATGACAAATGTGTTTGTGCGTGTGTGTCATTTGCATGTGCTGACATTGTGGATGACACACAGTCACGTTGACACTCAGAACACAGAAACACAGCCCAGCCAGCCCAACTGCCTGTCCCAGTTCGGGCCCTGTGGGCTGGGTTTGTTTACCGCGCTGACCCCTCCCCCACCCCCCCCCCCCCCTCCCCTCCCCTCTGTTCCAGCCGGCCGGCTCTAATCCTGCAGGCTTTTGTTTGAGAGGTTGGCCTCTCACTAGCCCTCGCAACGCTGCTGGAACCAAACACACGAAACGCCTTTCAGATGACCAAAACACTGGAGACAACAAACACACACACACACACATACACACACATACACACACGCACACAAACCTGTAATTCTGCAACAAACCCACTCATACATAAAGACACAAAAAGTCATGCACCCACGAGAAAAACATCACACTTAGATGCACACAATTGTCCCCTGACAAAATCAAAACCCAGGCTCACTAACACAAAAGCAACAGAGACAGGCATAGACACACACAGACAGAGACATACACACACACACACACACACACACACACACACACAATGTCACTCTGGTACAAAAGCAGTCTTTTCTCGCTGCCGCTCCATTACCATGGCAGGAATGACATCATCTCCGCACGACAGGAGAGGCGCCCTGCCGGCTGGCTCAGAGCGGGCGGTGAAGCGCCTACACCACACACCAGCGTACCACCACACACCAGCGCTTCCTGCCCTGCCTGCCTTCGCCCGCTGCATTGCTACTCACCGCGTCGCGCCTACAAACCTCCGAGCCTCATCTGAATGCGCTAGCTGCAGGGAGCCGCAAGCCCGGCTGTCACCTGGTTGTCAGGGAGGCCTGTCTAATCCACCCCCCCTCCAAACACCACCATCTCCCCGCAACCGGACCCCCACACCGCTTGCTGAGAACTCATGGCAGCCCGTCTGTCCGCTCATCCGTCAGTCAGTGTGTAACTCAAAAGCATTGAGTGAGCATTTGCTGGTTTGTTAGAATCCACAGCACGACTGTCCCCAGCCTGTAGTTTCCAGATTGGGGAGCCTTTTGGGGGTTCCACACAGCACAGCACTCTGAAATATGCTGCAGTAATGCGAGAGCCAAAAAGTGAAATTTTCCTCCACTGCAGTGTTACTAGAAACAGTTGCTTGGGAATCAATGTAAGGCTCTTTTGTTTGTCATAATACATCACAACTGACTTCAGTTAATGACCTCTGACAAAATGTTTTCTTAATCCAGTGCTTCCCTTTAAGGTTAGTGCTAACACACAGACTGCCTGCCTTCATTCAGGTGGAACCATTTTAGTAACAGAAAATTAGATGGTTTCACTTGAATAAACTTCGAGATTTAAGGTTATTTATTCATAATAAACACAGAAAACTTCTGTCTCTCTTTGTCAATGTTTTAGATAAGTGAGGTTTAAGGACAGGTTAACAATCTAGTCAATCTGTCTCTCCCCACAGAGAACAAGCAGAGAGGATTTAAAATATGTCTATGACAAAATATGGTGCTGATAGAGAAAGGTTTGATGAATGTAAATACGTGGCAAGGCCCCTGTATGCTAGAATTCATGCTCGTACATTCATTCTTGTTGGAGATGACCAATGCACACTGTAACCCACCAAAATGAAAAATAAAGAAAGAAAGAAAGCTACATGCAATGCTACAACAATATTCAAATAAATCTGAATGTAATTTTATTTAAACCAATTCAATTTAATAACATTTTAAACTGAGCCAGTGGCAATGCAAATGCGAGAAAAAGTGGTGTGCCACAAATTACATTAAGGTCGTGATTTTAAGTTATCAAAGAAGAAAGTGTGTATATTATCCTAGGGCTGTAAGCAGTTGGAGCTTCCCTGTG
>CM050208.1:14445000-14497500 GCA_027475355.1 Coilia nasus
TCATTCGCAACAGGACACAAACAATTTCAACGTGTAACTGAGTGTCAGAAGAGATTCAGCGTGTTAAACAAAATGCATAAGCTGTCTGTAGCCTCTCCTGTCTCTGAGACTTCTTATTTGCCTTCTAAGTTTACAGTGCAGCTCCTTATAATGATTTGGGGAAGCTATTTCAACTCACTGTCCTCCGTGTTGGTTTGTTTGTGTAAATTACAGGCATAGGCCCAATCACTACAGGTGGATGTAATTAAGATCAGATGCAATCACCTCACAGTAGTGCCATATTGCCCAAGACAAATATCCTGTTTATAGACAATATACTTTATCTCATCTCAGGTTAACTGAGATCCTATCTGATCCCTTGCAATATGCACTACGAGTGGTTAGTCAGAAAGATCCAATTGTGATCGAATATGAAGAAAAAAATCTGATTCGTACTGCAGTCTGCACACACCATAGACGTTATGTAGCGAAAAGATGTGTGGATGGATATGTGTGGTATGTGGTAACAAACTCTCTGCCAGTAGCAGGCCCTCTAAAATAGACTCTTGACCCCTGACCCCTGACCTCTGACCCTGACCCCTCTCGTAGTCCCCTCAATCTGTTTTTCACTTTTCTCTTCCTCCTCCTCCTGCTACTTTTTGGGTTCCACACCACTGTCCCCACTGTCCTCCATAGCAGTTAGTGCCCCTGACAGTGAGGAGAGGGGAACTCGGTAATGCATTAAGAAAACTGAAATTAAATTAACCCTGTGTGACCCCTCTTATTTAAATAAAGACAAATATAATAATATACAGTAGTAGCTCCAGAATTTTCATGCTCAGCCTCTCTCTCTCTCTCACACACACACAGTTATTCTTGCTCTCACCGTACTCAACACACACACAAACACACTTTATCTTCCACATACACGTTCACACTTACACACACCTCTCTCTCTTTCTTTCTCCTTCACACATACACCTCTCCCTCTCCCTCTCCCTCTCTCTCTCTCTCTCTGTCTCTCTCTCTGTCTCTCTCTCTCTGTCTCTCTCTCTCTGTCTCTCTCTCTCTGTCTCTCTTACACACACACTCACACACACAATCTTTCTCTCCCAGTGCTCCCAGCCCTCATCTTTTGCTTCCTCAACCCATTCCTTTTCCTCTTTATCGCTGTGTCCCATGAGCACTCCCACCCATCCTTTGCCCACCACCCCTCCCCCCAACCAACCCATCTGTGCGCATTAGCTAGGCCTACACCAGATACACAGTGGCGCACCACGCTTCAGTACCCCTTCAACTATTTAGGCAGGACCAATGCCATATGTACATGGAAATGTGGTGTGTGTGTGTGTGTGTGAGTGTGTGTATGCGTGTGTAAGGGTGTGTGTGTGTGTGTGTGTGTGTCTGCCTGTTTGTCAGTCTGTCCTAATACCATGATGACATCATGACATAAAAATATGATTTCAACCCCTAGACGCGGGATGCCCTTGGAAAGTTTGTGAAGAAAGCCATTGTGCACTACAGGGACGACCTGGACCTCCAGAACCTCATGGACTACATCCAGAAAGAGGTGACACACACACAGACACACAGCCAGGGGAGGCAGGGCCCTTTCTGACAGCACTAATGGATTAATAGCAGTGGGTGGGCCCATTTAAAGACATTATAAAAATCGAATCTATTACAATTAAAGAGAATCAATTCAATTTGAATTGATATTACAATCATCCTACGTTTTGAACCACCACCTCCCCTCCCCCACTGAAACTGACACTATTGGAATTAATATCATTTGTAGCGTGAAGGGGGGGTCGTTGTCTTTCATAGGGCTTGAAATGTCTAGCGGCTCCCTGGTATAAGTCAGTCACCATAACCAGATGCTTCCCCTCCACTAAGACAGAGACCATATAATCATTGCAAATACACACACACATACACACATGCGCACGCACACACACTGCATCTATAATTACAGACTTGCATTTCAGCAGCGCAGACCAACAGACGATTAAAGCTCATTTGATCTAAAATGCATAGGCAGACAGCTCTGCACATACAATAACTGATACAAACACCTAGGCTGAGTTAAGACTGCCAGCCCAATTCAGATATTTAGTGTATCCATATTGTATTTATGTAGCTTGAATCCTCAGTAGATGTGTTTTATTGGAAATGTGATTTTTTTTTTATCTAAATGTCTTTTGCCAGAAGTCATTCAGCGTGTTAAACAAAATGCGAAAGCTGTCTGTAGCCTCCCCTGTCTTTCACAATTACAATTTGTACAAAGTTCACAGTGCAGCTCTGCATAATCCTTTGGTGAGGAAGCGAACTCAACTCACTGTCCTCCATGTTGGTTTGTTTGTGTAAATTACAGGCATAGGCCCAATCACTACAGGTGGATGTAATTAAGATCAGATGTAATCACCTCACAATGGTGCCATATTGCCCAAGACAAATTTCCTGTTTAGAGACAACAAACTTTATCTCTCGCACACTCACTCACACACACACACATTATACAGTTATTAGCTTCCAAACCTAAAATTGTCCATACAGACACACATTGAAATACCATTGCACATCTTGTGGCTATGTCCTACACACACTAAGAACCATTGACAGTTAACCACAACTCACATAAAGCAAACCCAGTCTATTCACAGAGACACATTGAAATCCAGCTCCATACAGCTCTCAAAAGCAGTATTGACATGAGAAATAAAACATGTTTGAAGCACTCCACACACCAGACTACTACTGCATTCACACACACCAAGGTCTCCCTATGCTCTCATTAGAAGCCATTTGCTCTCATATCCAGCAGAACACAACACCAGCCAACAGATCAATTGACACACCAAACAAAAACAACCTGCACAGCAGTACAGAGTACAGATAAGACTCAAACACAGACACAGACACACACACACAGACACACACACACACACACACACACACACACACACACACACACACACACACACACACACACACACACACACACACACACACACACACACACATCCAGTACATGCATACAGTGAAGCACCACTTTATCAATAAAGAGGCATACTATCACCAGAGACACAAACACACACACACATAAATACAGATATTACACAGCAACACTGCACTGAAAAGAAGAAGTAGAACTGGAAAAGACAGGCACACACACAGCTACAGAGATGAAACATAACCTGAGAAATGTAGCAGACAGATACTTCCACTCCCTCTTGCACACACACACACACACACACACACACACGCGCGCACATGCACACACACAGACACAGGCTTCTGAATAGAAAATGAAAAAAAAAAGATGGACACAGAAACACAGTGCTCTGAGAAACAGACATGTAATCATCACAAAAACACACAGGTACTTCACATCAGCTAAAGACACACTGATCACACACTCTAGACTGGTCATGTAACACACGTTGACCCATCCTAGTCAACCACATTATAGATAGATGGAGACACTACACACAGTACAAGTAGATGCCAACTTGCCACAGAAATACACCCATGCCCAGTAGATCAAGGGACCCATAACTGGCCTGGTCCAGGGCTGACCTCTCAAGGTGCTCAAACACACATGCAAATGTACATACACACACAGGTATCCACACACATGCACAGGTGCATAAATACACCCTATATGCAAGCACAATTTGAGGATAGACCTCTCTCAACTACAGTGCATACATACACACACATACAGCACTGTGCAAAAGTTATAGGCAGGTGTAAAAAAATGGCCTAACTAGGAATGCCTTCATTTATTTTCATCAATAAACAAAATGCAGTGAATGAACAAAAGAGAAACCTACATCAAATCAATATTCGGTGTGACCACCCTTTGCCTTCGAAAGAGCATCAACTCTTCTAAGTACATGTATACTTGCATACAGTTTTTGAAGGACCTCAGCTGGTAGGTTGTTCCAAACATCTTGAAGAACTAACCACTGATCCTTTGTGGATGTAGGCTTCCTCACATGTACAACCAATTTGGTATAATTGGTTGATCATACACCTGACTATAATCCTAAAAAAATCCCTAACTTTGTGCGTACCCCGTTGTATGAATTGATGCTGGTTTGAAGGCAGCTGCCTAAAACTTTTGCACAGTACTGTACACTTATAAAGATGTGCACAGACATACACAGGTACAGACACGCACACACACACACACACACAACGCTTTTTAACTTCAGTGTGACCACACACACACACACCCACCCACCACTTTTTAACTTCAGTGTGACCACACACACACACACACACACATACACACAATGACACAGGTGTGCACACACATCCCTATAGCCACGTCCAGGAACAAACTGCTCTTAGCAATATCCAGGGACAGACTGCTCTCACCATAGCACAATTCCTATAATTACAATTTAGCCAGAAAGCAATAGCACATTCCATCCCTCAAGACTCCATTCAGACATAATAGCAGTCTTATGAATTAATTCTGATTTCCAATGCATAAGGCCAGACCTTACCAATCTAAGTGGACATAGTCCAAGAGGCAGGCCTTTTTAGTTCTATACTCTATCCACTGCAAAGAGAAAAAGTGAAATGCCCCATGACACCAGTTTAAATGCAGGCTGTCCTGTTGCTTTTGTAGATGTGCTCGTTATGCCAGTATGGTGAGGTTTAGTTTACTGTGAACATAACGAGTACTCTCTGTACTACACGGCACAGACATTTTTGCACAAAATAAGTATTGTTAGATGAAAGATTAGGTAGAATCATAATGTTTCATCTCTCCAAACCTGAAAGATGTATATTATACAGGATATATAGACAGATTGATAAATTTTATATTGTATGGAGTCGGGAGCTGGTTAGTATTGGGTATGAGAGTGTGTGTAAGATAGCGCTGTAATGCAATGTATGTACAAATGCAATGTGTGTGTGTGTGTGTGTGTGTTTGTGAGTGTGTCTCTTTATGCATGTCTGTTGATATGCGTCTGTGTGTGTGTGAGCATGCACATGTCTCTACGCATGTCTGTTTGTGTGAGTGAGTGAGTGAGTGAGTGAGTGAGTGAGTGAGTGAGTGAGTGAGTGAGTGAGTGAGTGAGAGAGAGAGAGAGAGAGAGAGAGAGAAAATGTGTGGGAGAATGTGTGTCCTGGTGGTCCGTCTAATCCTTCAGCTCCACGCTGGCTGCTCTGGCTAAGCTTCAGTGCAGCTAATGATGAAGGCACAGGGGACGCAGAGAGAGTCTGAGCGAACACTGACTACATGTCTGGGGTTCTAATAATAAGTACCTCACGTTTCCTTTCTCTGCCACTCCCTCTCCAGCCCTCCTCTCTCTCTCTCTCTCTCCCTCTCTCTCTCCCTCTCTCCTTTTGTCTCTGTCAGTCTTACTCTCACTTCATCCTCCCCACACTCGCCCTTGCTCACACTTGCTCGAAGCTTCTCACCTTCCTTTCGTCTTTTGGGATCGCAATAATAAGTACCTCACGTTCCATTTCTCTGCTACTCCCTCTCTACCCCATTCGTTCTCCATCTCTCCCTTTTCCTGTCTTTCTCTCCCTTCATCCTCCTGACACTCTCCCTTGCTCACACTCTCTTGAAACTTCTCACTTTCCATTCGTCTTTTTCTCTCTCTGTCTCTGTACTATTGATCGCTCTTTCTTTCCCTCCTCTACTTACTTATCCCTTTCTCCCTGCCCCTCTCTGCTAGTTTAAATGCTGTGGCTGGAACAACTACACCGACTGGTCCTGGAACCTGTATTTTAACTGCACCGATGCCAACCCAAGCACGGAGCGCTGTGCAGTGCCCTACTCCTGCTGTACGCCTGTGCCAGGAGAGGTGAGCGCATACAACAGACTACCGTATACATTACATTACATTACACTTAGGCGACGCTCTTATCCAGAGCGACTTACAGATATTTACAGGGTTTCAGTTACAGTCCCTGGAGCAGTGTGGGGGGTTAGATGCCTTTCTCAAGGGCATCTCAACCATGGGTGGGGCAGGATTCGAACCGGCAACCTTCCGATTGCCAGACCAACTCCCCAGCTGTATACAACCGATACAACACCACCACCATAAGACATATACTGCAGCCTTAAAACTGATACAGCTACACAAACAACAACCTTCCCACACAACTACAGCGCATATAACAGACTACCGCATACAACCGATACAACACCACCACCATAAGACATATACTGCAGCCATAAAACTGATACAGCTACACAAACACAACAACCTTCCCATACAGCTACAGCGTCATATCAAACAACACAAAAAGTGCTGCTTCAAATCAACTTTTAAATACTGAAGAATATGTACAAAAATGCAGGCTGCCTAGACAAACCACTGCCAAGGTACAGTGTAGGCTAGTCTTTCTCGCACAAGTTCCCAGTTCTGTTTATGGATTCTACATCCATTCCTACAATCCTCCATTTCCTTGAAAACAAGTAGGAAAAACTTTTTTGTATGCAGCGGGTGTGTGTTTGTGAGTTGGCAGTCAGCAGGCAGCTGCCAGCTGATCCCAGCGTGGCTGGTATGGATTCCTCAAAGTCTGTCCCAAGCAGCTCTTTGTTGTGTGTGTGTGTGTGTGTGTGTGTGTGTGTGTGTGTGTGTATAAGTGTTGTGGGGTATGTATGGGATACCTTTTTACATTACTGCGGGAGCAGCCATTTCCTTGGTATGGCTGCTGCACAGCACTCGCTGCATCAACACTTTTACAAAAGTAATAAAAAAGGCAGAAATATCCACACATCTATCGAGTACAATGTACCAAACAAAACCTATACATCCTAACTGCTCGGCTGCGTAATACCCTGCTCCGGCTTTCCCTTTCTGAACACGAAGAGAGCACCGTGGGGCCAAAGGGGTTTTCATAATCAAACGCATGATTACGGTATAGATCACACTGACCAGGTGACCTGTGAACTTTAGTTGTCCCTGCGATCACACTTGGGAACGAAAGGGGAGGGAGGTGGGAAAAGCACACTGGGATGGCTGTCATCTCTCTGGCTGTTTCGGCTCGATGTGCCGGCCCCATTAGCGAGGGCCTGCAGTGATTATTGTGTCTCAGCGAGCTTATGATGACCTCTCATCTCACTGAGGTCATGAGGCTCTTACAAAAGCAGCTTTGTGCATTCATGTATTTAGCAAGGGACTACCATGCTTTAGACTTCCAGAGAACAGAGCAGATATGGATAGATATACCAGACACACACATCCAATGCCAAATGTTTCTCTTGACTCCCATATATGGGGCTCGCAGGTGCAAGTTAGACATGATACATGATTAGGTTTTTGTGCACCTATGAGTCAGATAAGTGATGACAATGATGTTAATCTTGGTGGCGGTAATAGTGACTGTGACTGTGATGAATTGGGTCCATCGGCCATATTAAGTTTGTCGCACAGCAGATCCAATAACGCAGAGAGCGGCAAACAATTTGTGACCTTTGAGTGCTGATCTGTGAAGAATAAGGGATATATATCTCTTATGGGCTCTCTGCCTCAGGGTGCTGCAGCTGGAAAATGAAACACAATCTTGTCGTGGGGGTGGTTCTGCCTATGACATAGACACTTATCCTGTGCTAAAGCAAAACTTCATCATTCCCCACTTAGGTACTCACTGATTTTATCCTGGTGAGCCTGTTGTGCTTAAATGCCCTTTTTATATCAAATAAAATTTGGAAGGATTTTGAACCACCACCCCCACTGCTTAGTTTGGGTATACTGCTGCCACCTTCTGTTCAGCTTCCACAATAAGCTCAGCGTCTCAGTCCTTATGCAGCACTACTTAAAGGAGAACTTCGATGTAAAATTAAAATTTGCAACTAGGCTAAATCAATTTTGCTCCTCAGTAAACATACCAACTCGGTATGATGTTTTAACATGCCAATTTTCATTTTACACCGAAGTTCTCCTTTAAAGGTGTACTTCTATCATGTTTTCATTAATTTTGCGGTGTTCTCTAGTATTGATAATTGCCCTGTGCGCTGATTTTTGATGAAAAAAATGTTCTAGGGCTTCTGTTTCAAGCTGTTTTAGTTTGGTGGAGGGGGTGGGGCCGGGAGAACGACACGATTTCACCAGAGGCGTGACACGCTCCCTGCAGCTTTTTTTGCCCCACAGTCAACTTGATAGCAGAGTGGGGAAAAGTCAACTTGACAGCGCTAAAACTGCACACAGAATGTCTTCGGAGATACAGCCTTATGTGTTTGATCCTGAATCCGAAGAGGAAAGAGAGATGGCACAAGCACAGTCGCTTCCTGACCGTTTGTCAATGAACGTTTCTGAATGGTAATATTTGCATGACAAAACAGTGCAAGTGCCCGGCTAAATGCAGTTCAGTCATTTAACTAGCCTGCTAATCTTATGCGAGTCACAGGCTAACATCATTTAAAGCCCATTCGGTCAGTTTCTCTTATATGTATTTTCACGTCTGCGTCACGCCGAAGGCCCTTTTCGCATTGGGTCATTTTTCCAGCCTATTGTCTTCTTTTGACTGATATAGAAAATGGGGGTAGAAAAACATTTTGATATGCAGTATGCATATGCAACTCCGGGTGACCTATCATATTTCAAAAGAACAACTACTAAACGGTTTCTCGTGGAAGTACACCTTTAAGAGTTAAGTGGAGGGTTGAGTGATATAAATGCCATTTAAACATATTTAAATGACAAAACAGCTTTTAGTCCCCTTTGTTTTGACGATTGCGAATGTTAAGGACGTGTGTACTTTATCCACCTTTTTGACTCACTACATGACTGGTAACACTGGTTAGAGATACCCTATACTATAATACTCTCTCAGACCCTACAACCTGTACATCATGACAACGTCCACCTGTACTTAAGTGACATGAATGACTGTTAACTCTTAACCCTTTCATGCCCGTGGTTGTTTGTCTACCCAGGCAGTGATCAACACCATGTGTGGCTTCGGAGTGCAGACACAGAACTCCCTGGAGGCCAGCAAGTCTGTGTACGCGGTGGGCTGTGCCGACCGCGCCGTGATGTGGATCGAGACCCATCTGCTGCTGGTGGGGTCACTGGCGCTGGGATTCGCTCTGCCACAGGTAATGCTATGCATTACATAGTTCTCTCTCTCTCTGTCTCCCTCTCTCTCTCTGTCTCTCTCTCTCCCTCCCTCTGTTTTACATCCACGTGCACCCACACTCATATACTCAAACATGCAAAAAGCATGTGCTACCCACACACACACACAGTCAAGTAGGGCCAATACTTTTTATGCTGTGCAGTGCAAAGCAGAAAGACTATGCTCAGATTGGCTTGTTGTTAATCATCTTAATTTGGAGTGTACTATATTCTGCTTTTTTATGTGCAGTATTCACACATAAAAGATGCACACATATGCACATACAGTTGACACATCTACAGTAGGCTAATGAGAGAGAGGCACGACTACAACGTTAAAGAAAACAAGCTGTAAAATAGATCCAGGCTTGGTGTCATACAGATGTAATGTAAGCGTCTGCGATACATACATAAACATGCGGTTGCATATGCACTGCATAGATGTACACCTATATCCGTACAGACGGGCTTATTCCCATGGACACAGTAGAAATAGTATAATGTATGCACAGTCCGCCTACAGCAAACACATATGAATTTGGATCTAAATCTGCATAGCTGTTCGGTAGGCTTTTATGCCGACACACAGTGTGGTACTAATTAGCTCTCTTTTTTTTTCCCCCGATATGCACTCATACTCACGTCAGCATGCATGAACAACAGATGTGGCTGTTTAAATACTCTTGGTTTATTCCACTTGTACGATTTCAAGGGTTTTGTTCACAATGGGTTCCACAGGCAGGGAACACACACGTACTGACAGGAGTGCAAGGGACCCCATGTAGTGCCAGACAGGCATGAGAGACGCACCTTGTAGCTGGCCAATGTGTCTGGCTGTGGAGGACGACGTGTTCATCACCTTCATACTGACAAACCAAAACAACTTCACCCCCACACCCCTCTGTACGTCATTCACAAGGGAGAGGGGAAAAAAACAACAGAGCTGAGCTGCTTTTACCATCACCATTTACAGTGTCTTTAGGTATTTACCATCTCTCACACACTCACAAAATCACATAGATACACACAAATGCATACAAACACAGAAATACAAACACACACACACACACACAGACACACACACACACAGAAACACACACACACACATTCTTGTACTCAAGCATCCTCTGCCCACCCTGCCTAGATATCAACAGCCTACGCAGTAAATTACCCATGAAGCCGTCGAGACAATTACATTACTATGCAAAAAGGCTTTGATGTTGTGTGATTCCCATTTTTAGCACGCCGGCCCTTCTTTATCTTCTCCCTACCTGTGCACACCACCGCTGTTGTGCAAGTGCATCTGGACCAGGTTCCTAAAAAGCCAGATTTAGAAGGGACCTACATTTACTTCGCAACAGACAAAAACAGCCACACACACACACACACACACACACACACACCACTGAACCAGCTGCACTCATGCAGAATAATTTCTGCACACTTGGGTGCCAATTGTTCACTTGGCTAATTTGAGTTGGAAACAGCGGTCGTTAATGTCACTATGTGGTGTCAAAAATAATTACCTAAACTTCTAACGCTTAACTGTTGCTGCTCGTCTTGCATGTGGTCCTCACAACTGCTTTGTGCATTTCAAAACGCAGCATCACCGCAGATGCAGTTCCTACAAAGAACTTTTGAATTCCCTCATTCGAGGCGTCATGGAGACTTGCCAAAATAGAATGTAGGGACACGTCAGAGCGACTCCTCTCGCGCCAGGAGCGCATCTGAGCTGACACACAGCAGCCCCCGTCTCGAGTTTCCGCCACTGTGTTTGCGCGGCTGGCGTGTTCCGTGCAGCGACGGTGGATGATATTACACAGAGTGGAGATATGGCTCCAGGCCAGCTGGCGCCGCCTTCAAACGCCCTGTCGGGATGAAGATTTCACGCTTCGGGGTGGGAGGGAACCACGTCTTGCTGGAGTCTCTCCACACAGATTAATGCGACAAGAGGAAAACGCTGCATTCTTTGATGAGTGCACCACCTTCGCCATCGGTAAAAGACTCTAAAAGACATCTCTTAGCTGGGTGCCAGATTGGTCTCTGGTCTCAGTGGTCCAGACAATGCTTGTAAAACAATGTACAATTTTACAGCAGGATTTTTTGAATCTGTATGTGTGGTTGTTCTTAAGGCAACACCTGGCTCTGTGGGCTGCACAAAAGCTGCAGTGTAAGGACTAATGAGGCCAGACTTTTTCCTGGTTTATCCTGTAGATCAAATGTGTTTTACATCAGAATTGCATAATTAGTTTCATATATTGAATTATACTGTACATTTACTAATTATTACCTGTACAATTATTAATACCACTACTAGTAGTAGTAATAGTAGTGGCAGTAGTGGTGATGGTAGTGTTATATTAACAGTGCATTTGTTAACTTACTAGATTTGCTATTTTGCTATAATTCAAATTTCTTATTTTATAATTCCAAAGTGTCAGTCATTCACTGGTGAAGGAAAGTTAAAGGAAATTGTGACATTGATTTTTTTTTCTTCTTGTAGTTTGCCAAACTCTAAATGTTCTAAATGCGTAGACTTGTTGTGACTAATGCAAAATCCCTGAAGACATAATCAAGCGAATGTGAAGATGAAGTTTGATCTTCTAGGCCTGTTCCCTTCACAGACTTCAGCAGTGTACGCATGCAGCAGTGTACATATTCAGTAAATATATGGAGGGGTCGTTGTAATGCAATTTCAAAAATCATTTAATTGGCATCTTCTGATTTTTTTTACAGATTGCTGGAATTGTGCTTTCCCAGATTCTCATCTCTCAGATCCAGAATGAGATCAGCTCATTGATGTGATAAGGGACCAGTAAAGAGAGAAGTACAACTTACGAAGATGATAAAATGATGATTAGGAGAATACTCATGTTCTTAGTACTCTGGAGGCTCAATCATGTGAACTTCATAAGCTTACTGCTGAAGGGCAAACTTAACACAATACACCAAATAGACCAAAATATCAGCTAATTGCTGACTTACTGCTAATTATTTATTGAAACGTGTGAATATTTGACAATATTTTATGATAAACATTTTCCACTTTTTTAATTATTTGTCAGTGACATTCATTTGGTAATAAAAAAGTTAAACTTTTAAAAGGTCTCTCCTGTACATTCTCTTTTAGATGTGTTTTTTCATAAACTGCTGCTTAGAACTGCCATGCCATTAAAGGTATAACCATCATGACCAAAGTACTTAGAGTAGAAAAAATATTCACATTCTAGTAAAATGCACAAAATGTTGTGTCAATGAAGTAGTTAGATAATTAGCTTAATTTACTTTGGTGGTTTAATATGACATTAATCTGACAACAGTTCATTGATCTCTTCACATTATAAGGTACAGTAATACTCCTGAGACGTGCTTTACATTTCTCCCATTTGACAAAAAATAAAAAAGGAAGATTTCATGTCACTTGAGATGGGCTGAACCACTACTCTGTTGGCTTCTATAGTACTGGAAGTGAAATATTTAGGCTGCCTAAGTGTATGGCAGTTTTGAACTCAACCCTTGTTAAATGTGCAGTGAAACATTCTGGGCTGTGTTTCCTGATAACACTGTCTTTTGTCTGCTGAAGTTCCCAGGAAAAAATACTATAGTTTACTGCAGCGTTTACTGTAAAATACTATTAATGACTATAGTTTCATATAGCATACTATAATATAGTGCGGTATTTACTACAGTAGTTACTATAGGTTGTGTTATGTTATAGTAAATACTATAGTAAACACCACACATCGTCCTGTACTATAGGAAATACTTTAGTGTTTCTGAACCTTACTATAGTTCAAGGATCAAAAACACTATAGTACTTACCATAGTAAATATGTGGTTATAGTTTATTTACTGTAGTAAACTGTAGTCCTTTTTCATATGAATTGTTTACTTTTTAACAATGTGTTCCCTGAAACATCTGTAAAAAGACTTTTTCTACATGACACATTCACACATATCCTGAATCCATGTTTGTGGAACCAATAACTGTCATTCATGTGGGTTTTGAGCATATATGAGTATGACAGACATGTTGTACAGGTGGTGATAATTAGAAAAAAACAAACAAGAAACATTATTCAAGTCAATATTTAAAACCTGCCCAGATGGACACTTGTATGCGATATGTGAGGCGGACATCCTAGGTTCAGAAAGTAAAATTCCTGTTATATATTTGTTCCAGCAAATTCACTGAACCACCTGATCCTACCTAGCCCAGCTGTTCAGCCTGGTGAATAAGAAAATTCATTAATTTACCTGTGCTAAGACCCCAGGCAGAAGGAGCAAGTGGTATGACTTTTACTTTCTCAAGACGGTTTGTTTGCAAATAATGAAGTGTCACATGGCAGTGAGTGCATCTATTCAGACACTCCACTTTTTTAGGCTATGAAGCTTTTGTTTTATCTGAAAACTATTGTAAGTTATGGTATGTGCTAAAATCGGTCCCAACAAACCTTCCAAACGTATTAATGCAAGAAGGTAGACATAGCTATGAACATTTCAGGAAACACTGCACTGCATTAACGTACAACTTATAGTGTAGTTGATCTCCTGAATAAAATCAGTATACGAAGCCAGCTCAGTGTGCAAAGCCATTATTTTGTTTTTACACCTTATAGGGTAACAATAATAGCACAGTATTCACAAGGTTTCAGGGAACCCAGCCAGATGGAAAGTCATGGCTTTAAGAGATGGTCTGGGAAATACAGGAAAAAAAAAAAAAAAAACTTTGTAAGGTTGTTCAAGTCTTTGCAAAAAACTGTGACAATGCTATCAGGAAATGCAGCCCTGAACATGAGGCAGGTTACCTGAATAAGGCTGACTAGAGCCTCAAAGCTGACAGGGCTTAGGCTATGAAGACCACGGTCTCGATTACTAAACATGCAAAGCAGCAAACTTCTGCATCATTCGGTCAGTCAGGAGGGATCCGGGTCTCATCGCATTCCGTTCTACCAATAGAGACCTATATGGGGAAAGGGGTATAACATTATTACATTACATTATACTCTTATCCAGAGCAACTTCCAGTTATTTTACAGGGTACAGCCCCTGGAGCAATGTGGGGTTTGCAAGGTGGCTTGTTCAAGGAAACTTCAGCCATGGATGAGGGTGCAGGAGAGCACTATTTATTTCCTTCCCCACTCCCATTCTTACTACTGGTATGGGATTCGATCCTGCAACCATCTTAAGACCAACCCCCTAACCATTAGGCCACCACTGCCCCATTGTTACATAATGCATAGCACTAGCTGGATTACACAAGACTAATCTAGTGAGTTCAATTACGATTACACAGTAAAGATTCCAGATTCCCAAAGTAGTGCCCTGATTATGGCAGATGATTATTGAAAGAAACCTCTAATTTGTAAGATGCATATTATCAGAACTAGACACATTCTAGGATTGTAGTTTATCGTTCTTCACTACAAACAGACTACTTATTTATTATCTTTCAGATTAATAGACAGAAGTCAAAAACAGTCGCTAGCCATCCAGTAGACAGACTGAAGCTGTAATATCCACTTGGTCTCATATCGGGGATGATGAAGTGCAAATAGATTCATAACTATTTCACTTTTTTACTATTTTTGTTTCAAACCACATTGAGTTTGAAATTACCAGCTGTCAAGATACTTAATATATCTGGTGAATACACTGTCCTGCCTCTGTTAATAATCTGCACTCAGACGGTGCCATAAGCAATTCCAGCCATGCTTCACAGACATCGAGGGTGGCATGTGATGTCACTGGCTGTTTAGCTGAAATGTCTCCAATCTTTAGCCAAAATAAAGCTGAATTACAGACAACACCTTTGTGACCTTTCGGACAGCATCAGTTTGTCTGGGGAACAGCTAATTAACTGAGACTCTTACCTCGCATACTTCTGATGGTGTTTGTCCTCTGATTTGATGGCAGCATGAATGAGAAGCTGGGTGAATACATCTCTCTGCAAACACAAAAAAAGAGCCGAGGACTTCACTTCACTTTCACTTCAATGGCTGCGTCCAAGGACTTAATTTCCTCGGCCTCAGAGGAGACACTGGGTGAACTAGTTCACAGGGTTTACTAGTCAATTAAAGGTACCCTGCCACACATATTTCATTACTTTTGTGGTAATGTCTGAAGTTCTACAATAGACTCCTGGAACGCCTTGGTTACTTGGTTACGTCATTCTAGCATGGTGTAGACTAGAGCTCATTGCTGGCGCGGGCGGGAGCGGGACTGCACAATGCGAGAGCGGGTGAATGGGATGATAAACTGCAGTCCCGCAAACTAAATATGAGTGTAAAGTAACATTTAACATGATTAATGTATGCCTATCAAACATAATTTGTGCTGGATATTTGATTTGTTATTAATAAAAACATTTTAAGCAGCCTAAATTTGCGGATGTGGTCTAATCTCGCGCACATATTAGACAAAGCCTTTCCGGTTCTCCGTGTTTGATAGTTTCACAAATCTTGTAAATGTCAGTTATTGAGCCCTGTATGGCTGAGTAATAAATATGTTACCAAGTTACCACTTAAAGATTTTATGTGCGCGGGTGTTTTTGTTCAAGCCAATGAAAAGACCTTTCGTGACAAAGAAAGCGAACGTCTCCATCTTGCGGGATTTGCGGGCAGGAACGGGACAAAGTATTGCAGATTCGGGCGGGAGCGGGCATGAAAATTCTGTCCCGCGCAGACCTCTAGTATAGACCAAAATGGTAGACAAGCCAAGATACTTCATGGTAGTTCATGTCTAAGGGAGCAAAGTGGGGATCAGTTCTGAGCTGCATAAATAGGCGTGTTGTTGACGTGCTTGGCTGTAGTAGCTAGTACTGCGTACTAAAAATAAACTAAAGAAACCTGATTTAAAGTTCAGTTTCTCTACAGTGGAGAGTCATACTATCACAGCATTTTCCTTTAATGGACAGGGGGGTTTGAAGATCACGATACCTTGTGTGAAATGTAAATCCATTCTCTTTTAAAACATCCATTGCTCTGAAACATAAGTCTTTAAAATATAAATAATGTGAAATTCTAGGGTCATAGACCTCAATGTCACAGAGTGTGCCTCTGCACTGCATAACGGAAGGATCTTAGCCTATGTCTTTGGCTCAGTCACGTCCTTGCAGGAAGAAGATTTGTGTTCGATTTCAGTGCCACATTTTTAATGCCCAACCCTTCTGTGACCAGCAGTTCTCGTTGACGCATGCAGACAGACACAGACAGCTGAAGTTATAACTCAAACACACCTCTTGGCTATGGCAGACAAAGGAGGTAACAGTTCATTGTCACATTCACTGCCTAACACAAACACACAAAAAATAACAAATAAAAACGGCTTTGTGTGGCAGGGCACTTTTGAACCCCCATTGAGCAAGTCCACAAAAACATCTACCATCACATCATTTATTTCTTTAATCTGTCTAGACATCAGAAAGCACAATGAGGACTCCGCTGAGCATCCATCCTCACAGTCGGAGCTGTCTAACCTTGAAGCACTAGATGTTTGACTTTATGAATCGCTTCATCAGCATTAGTCTTCTAAGACTTCTAAGATAAGCAGCAGTAAGACAGAGCAGAATCGTACACATTATTAGTATTTGCCAAGCAGACATGGGTAAGACTGGCAGCTCTATCAACACACATCAATAAAAACCAACATTCATCGTCATTTTAGCAGCTGTTATGATCGTTGATGTTCTTCTATTTTAATTCCTATGTCTTTTAAATTTTTATGTTATGTTTCTTATTTTATGTTTGCAGTTAGCAGATCCTTGAGCAAACTTGCACTACAGTGCAGACATACATTTGTACTAGTGTGAATGTTACTGAAACCATGATGATGTTTGGAGATGTTTCATAGTATACATTTCATAGTATACAATAACTAGAGGGGAAGGACAAGACTTTGTGAGGATGACGAAGGTAAAAAGGTGTTAACTACTGACTTGCTAATGTTAGCTAAATATTAAAGCACAGTTGAACACAATCATTAATCACTGGGTAGAAAAATAGTTTTGCCCATGGTGCAATCGGAACATCAGCAATGATCACTGATCCTCTGCCCCATCCGAACATTGTTACCAAGGTCTAGTGTACTCTTCAGTGGTACCTCTATCTCCTCTTCCTGTTCCTGACAGGTGGGTGACTCACCTGTGCATCGCTGCCCCCTATGTCACTGAAGCGGTAGCGCAGTGGCTGCAGGAGCTCCACCACGCGGCCGTAGTTGCCCTGGTCGTACTCCACCAGCGCCTGGCACATGGGCAGCCCCACGCTCCCTGCCAGCTGGTACTCATGGTTCTCCTCTGGGTCTCTGGGTACGCAGTTGGGCATCACAGACAAGTGACAGGAGGCAGAGATTAGAAGACACACACACACACACACACACACACACACACACACACACAGAAACAGACACAGAAACAGACACAAAGACACAGATACACAGATACAAACACCAAGCGACACTGACACACACATATACAGAGATACACACACACACACACACACACACACACACACACACACACACACACACACACACACACACACACACACTTGTTTGTTTGTGAAATCTTTCTTCGCCTTGACAATTTGACCATTTTGCAAACCAAGATAGCATTGCCTGACAATAGATAGAGAGGATGATATCCCCCCCTGTCGTGCATCCTCTTAACTGTCACCTTCAACTATTGAGTTTCTGTTAAAAGGAGGTAAAAATAAAACTTGCTGGATTTTTTTTTTTTTTTCTGAGACAGATGAGAAAGTATTCTGTAAATCTGAGCTATGATTCACTGGGGCATTTTAAGAAGCACCATCTCTCTTTCTTGCGATAAATATCTCAAACGCACGCCACAATGTGGCAAGCAGAACACCAGGGGAAAAATCTCATCGTTATAATGCGGTGCTTTAGGGATATTTTCAGCTGAAAGGAATTTTCGGTTAAGAAGATTTATTAAAATAAATAAATAAATAAATAAATAAATAAATAAACACCTCCCACTTTGCACAGTCAAGGTGTGTCTAGCAGTTTCAGTATACACACTCCACATTTGCACATAAACGTGTCTATAAAGCAGACTGTGAATGACTGTGTTGCTGTGCTGCTGCTGCTGCTAGACAAAGCACAATAAAAGCAGAGCTTTTTATTTTACTGTGCCGAGAAAGAGGACAAGTGCTCACTGGGGGAATACACACGGGTCATGCAATTCTCTACGACATGACCCTCTCCTGTGCTCTTTAAGTTCTTTCCAGTGTTCATGACCCACTTAAGAATCCCACGGAGCCTTAAAGCACAGACAAAATGAAGAAAACACGATGTGCACTCAAACAGGAGTGCACGCATTTGCTGCATAATGAAATGTGTGTGTGTGTGTGTGTGTGTGTGTCTGTGCTTGTCTGTCTACGGAAAGTCTTCTTGAGAAGGAGCATGTTTGCATGAATGCATGTCTACCCACATGGAAATTTGCATACATAAGGAGTTTGCATACATAAGAACTTTTACTGCATAATGTTCCTGTGGGATTTGCCAAATAGTTCATGAGAATGCGTTTACTGTGTAATACCTTGCACATATGGGAGAGGCTAAGTACAGTTGGACTTAAATATATGCAAGTCAAACAACAAGTGTGTGTAAGACTGTAGGTGTGAGCATATATTTTTCCGTGTTTGTGTGTCTCACCGTGCTCGCTCCCTGAGGCTGTCCAGCAGACGCTGGGTGCAGTCAGAGGCAGTGCCCCCTAGTGACACCATGAGGAAGTGCAGGTCATTAAAGAGGAGAGTGTGATCTTCACAGTGGGGCTCAATCACCTGCAGCATCTCACGCCAGCGATCCTTAACACTCACACCTAGGGGCACACACACACACACACACACACACACACACACACACACACACACACACACACACACACACACACAACTTGAGAACATGTAGACTGTATATGTTTCAGCAGTTTGTCTGTGTGTGTGTGTGCTTGAGGGGAGGGGAGAGAGAGTAAGAGGTGTATATGACAGTTAGGGGAGAAAGAAAGAAAGAAAGAAAGAAAGAAAGAAAGAAAGAAAGAAAGAAAGAAAGAAAGAAAGAAAGAAAGAAAGAAAGAAAGAAAGAAAGAAAGAAAGAAAGAAAGAAAGAAAGAAAGAGCTGATCTCACCTGTGTATATGAGAGTTACAAAAAGAAAGAAACAAAGTCAGATAGAAAGAAAGACAGAAAGAAAGAAACAAGCAAACACAGAAAGAAAGAAAAAAAGTAAGGAAGAAAGAAAGAAAGAGCTGATCTTACCTTCCATCTCCAGTCTGTAGAGAAGAGAGCAGGCATCCACTGTGTCCAACATGGCGCCAGAGGCCAGACAGCGACGGTAGACCTGAGGGAACAGCACACACACTGAGCTTCAGCACACACACATTGTGCTCCAACAGACACACTGAGCTCCATCACACACACTGTATTTCAGCATCACTCCATCACACAAACTATGTTCCAACATCACCCTATCACACACACTGAGCTCCATCACACACACTGTGCTCAATCTCCACCCCATCACACACACTGTGTTCCAACACCCTTCCATCACACACACTGCTGCAACACCCCTCCATCACACACACTCAGCTCCAGCACCACCCCATCTCATCACCCTTAGGTGGTGGGCCGAGGGGCATTTTTGTGCATTTGAACCATCCCTGACGAGGGAGGACCCAAGGTTTTGTAACTAACTTCTATGATTGCATCCATGGCAGAAAAAAAATTGTTGCCACTTGCACTTATTGCACATTAGAAAGTTAATCGATAATTTCATGTCGTTACGTTTCATGGCAAATAGAAAGGGCAGCTACGCTTGGGGTCCGATATGCATGACGTGTTGTTTCATCTCAACCAATCGCGTTCTTAGAATTGCGCCGGTGTAGCTACCCCGCGCTCTTTAAACTGTTTACATCTTTGCATTTAATGTTAAATGACTGTCAATGTCGTTTTCAGGTGTTTCGTATTCCAGCGATCAACCCAGATATAATCAAATGAAGGAGAAAATTCATTGAAGCATTAATTCATCTTGCTTAACTGCAGCTTGGTTTATTTACAGCAGGTTTGATTTAAAAACAGTGCAAGTGCCTGAAAAGCACATAGAATATGAATGTAGTGGCAATTTTAACCTAGCCTAGTTCTGTAATGGTTTTCATCCGTCATGTTGATGTCCTTGTTTCTTTGAAATCACTAATAAACTGGTCAGATTTCATACATTTTGAGCCATTGTATTTCATGTTTTCTTTTATTTAATTTTACAGGTGTGAATAAAACTATTATTTAAAGAACTTGCGACAGTAGTGTAAGTGGCAACAAGTGGCATATCGCTTAAAATAAATCAATCTTACTCAATACAAAATTCATGGGTCCTCCATCGCTGTTTTAGTAAAGTTGAGCAGATACGAGGCTTCGGCCCACCGCCTAACTCCTTCAAAGGCCTGTCAAAAGGCTCACTGCAAAATACTATTTAAGGCTCTCTCACTAGCATGTACCAGCTTACACTTGTTGAACAGCTTTCCATACACTAATGTTTAAAGATGAAAACTTCTGTGAATAAGAAGCAAGTGAAAGTGTGTCATGTAATTATATACAGGACGACTTGCTAACTGCCAAGGGTATTTCTTTGCTACGTCTTTTCAACTTCGCTTGTAAAATATGTCGCTTGAACTTTTTGATGCCTGCCTGAATCTGGAGGAGCTTCAAAAGCAGTAAGCCGTGCCGTCAGTGCTCCATTTAAAAAGTCATTGTGAGGCTTAAAGAGCAGTCGCTGCCGCGTGCCTGGTGCCTGGAAGGGGCCTGGAATGCTCCCACTGCGCAGAGACCTCTGCAGCTCCCCTCTGATGTATGGCAGCATCCTTTGTCTATCAAGCTGCCATGCCTAAAGCCAACAGCTTGATCTGGTGATCTGGGACGGTCCAAATGTCATGTCAGGGTTATCGTCAGCGACAACAAAAAGCAAATAAATAAATAAACAAACGTGCCGGGAATGCTTTTAATCCAAACAAAGGCCGGGATATTGCCGTATTTTCCTGCCCCTTTAAAAGAGTCAGCCGTGTCACGCGTCTCCTTTCTCTCCCATCTCTAGAGGAGGGAACTAAGGGAAAAAATGGGACGGGGACTTCCTCGAGTGAAACAAAAGAACTTGTACTATGACATACTGCATATAGGTCTGCAACAGAGAACATGAAAAACAGCCTATAACTTCCCCACCACACACACACACACACACACACACACACACACACACACACACACACACACACACAGGCGGCAACGATAAGTTGAGACACAGACAGACACACAAAGACACACAAAGACACACACATTCACACACAAACACAAACACACAGTCTTCCCTCATCCCTGGCCAGTCGTGTCTCAGACATGTGATTGCTTTTATGCCCCCTCCTCCCCAGAGTGTCTACTACAGCTTTTATGCAACCCCCCCCCCCACCACCGCCCTTTGCTCTGAGATTACAGCCATGTTCCTGGCAGTAACAGTGGTCATCTTGCATCACAGACTGGTGGAGTGAACACTGACCTGGCTGTCGTAGATCTTCAAGGCCGCCTCGTAGTCCCCCTGAAGAGCCAACAACAGGAACAGAACATCCTCAGGCAAAATAGTGCAGCCTTTCAATAATTCAGATGAGAGAGAGAGAAAGAGAGAGACAGAGAGAGATAGAGAACGAGAAAGAGCAGTAAAGATAGAGCTAGAAAGAATAGGGGGATATAGATGAAAGAGAAGAGGAAGGGCTAACAGGGAAAAGTGTGGAGAAAAAGGGCTCTGTAAGTGGTAAAAATATGGGTAGGGTAGGGTGGGGTGTGGTGGGGGATAAGCAGACCATCTACTCAGTAGATAAATAATTCCTGAAGTGCACTTTTTGAGCGAGCGGGGAGATGAAGTGGTTGTGGTTATCTGCAGTGAGCAAACACACTCACACCTCACATGGTGGGAACACATGAACACAAAACTTAAACGCGTAAGAAAGGAACACACTAACATCTGTAGACATACACAAGCATAAAACACACTCCCTCAGTCACTCTTTCTGACACACACACACACAGAACACACAAACCCACTATGCTTCGAGACAAACATTTAGTTTAGTTTATTTTAGTTTACTGACCTTTTCAATGAAATAGAGAGCCCAGTGCCAGTAATTATGACAGGCTAGCATATCACATCCCTGGAGAAACAGACAAACAGAAAGAGTATTCATTTTTTTGGCTGCTTATCTGAGAAAAATAAAGTATTGAGTATCTTCTCTATAATAAAGTAGCATTGGCCTGGAATAAATGTTTTAGTTCAGTCTGTATTTTTTTACTTTGCACAACAAACAACACCCAAAGCATCCCATTCCACACCAACTTGATCCCTACAAGCTCAGATGACAACAGGCCCTCAATGACTGTATGGACTCTCTAGAAAGTTCTAGGTGCACATAGTATGCCCTGAGAGTGAACTGCGTTGCACTCACACTCTTACAGACACAGACTTAGACACACACACAGACACAAACACACACCTCTGAGAGAATGCAGTGGCATTAAAATGTGTCCTGCGTTCCAGACCTGCTGCGCACTGGCGTATGTGCGGCGCAATCCATTATGCATAAGAGTCTGGCAGTCCTCGCTGGCCCATTACCCACTCACCTCCCAGTCCCTCTCAGTGGACTGCATGAACTTCAGGCCCTTGTCCACCTCGGCCTTCATCTCGTGGACGTGAGCCACAGAGTGCACACACCAGGCATCATCTGGCGCCAGGGCCAGGCCCTAGGAAGAGCCAATGGCGACACAGAGTCACTCAGAGCGGGCGACTGCTTCACCGGCCGCACTTCAAAAGCCTTTGGCTAGCTGGAGAGCACTATAAGTGCTTTGCACTTTACCACACTAACGTATAGAGTATGGTCTATATCTTCCAACAGCATTAGTTACATGGCTACACAAGCCCAGCAGGCACGTGTGAGAACACACATTAATAAAATGTTAATTCATCGACTTAATAAGAATAATAACTTTAACTAATTGTGCATTTAGACACGGTTATATTCATTGTTTTCAGTATCATAGCTGTAGTTCAGTCACTGGAATAAAAAAAAATAATAAAATGACTAAACTGTCAAAGTGGTTAATGTTTTTTTCTGCATGGATTGCAGGCTTACATTTATTCATTCATTCATCTACCCAAGTCTCAAATAACAGGAGACGTTTCAAGAAAGAGTCTTACTTCTTTTGCCTCCTTTTCAGCCTGGTCATAGAAGTGAGTCTCCAGAAGGCCAAACGAGTAGAGGCCTTTTAAGTAACTGAGGGAGTAGAAAGGTTTGATGAAAGAAATCAATTTACGGGCAGCAACATGGCAAAGCTGCGCTTACTCACTCTCTCTCTCTCTCATGCGCACACACATACACACTTGATTGACAGGTACAGAAACAATGAAACAAATACCAGCAACTGCAGCCAGCCATGTCTGACCTGTGACACAGCCGCCCCTGCTGTTTTTATTGGTAAGCTGAGGTAAACTACACAAGAATAGCATACAAAAGAGTCTCTTTTCTCTCATTCTCTCCCTCTCCCTCCCTCACTCCCTCCCTCCCTCCCTCCCTCTCCCTCATTCAATTCAAGCAGCCGAAAGTGGAGCACAAATTAAAAGATAGTGCTCAGTAATGGCTAACAGCCCACGTTATCGACCAGCTGCTCTGTGTCATAAGTGTTCTCTTAACCCCTCTGCACCAGCACAGAGACAGGGCAGGATATAGGCACATTTGTCAGCCTGACACTACCAACATCTTCATTTAAGCCTAGTGGAGCAATATTCCCACAGTTCACGTCAGTCTCACTCCATGAATTCTCATTATGCCCGATGCTTTTTCCTTCGATTCATTAACTCCTCTTGGTTTTAAATTTTGTTATCACAAAGCTGCACTCCTTGAACCCTACTTACAACTTGGACTTGTTACTTGTATTAGAAGTACTTCTTTTGAATAACAGGTATATGTCGCGGTCACACTGAAAAGAACACACACGCTACTATGTCCCACCCGTAGGTGGCCCAAATCATATCAGCACAACAAAAACCCAATGCTGAGAGGCAGCAAGGCAGCCAGCAGTGCCCACACCAGGAGCCTCTCTTGCAGGAACAAAGGCCAGGAGCTTCATCACATGGCCAGGTGATAGTGTAACCAAGTCAATAACATCAAGAGCACCTAAAGCAGGTAGAGAGGTAGAGACAGTGGCTTAGGACTGGAGGAAGAGGAGTGTCGCTGGTTCGATTCTACCCCCTCCTGTCTAAGTTGAAGTGTCCAAGACACTAAACCCCATCCTGCTCCCGATGTGCTTGTTGGCACCTTCCATGGCAGCCTTGCCTTCAGTGTAAATGGGTGAATTTGAGGCCATTTACCATTACCCATTATTTTAAAAAATAAATACATAAATAAGAATAAAAACACCTGCACTTACCTGGACAGGGGCATGTGTGGCTTGTAGTAGGGCAGGACTCTGGCCACAGAGTCTCTCATCTGGGTCTGGTAGCCCAGGTAGAAGAAGCCATCGTGGGCAAACTTGAGAGCCAGCATGTCAGTAGGGTGCTCCACCAGAATCTCCTCCCACACATCACAGGCTTTGGAGAGAGCCCTGTAAACACAGGCGTGTCACCGGGAGATACAGCTACTCTCAATAATAATAATATAATAATAATCTTTACCTGTATAGCACAACACATACATACAAGATGCAGCTCAAAGTGCTTTACAGTTTGGGAAGGTCGCCACAAGACAACATTTATTGCAGTCCAGTGGCGCCGGAGCAGACGAACACAGTAATGAAATGATGTAATGACGCAATGCCCCGTTAATGCGGGTAATGTCACAGCGACGCAATGCCCCGTTTATGCTGTCACCGTGAGATACAGGTACTCTCAAGGGTCATACACACCAGGAACAACAGCTATAACTATCACTATAACAATAATGATAGCAATAACTACGTATAACAACGTCTTCTTAGAAATTGTTGCAACTTCTGGGGTTGGCTCAACTGTAACCGCAGGGTTGAATGACATCATTTGGATACCCATGTTGTCATAGCTATACTGTAGCTGTCATTATCACTGCTGAACTGACTGACAGATATGTGTATACCATGTTGCTGAAATTAGCTGTGCTGATGTGCTGCAAATGTGCTGATGTACTGGTTCTGTAATCTTTTTAATTTCATGGCCATACTACTAAAGTGAACTGTAGCTTCATGGATGTCAGACCTTTGTGAAGAACCCGTTGCAGCACAAAAGGACTAATTTTGCGATTACTCAGTTCCCTGCATGAAAAATATCGCTTTTAGAATAGTTTGCAGAGTCTGTGAGAATATTGTATGAGAGCGAAACATCATGCCAATTTCCAAATGAAAACTATTAAAAGTCTGCGCAGTCTACATTATGTATGACATTTTTATGGGTTGCTCCCATGCTCCATTCAAAGCAAACTGTGCCCAAAGCAAGAATATAAACATTTCATCATCTCTCACTTTTTTTCTGCTCTGTCTGTGAGATTACCGTTTGTAGCCTACAGTCTTTTTTTTTCTCAAGACATGAATATGACATTCACACATGAGGGTGTCAAATTAATAGCATTTTCCATCACTGCACTCTCTCATAATGTCTGAGAAGAACGATATTAAGATTTTGTTTTGGCAATAAAAACCATACAAGGACAGATTATTAACGGCCAGCGCCTGGTAATCCAAAAAACTCCATATGATGGTATGATGGAAGTCACTGTAACTCCACTCTACTACTTTGACTCAGATCAACAGGAAATCAAAGAACATTCAATTTTTTATGTCTCTATGAATTCCAAAACTCATAACATAAATTCTCCCACTATCTCAACCTTATGCATTAAATCATGGTCTTGACCCTTTGAAGTGCGTTATTATGAGGGGATTTATTATCTTATTACTGTACATGAACTCGTATGCAGAGGTGATTATAGACTTCGGTGAACCCCAAGCAAAAACCCACCACTTTCATTAAAATCTGCATTGCCACTGCTGTAGTTTAAAGACTGTCAGCCCTCCAAGACCCTGGGGCCTCCAAGCAGTTGCCCGCCTGCCTTTTGGCTAGCTACGTCTCTGCTCATATGATACACTAGTTATGCTCCAGTAGCAAAATCTCACAATGAGGGGTCTATATGTTTTGAGCGGTATCTGCTAAAAGTAGCAAGAGGGTGATATTATGCTCTCAGCAAACCCACATTACCAAGGCTTGTTGTGTCAGCTCATACCACACAGTCATGGTCGGTCACGGAGATTAGGCAAGTTGTTGCAGACATTGATCTTGCTGCCATAAAGCAATGGTGCAAACATCTCCATGCTGACATCGGCATTAAATTAAGCTCAACAACAAGCCGATTTTCTTTTGTGTCAAAGACCAGCTGAATAGAGAAAGAGGGAGCCATTACAAGAAGCTGCTGTATGACAGCAAATCAAAATGAGGGATCAATGCCCGTGTCACCATTTATGTCTCTGTGCAGAGTTCGCATCTAGCTATTCATATCTGTTTCTGTTCATTCTTCTGTCTAGTGTACACACGAGGGAATTTGCAGCAAAAACTGCAGAAAAAAAAAAACGACAAGAAAATGAAAGTGAGGTTGGAGATCGCCACTTTTCGAGCGATTAGTGTCGATACGAACTGGGTGTCCGTGTCAGGGGCTAAAGTGGGTCAGCTGGAGTGGAACAGGCAGGGCGGCCTGGGGCTCGGCTAGGCCAAGGCGGTGGTGCTTCAGCTCTCGCCCTGCTCCGCTAATGAAACCGTGCTCTTCTCTCCAATTATGGCCGAGCCTGGCCCTGAGCCACCACAGCTGCTTCACTCATTTAACGCTCCAGTGGCATGTGCAGGAGGAGAAGAGCTGGGAGGAAGGGGGGGGTGGGGTGGCTAAGGAGGGCTGACTGAGGTGAGGACTCGTCTCCTTCAAAAAGGAGTTTGCATGCGTTACTCCATTCCCGCTTTCACAAGAGCAAGGCGGTGATTTCGTGTACTTTGCTGGAGCAGTCGTCTGGGCAGCACTTCCCGGAGGTTAATTAGTGATGAGGTCAGTCACTGATTGCAAAGACTACGCTATGCCCATTAACTTGGAAACAGTGTTCGACAGTCTCTTGTTTCATGCAGCACAAGGCACCCGACCCTTTACGATGTTTCAGACTGGTGCCATTTTGCAGCATATCTCAGGGATATCTTGGAATACTTCAGATACACAATTAACAAAATAACCACCATGAAAATCGATATTTTTCCTACAGGTATCACCAAGGGTATAGCGGATGTGATATCAATAACAACATAAAATAATAATAATAAAAAAAAGAATTATAGAATCACAATATTTCATATTAGATATGAAGAAAAGACATTAGAGAATTTAGTAGAAAGTAGCTTGTTTTTTCTAAGGTACAAAACATTATTAACTGTCCTTTTGCACCATATGAAGTTCAAATGAATTGCTCTGCCTCCCTCTCTCCACCCATGAGAATCGGCAATCGGCCTGTTTCATCTAGAGACAACTTTGTTCCGCTGGCAAGCTTGAAAGTAAAGTTGTAAGGCTAGACAGGAGATCAAAACCTGCCTCAGAACTCACGTTTTCCCCCTGCGCTTTTTGTGCCGTCAGCCACTACCCATGTAATCACACCACCAGTGTTATTTATCTATTGTGTCCTGTGATTTCCTACTGTGGTATTGTTAAATCTTCGTGTTTCTATGTTCTCATCTTTCCTTCCATGCGTTTTAATGCTCGTGTTGCGTTTGAGATTTTCTCTCTCTTCACCTTCAAGACTTTTATTGTCATTTATTGAACAGTTGCCTGTATGATGAAATTAGACAGCAAGGCGACAAAGGTGCATAGTAAAAGTGTCAACGTGTCAAGTTGCATTGTAGAAACAAAGGAAAGAAGGGTGTATATAGAAGGCCATAATAATTAAGAAACAGTAAAAGGCAAAAGGGCTATGTATAGAGGCTGTGAATAATAATATTATGCATTATGAGGTCGGTATTGCATAGTGAGAGGTAGCGGATCAAACCCACATTGACCATAATCAACAGCAGTAGCGAGGTGGCAAAACCAAATTTGAAATGAGGCAACATTAGTCAGCATTTACCTTAGGTAAATTGATCTTGTAATATAGTAGTGCAAGCAGATACAGTATTTGCTGCAGGGAATGAGTTACTGTAAGGTGGAAGTTGTCTGGGCAGGTACAGGGTTACAAAATATTTCACTCCAAAATTCATTAGTCTTTTGTTTCAGTTTTCTTTAAGCCAGTATAACATAGAAAGCAGTTGATAAAATGTCTATTATGAAGAATATCCCTATAGTTTTATTACCTACCTTTAAGCCCAAGTTTAACTGTAGTGTTCTAAAGGGGGTACTTAAGTAGGGTGGGACGGATGTGTTGTTAAGGTGGCTGGCTTACCCATAAATCACTGGGTAAAACACAGAGGTACACATGTTAATAATTGAGGAGTCCACAAGAAAAACAGGCATGGTCACAAAATGCAGAAACTGCGAATATGGAATTTCTAAGTTTGATTTTATAAGTAAATGCTCTTTTAAAATGCTTCTAGCTCAACGCTATGCTCGTTTTTCACGGAATTCTTTTCGAAAATGCTGGGGTTGTATCGCAACTACCGACAGGAGGAGTAACTTGAAAAAAGTGATTTTGTGAGTATGCCTGTTTCTCCTGTGGCCTTCTCAATTACAATTCTAAACGATGTCACTTATCTGCTTGTAACCTTATCTCCCTCTCCACCTGACACTGGCGTGACACTTCTGTCTCACCCTCTGGAGAAGAGCTCCATGGCCCGGACATGCTGCCTCTCTCGGGGGGTGATGTCCTGGGTCTTGGCCAGCTCCACCGTCCGCCTCACCGCACTGGCCAGCCGTTCATTGCGCTCCACTGATGTCGCAGTGCCGACCAGTTCCAGGCCCGTGCCAATCACGTGACCCATCACTGGAAAGGAGGAGAGGACATAGGTTATCTTACGGATTACCTTTTCTCAAAGGTGACTCTTATGACCAATGTGCTAAAAATTGAGATTGCAAACAGGTGGCCTAGAATAAGACTTCTACATTGATTCTGCATCGCTTAAAAAAAAAGAATACAAAATAAACCTATGCAAGGCCTCCTTTACCACAAGGCTGTGCTCTGGCAACAACTCTGAAAAAGTCTGGAGCCAGTGTGTTTGTTTTTTAGGTTTCTTTTTTCCACAAAACGTAATATTTGTAGTGGTAGAAATCATTGCTTTTTGGAGTTTAACAGAGGTGTGAATCCCATCTTTAGAGAGTAGAACCCCTGCTACATATTTGGGCCAATCATTTTGTGAACCAGCTGATCCTAATGAGCGCACACGTCATCAGTTAGTGGAATCATCTGTGTGAAGTGTACAGGAAAATAGAACATATGGAACAGATTTTACTTTAGAAGGCGAGGACTGACAGGTCTGGAAATTAATTTAAATTAAGTTATTTTGCTCTGACACTGCACCTGTTTTTCCACCTTTCATAATCTGACATGTACACTACATTCTTCCAAATAGTATGAGTAACTCCAATCTCACTGCTTGTATATTTTACCTGTGATATATTATTCACATACCAAAATTTGGATCAGCAGCTTGGACCTTAGCGATGCAACCTTCGATACCGCCCAGGGTGGGATCATTGCGCCACTTCACATACTGTCAGAGACATGGTTTGATACATAATCTAACAATTGCGATAACATTGGAGCTAAACAAGGACAGCTATAGACATGACATGTAGCTGTATGCCAGCCTTACATACCTGATTAATAATAGCATCATACATTTTACAGGCCTCATTGCTGCTGGTGGACAGGGGTAAACCTTCGGCTTTCCAAGCCTGTTAAATCAGAATAAAGTGTCATGTAAGGAGCAGTCTACCTCAACTAAATAGTGAGCACACACCATCGGAATACTGGTAAGACTGTTTTTTTTTTATTCGGTAGGCTGCGTCGGATTTTGGAGCAAAGTTCATTTAGCCGACAATAAACTGTGCGCAAACGGCCGTCAAGGTGGTTGTTGCAATAAACTTCAAGAGTCGGTTGAAAAATTGAAAGAACATAGTGGACAAGAGTTTGCCCGTGCAACACAGGAAGTTGTTGCGCACTTCAAAATAGACCTGAGACATTTTACAGCTTTAACCTAAAATGTTACAAACCTGCAAAACTTACCTGGCAATCACGAAAACTTGCAGCCATCGTTCTTCTGTGGTTCTGCCTACAGCCTTTCTCACCGTTTCCTGGAAGTACAAAATCACTACAGGGACCGCCTTTAAAATACGGCCAAAGAATGGGACAGAGGAAAAAAACGGAACAGAGTTTTCATCAGGACTCAGACGGGAGAAGCAGCATTCAGTAGCCTACAGTCACTGTTCACAATAGCAAGATTGCTTAAAGAAAGGGAGAATCTGCATGGTGATACGCTATGGTTCCGGTGGGAAACGTCAGTCGTAGTAAGCTATAACAATAGTTACCATGTAATACTGTGACAGAAAAGGAAGCTAATTATCTGGTAACTGAACATTTAGCACACATTCTGCACGCGCACACATAGACTATTATAAATCACAGTCCTTGTCTCTGTGCTTTCCTTCAACCTAAATGGTCATAAACCATGCGCACACAAAGAGTCAAGATTGTTTTAAATATTTTGAATAACAACTGCATTTTATTGCCTTTACATACATCCAACATCCTATATGCAAATCAGCTACAGGAAGCATTTACATATCTGTAAGGAAGAAACCACAAACGGGGTTTTCAAAAATTAGGATTCATTTTTTTACATATGATACATTTTTTTGCACACATGTTAATAAATATCAATAAAATCTGTCAAACATTTCACACACCATCTACAAACTAACCATAAACTTGTGTAACGATCTCTTTCATTCACATTTATGTGAATAACAGTTATTTATTCTTTCATTTAATTACACACACTCACACAAATCCTCTGGGTGCCCATCTATACAGCAAAATGGTGACCAAGCTGACATTTACAGTTTGGCAAAAATGACAAGGGTACAAATGAAAAGGCTGTTCGTAAGCTCAATGACTGTGTATGTTACTGAGGGGTACTGTGAAACTGGGGTGCTGAAAGTAGTGCGGAGAGCATGAATCTATAGCTCTCTAATTAGTGGCATATGTATTTGCATAAAAAAAGCAACAAAAAGATTACAAATATAAATTACTTTTCTTGCAAAACAGAACTTAAAAAATGAAATGAAAATGAAATTAAAAAAATGAAAGTGGTAAACATTAGAGAAAATAAACATGTGAAGCAAGAATTCTCAGATGTATTTTTTTAAACAAAGAAAAAAAAAGGCATCATACTCTCCCAAAGCTGGACAGATGGTAACTTAGCACGGCACCCAGTAGCAGAGCAACACTAAGCATGCAGTCCGTCATTGGACCTTGGAGAGACACTCCGAAGACTGACCCCAGATCAGTGGCCTGCCCTGTTCGGACGCGTTCACAGCAAGTACTGTTGAGCAACAACCCTGAATAACTGATCCATGTACCATCATTTCCACTCATCCCTCCTCAAAAATTGCTGCTACACTGGTAACTTCTGGAAACGCTTGATATATTAATACTCTACAGATTAGGGTCTCGCTGATATCTACCCTGTTGTGTGATCCATCCAGGGTACATTCCACTGATCATAAAAACTACTGACTACTGAATAAAATGTTTTCTGGGTGATACATAAACCACAAGGACTTTTTTTTAAGGAAACAGCTCCAGTACATCAAAGAGATATTTTTGTAGTGTTTCAAGACTTGTGCCGATGATTGTAAGGTCTTTTCGATATATCAACCTAGCATCCAGAAAGTACAAGTTGTACAGTTATGTGACGCCCCAAGGGTGTGTTGTTTTGATGAAATGTCTTGACTGATTGTAAACACTTAAAAAAGTAAAAAAAAGATAATAAAAGAGAGCTGTAAGCAGTACTGAAAAGCCATGTCAAAACAGTATTACCATAAAACTCTATTTTTCACAACTCAGTAAACGTCAGTTCAGTAGACATGCTACCCGATGCCTAACACATTTTCAATGCTGACAGTGTGAGCCTATCTGTGAGAAGCTGAAAAGAACATAGACTGACAACTCAATGAGTGCTCACACACACACAGATTCTCTCTCTCACACACACAAACATTCTCTCTCTCTCTCGTTCTCACACACACACACACACACACACACACAAGCTTCAAGCCTCTGTTATTCTACTACAAGATGGCTTTACAAGAGGTTCTTTGAGCACCGTTGCTTGCTTTGCTACAGAGAAAACCTCAGCACAGAAAGGCAAGAGTCTAGGGTCCATTTGCAAGCCCTATTGATATCACGGCTGATAAATACAGGTAGCAGAGATGGGGTGGTTAGGCTGAAGTGCGATGTCCTTTGGAACTCTCGACATCAGGGATGATGAGCTTTGTTGAAGGGGAAGGAAAATGTCGGTTAAGAGGATGCCCCTGTTGTCAAGTCAGTAGTCATAGCAACAACAGAGGGGCCGCTACTCCAGAACATTCCAGAAGTGATGACTCTATGTAGTAACTGTAACAGGACATTCTAAGATGGAGTCTGCTTCAGTGTAGTTTGAGCTTCTTACACACACACACACACACACACACACACACACACACACACACACACACACACACACACGCACGCGTAATTTCATGGCTGTCAGCAGGACTCATGTTTCCCTTCCCTTGTCTCTCAAAAAATCATAATAAAAACAGTTAAAAAGGATAAAAAAAACAGAGCAGAGGCAGAACTTCTGGTGAAATCTCTGTGTAGTCTTTCAGAGAAGCAAGAGCTCCCAGTAGTTGTTCCCGTGGACAGAGAGAGGCAGATGGAGGAGTGGCAAGAGCCAAGACAACAGCTCGATCCCTGTACCACTCATCTTGGTACAGACCAGGTAGCCAGGGGCTTGTAAACATCATCTTCAACCCACTGCTCCCGACGCGAGAAAGAGCCACAGACACACATTCAACTGGTTTTGTAATCAATCTGGGGACCAAGGCTCGGTCCTGATTTGACATTTTCTTCGACAGTCAGGTCTCTGCTGCTATATGGCTGCCATATTGTGTGTGTGTATGTGTGTGTGTGTGTGTGTTGTGTGTGAATATGTATCCGTGTGTGTACATATATTATTTGTATGTGTGTGTGTGTGTGTAAGGGTCAGATGGAGATGTGCAGGTTTGCCGTGGCTCAGGCCCAGTTGAGATTGAAGCCCTTGGACAGCATGACGGCCTCCAGGTCCTTGTCCTCCTCCTTCTCCCGCAGACGCTGCTCCTCCAGCAGCGCCACCAAGGAGTCCCTCTGCTCCACCACCTCCAGCATCTCGTTCAGGATCCGCTTCTCCTCCGCCAGCTCCTCCTCCGGCTTCAAGTGGTCTGTGGGAGGAGGGGATGGTGGTGGGGGTGGTAGGGTGGAGACAGAGCAAGAGGGAAACAAAAGAGCAGAGGAGAGAAGAGATTTTTTGTTGACTTTGTTGATTTCTGTGTTGACAACAAGAACAAGAATGAATTTTTAATACTGACAGAGAGAAATACATTAAAGGGACAAAAAAACACCTGTTTTGATAGGGTAGTCAAAAGAGCTAAGTTCTAAGCAACTGGACTTCTTTTTGGAGCTTGAAAAGTCCAGTTGCTTACAACTTAGCTCCTTTGACTAGCATGGCCTGGATGAATGATAATCTACACAGACATCGTTCTGACAGGGTGTTATAAAGGGATAAAAAAAAAGTCCTGTTAAGCAACAAGATTTTTTTCACCTGAGGTGGGAAACCCAGCTCCAGATTTTGCAAATCCTACCTCATTTTCTTGAATTTGTTCAAGTCATTCACCAAACCAGCTAATTGTAATTGACAGAACTGTTCAGTCAGGTGGATGAGCCAATTAGTGAAATCAACTCTTCAAGGTGCACAAGTACATAACAAAAATGGAAGGCCGTCTCACTTTCTAAACCCGAGGTTTTCCACCCGTGGTGGTGGTGGTGCACCTAGCTTATCGCTAATGATCAAATACCTCTAAGCTGAGGGTACAAGGCTGAAGATGCAATCACAACATAACCTCATGTAGTATTTTCATGGCCGCATATTTCCATAGAGCGACTTTGCCCTCTTACCATCCACTGCCATCCTCTCCCTCAGCTCTTGCTGCAGCCGACTTTGGCGATCCTCGAGCTCCAGCTCGCGAGCGCTGGACACAAAATCAGGGACATTTGAACAAAAAAGTGCATACAGTATTTCTATGAAGCTCAAGGGCATGTAGAAGAAGTCAGAAGAAATCACTGCGGCATGAAAAGCATAACTGTGCCAGTATGACTGTGTTGGTTAGGCCACACTTATTTTATTCATTTCTATACACTTTATTTAACAATATTGTATCAGTACTTCACCGATTGTGTAAGGGTTTCATTATTCATGTATGTGGACGGCTGAGGCAATGAAATTACAGACCCAGGTTTTTTGATTACAAGGACTATCATATTCACAATACCCTTTATCTGGTTCTAGCATGCTACTAGCCCAATTTGTTATCAGTGCCAATGGTACTACTGCTGGTATGTGTAAGCATTGTGCATGCCTCTTTGCATAAGCTTTAGCTTGCCAGGTTTCGGCCACTCACACGTTTTATTTACACAATGATATTTATATAAAGTTTATTCCATTCCTGCACTTTAGCAAACTAGTGTTAAAAGCAAGGAACAGCAAAAATATACCATGAACAACATTCCATATACTGTCCACAACATTCTGTGTACTGTAAATTCCTTGTCCAAGATGGAGAGATGTGGATAGAAAGAGAGGTAGATAGATAGAACGATAAATAGATAGATCAACAGACGGACAAACAGACATGCCGACACAACGACAGCAAACGTGTACTTACAAGATCATGAGCTCGGACTCGTAGCGCACCAGAGCATTCTTCTCTTGCACCAGTTTGAACCACTCCTGCATGAGTTTGGGATCGTCTTTTTTGCCCATGCCTGAAAAGAGGCACAGCACGTGGGCAGAGATCAGAGGCAGGCACATTCACAGAGCGGGCAACGTCACAGAGACACCCAACACAGGCAATGCAATGACAGCCAAGCCAGGATGTCGGTCTGAGGATGGACGGGAGGGTGAGAGACGGGCAGAATGGGTAGGGCAGTTGAGAATCGGGCAAGAGTGTGCCAACCACAGCGATTGGCTATCCCCTTACAACCCAACGAAGATGGCGTGGAGATCTTTTTTTTTTTTTTAACTTCCCCACCCCCCTTTGCATGTTTTTTTTTTTTTTTTTTTTTTTTGTGACAGCAGGGGGTATGGAAGTGGAAGAAAAACAACCAGTGTTGCAGTGCATCAGGCTTTGTACTCAATCTGCACTTCTGAACTGTCTGATTATGTGTTCCCCAGTGCTGAGGATGAATGCAGCCATCAGGACTCAGAAAGGGTCATGAGACCTTCCCTCAGCTCAAAGCGGAGGGAGCTGTTTGTGGCCGTGACTTCCCCGTCTCCGCGGGCAAGGCAATATCCACAAACACTTGCCTCCACCTCCAAGAGCCCCTGCTACGACTCCTGCCTTGGACCCCCTAGCGCAGTATCAAAAATAACACCCGCTTGCTTGGATGTTACTCTTGCTACTGCTATGGGGCGTACAGCTGAAATGGTTCCTCACGTACGTTATTACTTAACATTTTTAACATTCTGGTCTAATTTAAGTCATTAGCAGTTCACAAGCTTATTCCTTCCATTCTGAGGTCTCCTTATCCACTAATCCTCTTCTGGTCATGCATGCCAGGAGGAGCTGACCTAAGCGATAAGGAGCTCACAGTCCAGTCTGGCTATCCACACAGGTTCTGGCAGTGGCCAGTTGGGTCCATGCTAATTGGGTTTGCTGGCTTGCAACACAGCCCCTCTTTTTTCTGCGAGAGAGAGGCCAAACACGCAAGGAGCCAAGCAGAGGCAATGACACATTGGGGAGGCAAACCTTGATGCAGCATGACATACTTAGCTGGGAGAGTGGAGGCTCTTGCAAAACAAAAAGGAAAAACACAGTACACACATAAATCGAATGGCTGTGCTCTTGGCTGCTGGCTCTTGCTGTTTTAACACAGAGGAGGCAGAGTGTAGAGAGAGAGAGAGAGAGAGAGAGAGAGAGAGAGAGAAAGACAGAGAGAGAGAGAGAGAGAGGTAAACATAGAGCAGAGGTGAATGATTAAGGAAGGGCAAAGAAAGAGAAAGAAAGAATTGAGGGAGAAGGAAAGATAAGGACAACAAGGTCAGAGGTGAGAGACTAGCAGGAGTAGATTTCGGAAGGACAGAGAGAGGCAGACTAAGAGAGACAGAGAGGGTGAGAAGGGGTCTGAGACAGGCACACAGACAAGGCGGAGTGGAGGAGGAGACAGATGGAGAAAACGATAGAACGGTTTGGGTAGCTAACTTATCCAGCATTGCTCTCTCAGCCTTCTCCATCACCCTCAGCACACATGCTACCCCAGGAACACAAGAGAAAAGAACCAGTTAGCACACCACACACACAAACAGACAAACGCATACACATACATACAGACACACACATACACACTCCAGAAACAACTTCAGGCAATTTAGGACACCAATGTGCCACAAAACAGGAGAGAATTGAGAACCGACTTTTACAAATGTGAGTCTACGTGCATGGGAGGGTGTGTGTGTGTGTGTGTGTTTGTGTGTGTGTGTGTGTGTATGTGTGAATGATTATAAAAAAAATGGAATGTGGCAAGTGAAAAAATGGCAGATTGCAGGTATCCTGTCCATCTGTTAGGAAAATCAAGTCGTTTCATATCACTCACGATTGAGCACTCGCAAACAAACCACGCAAAAGCAAGAAAACTGTTATTTGTTTTGTTTTGTTTTTTAGCCACAAACTTTTCAACTTTGTCATGCTATCAATCACACAGCAGAGTCGCCCCACCAGCCCGTCACCAACAGCCCGCTCGCTACAGCTACCGGGTCAGACTCTCAGAAAGACCCTGGGGGTGCTGGGAGGTGGCAGAGCTTAATGGCTTTTAGAGCTGCGGGACAACATGCTGCAGATTAGGAACACACTTGGAAGGAGACGTTGCCCACCCCAATTCCCCTCACACACAACGGAAGTAAAACATGTGGGGCTGGAACTACAAAAAAAAAGATGTTGGAAAGACTGCAGAAAAGGGTTTTGAGTAGTTACAGAAAAACTGCAGCCACGGACTCAAAGGAAGGTCCTGAATTGAGCTTTTAAAATGCTACTAAATGCTTTGGACATGCCTCAGCTAGTGTCCATCATTTCATAAGTTGCTATTAAATTATTTCGTCAAGTAGTTTAAGAGATTATTTTAAAAGTACAGTGGTCCGTCGTTTATCGCAGGAGTTACGTTCTAAAAATAACCCGCAATAGATGAAATCTGTAGTCAGCTTTATTTTTTACAATTATTGTAGATGTTTTAAGGCTATAAAACCCCTCACTACACACTTTACACAATTTTCTCAGACAGGCATTAACATTTTGTCACATCTCTCTCGCTTCTACTCTCAAAGTTCAAACTTGCAGACATACAGCATTTCAGAGTCAAACGGCTAGTGATCAAAGATTTACGTAAATTGTAGAAGCTGAATGCATTCTGTACTGTACAGAAGATTGACTGACAATGTTCTATAGTCCCTTAGCTAATTAGGGCGCATAACACAATGCTGTAAAAAAAAAGCATGCACTAAAAAAAATCTGCGAAACAGCAAGGTCGCGAAAAGTGAACCGCGTTATAGCGAGGGACCACTGTACAGTAAAGTATGGATTCAGAAAGATGTACAATTAAGGCTCTTAAATATATATATGTATGTACGCTTAAGTATTGACTGTAGTAGGCCTATGGACACACACGGTGGGAAACAAACACAGGCAGCAGAACCAGGGCGGGGAGTAGCACTGCTCGGCAGATCCACAGGGTCGCCACGGCAACCCTGGCGGCGGCGGCGTGGTTACGGTTACTGCGGGTGGCGCCGGAGCGAGGAGGTTACGTTACCTGCAGGGGAACAGCAGGAGCAGAAGGAGAGGGCTCTTCGCCGAGGGGTCCCAACATAGGACTCGACTTCCACAAGACAAGGGGGAGGCGCAGAACGAGGAAGCGAGGAGGTAATGAAGAGGAGAGCAGAGGAGAAGACAACGAGAAAGGGGAAGGTGAAGAGTGAGGGAGGGAGGGAAGGAGGAAAGAAAAGGAGGGATGGGGGTAAGAAATGAAAAAGAGAAAAACAGTGAGGAGAAAAAAATCAAAGACTACCAGTGAGGAAAAAAAAAAAAAAAAACTTAAAAGCACCTGGAGGAAGAGGAAGGAACGATCAGCCATGTGACAGAAGAAGAATGAAAAAAAGAAAGAAAGAGGGAGGGAGAGAGAGAGAAAGAAAGAGAGGAGAGAGGTGACAGCAACAGTGAAAAACAGAAACTGTGACAGTGAAACAAAGAGTGGGAGAAGAAGAGTGGCAGAAAACTACAGAGAGTCACACAAAAGGCTTTCTAAGAGAGCACACTTCCATTTGAGGCGTCATGTGGGAACATGTAATCACCATCGCTAACACACCGTGACAACATAGTGCCTCAATCAAATCAAGATCAAACCATTTCTAAATTGCATCTCATCACTGTCACCACCTACAGGCTAAAATCCCAGACTAGGGGAAGAAAAAGATTTCAGACAGCTGAGGAGATACAGGTACTGGGAATAACACCCCTCTTTCCTGTTCAAAGACAATTCCTCAGCCTTTTGAAGACTTGCGAGCTCCTGTTGGGAGATTGGCTGGAGTGCTTGGGAACTCTCCATGTTGGTGGATTTTTCTTTCTATCCCTGGCTACATTTGAAGTGTAAATGAATGCCATTGCAGGAATTGCACTGGAAGAACACTTGAGGGAGATGCGGGATGAACGTGACAAAGTACAACAGGAAACTAAATATCAAAGGGTGAAGCAAAAGACAGAGATCTGAGTGAGCATGAGAACAAAAAAAGCCTGGAAAGAGTTAGTGGTAGAGAGAGAGAGAGAGAGAGAGAGAGAGAGAGAGAGAGAGAGAGAGAGAGAGAGAGAGAGAGAGAGAGAGAGAGAGAGAAAGAGAAAGAGAAAGAGAGAGAGAGAGAGAGAGAGAGAGAGAGAGAAAGAGAGAGAGAGAGGAGAGAGAGAGAGAGAGAGAGAGAGAGAGAGAAAGAGAAAGAGAGAGAGAGAGAGAGAGAGAGAAAGAGAGAGAGAGAGAGAGAGAGAGAGAGAGAGAGAGAAAGAGAGAGAGAGAGAGAGAGAGAGAGAGAGAGAGAGAGAGAGAGAGAGAGAGAGAGATGACAATGGAGAAGGGCCTGGAGTCATGCAGACTCTCAGTGGGGTGTGTCAACAGAGGTGTAGGACACCTGTGATCCAATCTCATTTCACCCTGACCCCAGATCAGATCGATGGAGCAGCGGGTGGGGGTTGATGGGTAGGCGTGGGTGGTTATACCAAGGGACTATCACAGTAAACAGGGAAGCCACAAAGGAAGGAAACAAAACAACACAACACATAAAAGCCTTTATCTCTCTTTCAAAAGGTCAAAGAATTTGCCATTGCTGTGATGTCAAATAGCATGGTCTGAGCGCCAGCAATGTCTGGCTGGCTTCACTAAATGATGCTGTTGAGTCTTTCCTTGTGCATGTTTGGGCTGATGTCAGACTGGCTTGGAGTGCCCCCTACTGAACAATGAGTTGTAATCCAACTGCTGGTATCAGACGGACTCCTAACACATGAGCACACACTTCTATACAGGCACACACACTTAACATTCACACAAACGAACCCATACACACTTCACACACTTAGGCATCGGGTTTGACGCAATACAGCAGTCTACAGACTGAACGCTTAAGTCTGTGCCTTTGCTGCCAATTGCACGGTACTTACCAGCTCTCCTGCAAAGTGCCCTCGACTTACTGTGACATTCTCAGATAGCACACACACACACACATCTCAACACCGATTCAAGCGTTGTTAGTGTTTTACTGTACTTGTTTGCCATCCTGTTTGAGCGCAATGGTTTGCCAGGGTGTCCAAAAGCAGGCGAGCCCAGATGACTGTGGTGGTGCGTGAGGGGGGGCTAAGTGATGTGACCAGAAGGTTAAGGAGCTCCACGCTATCTCCTGCCCAATGCATGACCACACAGGTGACAGGAGGGAGGGGGGGGGGGGGACATCACAGACCAGCGACAACAGCACAGACAACACGTACTACGTATACGTACACACACACAGAAGGGACAGCACAACCACCGACGACAACATTGGGGTGGGTTTCCTGCACAGGAGGCTGTGCTGGGGGGATGGGTGAGTACAGGCACCAAACTGGGACATCACAAGATACAAACTCTACAGGAGTGTCTGACCATACATACCCTCAGAAAATCTGTCTCACACTGTCTCTCACACACACACACATCCACACGCACGTGTGTACAGACACACACACTCATGTGCACACCCACACACACACACATACATGCGGGCGCACACATGCGTGCACACACATGCGCACGCACGCACGCACGCACACACACACACACACACACACACACACACACACACACACACACACGCACGCACAAATAAAGACAGGGCCAATGCAACTGAGCAGGTATGGGAGGATCAGAGCTAGAGCAGGATGCTACAGCACACAGCCAGGGCCGGCCTTACAGGGAACAATAGGAGGGGCAGTCATTAGGGGGGAATCCAGTTCTGAGTTCTCTGTGGTGGTAGGGTGTCTGTGTGTGTGTGTGTGTGTGTGTGTGTGTGTGTGTGTGTGTGTGTGTGTGTGTGTGTGTGTGTGTGTGTGCTTGGGCATGTGTATGTGTATGTATGAGTATCTACTAATGTACGTACTGTACATGCAAGCATGCATTTGTGTGTGTATATGTGTGTGTGTGTGTGTGTGTGTGTGTGTGTTATGCTGTGTGTGTGTATATGTGTGTGTGTTATGCGTCATGCTGATCAAGGAGATTCTGAGATTTTGTTGACCAGAAATAAGATGGCCTCTACACCCAACTAAAATAATGCATTCACAGAATCCTGTTTTCTTGTTCTAGGCTTACTTTTCGATGGCCTTTGATGCAAATATCATTTAAGGCACAAAACGTGCCTTAGAACAAGTTGACAAGATCATGAAATGCAGTTCATAAATGGCTCTACAACCAATTAATCAGCGCTGGTGCATCAGCCTTGGTATTTCTGGACAACAAAAAAACACATCATTTTTGACCACAGACCCATGAAACAGCCCCACATGACACAGGCATAACCCAGGAAAGATGTATTGGTGGTTGGGTGACTAGTGGGAGATTAGTGTCATTCGAAATGTCATTTCAGAAATTTTAAATGTCTCCCATGTGTCTCATCATCATGTGTGGGTGTGGGCGCAAGTGCCTTATGTGTGTTTCAGAGATGCCCCAAAATGCTTATGATACTCATATGCCCATCTGCACGCTCATGTCTGTGTCTGAGTGGAACTGTGATGATCATCAAACGTGAGTGTGGCTGTGTGTGTGTGTGTGTCTAAGTGTGTGTGTGTGTGTGTGTGTGTGTGTAAACTGGAGGGGTTAGACAGAAACAGATGTACAGTAGTACAACTTTGATGATCAGTGAACGTGAATGAGGCCCGGTTTGTGTGTGTGTGTGTGTGTGTCTGTGTCTGTGTGTGTGTGTGTGTTAAACAAAACGGTAGTACAGTAGTACAACTGTGATCATCAGGGAACGTGAGTGAGGCTCTGTTTGTGCGTATGTAAGGGTGTGTGTGTGTGTGTGTGTGTGTGTGAACTGGAGGGGTTAGACAGGAAGAGTAGTACAGCAGGTTAAAGACTTGGAGGGGGGGGGGGGGGCAGGGAGCAGAGGCTGTAGCAGTGTGAGAGGGAGACCAGAGGGGGGAGAGGAGGAAGGGTGAGTTAGCCGGTTAGTTGGTTTTGAAGCGACAGGCTTTGAAATACATACCGCCCAGATGCAAGTCCAGGATCTCACTGTAATTAGACTCGCCCCAATAGTCTACAACAGGGATATATTAGAGATGCGTTACAATTCAAACACACGCACAGCTCATTGGTATAATGAGCAGCCTTAAGACACACTCCCACACACACACACGCACTTGTGTTTGTCAATAAACAAACACACCCACACTCATCCAAGCCCACAGACATACATACACACAAACTTGCCACAACAAGTTAATACTCCAGTAGACACTGCACATAGAGATTATAGACTGCAATGAGAGAATGGGGACATAGATTTGGTGCAGGTTCTCTTGGTGTGTCCTCAGAAGTGAGTGCGTGCATGTACATTGTGTAGTAAGCTAGAATAGGAACCATCAGACCTTCAAGGGAAGACTGCCAAGCAAGCTGTCTGTATGTATAGATATTTACACACTTACCTATGTAGGTGTTTAACTGTATGTCCTTAACAACAAAACATATTCAGCAACCTTTTTTATCTTTGATCTTTATATCTCTTTGCATGTGTGTGTGTGTGCGTGTGTGTGTGTGTGTGTGTGTGTGTGTGTGGTGTCCTTGGACAGGCACATCCAATGTGTCAACGCACAAATCTATGTTGACAAATACACACACACACTCTCTCACAAACACATTCAAGCATACACACAGACACACACACACAAAGTCTCTCTCTCTCTCTCTCTTTCTCCCCCTGTCTCCCTCAGACTGATGTGCATGCAGCTGAGACGTTAAGGAAAAGCGGTGCAGACGATGGTCAAGGTCCCAGGCGGCAGCTAACTCTGACACGACTCTGGCCCCAATCCTGCTGGCATTCGGGCCAGCTCTGGGCCAGGTGCGCGCCTGAGTCAGCTCCCCCCTGGGGATGGACATTAGAGCTGTGGCTCCACATACACACACACACAGACGTGTGCTGTGAGGTCACACCTCAAACATCTACAGCAGGACTGTCAGACAAACAAAATACCTGATCTTCGCTTATGCTGTTTGGTATTAACACTAGAGCTCTTATAGACTCCTTAAAGGAAGTAAAAGAGAGATGGAGAGACAGAAAGAGAAAAATAGAGAGGTGAGGGTTAAGAAAGGACATTTTTTTCATTAGAGTATGTGGCTACTGCCACCTGCCTTTCATAGTAGAGATGTGCAATGTTACAGGACAGAGGGTTGGCGGAATGGGCTGAAACCAACAGCACTTTGGGGTTTTTAGTTGGTGGTGCTACGGGGGTCTCTCTCCAAATTAGCAGGAGGAGCTGGAATGTTCTGATAAAGTGGGATATTTCATTGTACATCCTCAAAATGTACACCCACTAACAGTGAACATGTCATCACCGAATTATGGAACTACCTTCCACAATGGATTGTAAACTTGTCAACAAATTATGATGTTGAGTTTTCTTTCCTAGGTTTCCGATATCTGGATGACTATAAGTGCTGTATGTGTACTGAATCTACATTTGTACCTTCCATTTTGACAGGCTATCCTTTGTTGTGCAGTCTCACTGCATCACATACTGATTCCATAGAGCTGATCCTCAGTACCATGAGTAAATAAAACTACTGTTTGCAGGCTACTGCTTATCTATTCACTCCTGTTCAATGATCTCTATAAAGAGTTGTGTGACAAAAAAATGCACTTGCAAAGATGGATGGAAGGATTTTGTTACAAATATGTTTTACAGCATTTTCCTGTGAAAATGTTCTCTACATGTCATTAGTGGTGAGGAAAATCAACAGCACAAAACAAACACCCTGTTTGTGATAGTCCCTTGTCTTGCACTTTTACATGTCACACAATGTTTTCTCAACACAGTGAAGACATTACAGGAGAGCATTGAGAAAGAACATTGATAAAATGTGTGAGACATCAGCTGATGTTCACAGAAGCTGTTTTCTGTATTCAGTGCGAGTTCCACAAAAATTAGAATTTGTAAAGAAAATGAATATGTGCATTTGGTACAGTTAAACGTACACATTACCTTTTAATGAAGTACAGATATGTGACCTGTACTTGAGTGCTATGCATCTATTGGATTGTATGTAAATTATTTTCATATCCCAGCATTTTGCAAGACAGTAATGAAATGGGTTTCCTCCTCCTAGGTGTATGCATAGCTTCTGTTTAGTTCAAACGGTAAAGTAAATGACGGGTATGTAAGGAGAATATACAGTAAGTGTGTCTTCAATCCTGCACAAGCTCATCTATTCCTCCCTAGACCGTACCTCAGTCTAACGATACTTTTCTTCTCATTTTCTAACCGTATTGCTTAATATGCAGTTACACTCAGCTACTGTATGTATGTCAACTCTTACATTTACTTGATATACGGCCCTGTATGGGAAGGCCAGGACAGGAGTCAATTTTGTGAGGCTTCAAGCGTTTGTGATGGTACAAGAGAGAAGTACCTGCTTCCCCTCGTAAGGCCTTCTCCACAGCAACTCCCCTCTCTTCCAGCTGCCGTTGCTTCTCTTCCACCTGCTCCAGCTGCCGCTGAATAATCTACGAAGCAGAAACCACACAAGTGAGGAGAAAGACGGAGAAAAGGAGGCATGTAGATATCATAAGGCGGAAGACCAAAAAAAGGAGCCATTTGTAGATATCATAAGGAGAGAGCTTAGAAAAGAAACAAATTGGAGATAGAACAAATGCCAGTTATGTGAATGGAATCAATAAACTATCTTCTGTGCCTTTCTCTGGTCCTGCTGTTTTTCATGGTTTGAGATGCTATTTTAAATTCTATCATCTTTGCTTTTTCTGAATAGGAAAACCCTCTGCGTATAAACTCAGTGTATTTTTCCAATTAGACCAACAGCTTGACAGAGTGACAGTGATCACATCAGCAGAGCTGACAAACTTTGCCAGTAGAACAGGCAGTTAAAACTTGCACCACTATTGATAGCAGTAGGGTAAATAGGTAAATACAGAATAGAGTGCATTGGAGTGGGGTTAGCCATGAAATGTTTATTTGCTGGGCACAGAAGAGTAAACAACATAGCAGGTAAATATTTCTCTAAGATCATCATCAGCCGAGTGTGATGGAGCCACCTGAATTGTTTATTCAGTGCAAACCTGTATCCTACTCTGGTGGTTGCAAATGGCAACAATATGCGGGTTTACTCACTGAGAAGAAAGCGTGGCAGGATTGTAAACTTTTATTAACACCTCATCTGAGGTAACAATTCACAACAATGTAGAACCTTCTAGAAAGCACTTTTTTTACATGTGTTACTTTTACACACAGCGTATACCTGTGTCCTGGCTACCTTAAGTAACCGAAACATTCCACAAGCCTCTAAAAGGTGTAGCTCACCTGTGCCCTGTGTAGTCTCTTGAGCTCTTCCTGTTTGGCTTGCCGGCGGGCTGCCTTCTGGACACGCCGCGTCAGTTTGGCATTAAGTTCCTCTTCCGTGTATGTCTTCTGCAAAGGACAGAGAGAGTGAGGCATCCATCCATCCATCAAATGCTCCCAGAGAAAAAGAGAACTCAGCAAGGAAGGGAGGAGAAGCAAGAAATCCTCATAGGTCACTTTACTAGTGGGGAGCCACAGGAAGCCTGATACATACATATCTTCTGTTGAAACCTAGTGACCTGGCACACATACTAATACACATAAAGTAACTCCTATTCAAATTGATTTTTCAGTGAAAATGGTCATTTAGTGATCATTGTTGAAAAAGAAACTGCCCTATCTTTGAAGATCCCTCAAGGGATATTACCCTTAAATACAAACATTATAGGGACTGCTAGCTTTATTTACAAATACAAGAGCAAGTTCTACAACAGATTTGTCTGGAAGCACCAACCAAAGCTACATATAAGATCTATCCCCTGATGACAGGGGCTGGTAAAAATCCTGCTTCATGTTTCATCATTGGCAAAACTTAAGGGGTCAAATAATGCAATCATAACACAGGGTTTGTGACACACTGAGGCTGACCCAACAACAGAGGAAGAGAGGAAAGATGAGGCAAGAAGAAAGAGAAAAAGAGAGAAAAAGAGAGAGAGAGAGGGGGGTAAACAGGGATAGGACAAAAGGGACCAGTAGGTTATCAATTTCAAAGAGCTGATGGACTCCTTATGGACCAAGAACATAGTCTGTGATCATGTGACCAAGACGGAAACAGTAGCTGCTTAGCGATGGAAAGCAGCTACTTTGGAAAAGAGTCGTGATAAACACCAGTTCAAAGTGGATTCAAGTATGGCCTCCAGCAGATAGGTGGCGCTGTGGCGAAGACTTGCCATGCGTCTGCAGAAGTGGTTAGTTTTAAACAATAAAAAGCAAGGATGTCGACCGGGTGAACAGAACAGATGGAAGGGCGAGTTGTGATGATTCAAAGCATGCGCGTAAATGAACGAACCAATGGGAGATGCACACACTACCTTGGTGGCGTAAGATCTCTTGAACGCCAACGCATGAGGAACGTAAACAGACTTGGGGAGACAAAACAAAATGGAACAAACAAAAAAAACAAACAAAAAAAACAATGGAGAACAAACACAAAACAAATGGCATGATTAAATGGGTTAATGGGTTAAATCAAATCACAAACCAACACATGAATTAACAGTCAAATCACGCTTTTTATAACCCATGTAAAACCCACCCCTTCCCACAATGATGATGACACCCATTTAGAGAATGCTAACATAAGAAAATACATGTCACTAGCATTACTTGTCACTTGTCAGGCAACAACCACTCCCATTTAACACTGGACAAAGCATAGGCTATACATACAAAATGATATAATTCATAGCCTTGCTAGTCTTGGTTTATCTTTCAGGTACAAAGGTACTGATATCCAAAGGCCATTATGCAAAGTCATTGCTATTATTATCAATATTTCCCCCACAGTTTTACAAGGACTGAACACAAACAAAAAGACTACTACTTCACAACCAACAGCTAACACACAACCAAATTGTGCTACCCAAGACAGCTAAGACACAGACTGCAACACAAACTGACCAGAACGACTGTGACCACAAATGCTAGCTATCTCTTTCACAACCCACTGGGTCAGATGAGCATGGTGCTGGGGTATGTAGCAGACGGCTATTCCCAACACTGACACATTTTCCTACCATCTATCCACAACATGTTCCATAAGAATGCCACTATTGATTAATCCAAGGCTGCTAACATTTTAGATGCTGGCTTTGTACTTGTATATGGTAAAGCCAATTCAACAGTGTTTTTCTTTGGCTTGTTAGCATAATTCGAAAATTTACATTACAGAAAACCATTAGCAAGTCTCAATATCACTAATAAATAAATGACTGCAACTTCATACTATTGATCAACAAAATGATTACATTCCTTATATTTTGTTAGCATTAGGTAGCATTAAAAAACAATGATTTACACAAAGTGCTACTGAGAACTACTGTATGACTTGGCATAAAAGTACTTGTGTTTGGCTAGTACTGAACATTGTCAAAGCATTTTTTAAAACCAAGTGTTATTTTCAGACATATTCTGTTTCATTGTTTCAGAATCATAAAAATGTATGAATTGCCTGAATACCCAAGCACCATGTGACGGCCAAGATGAATCTGGCCCTTGTAGTCCTCTACCTACACACTCTCACTAGACCAGACCACACTGGCACAGGCTGGCAGGACGTGAAGCTTTTGGTTGCCAAATGCAAGACTTTTAACACAAAAAAATGAGACTCAATGCAAAGTAACCATTTAGACCTCTTATTGAGGAACGCTGCCTCCAATTATCTTATTATTTATATATTATATTTTCCATTTCTTTGTGCTGACTTTTAAATAAAAGCTATGTCCAAATAAGACATGGTATGGCCTTGACAGATTGGACCTTTAGCAGTCAAGTAATAAAATAAATTTAAAAAGTCAACTATTCAAAAGATATTTTGAATGTGAGAAAATCACTTTGCTGCTTGAATCACATTTCTGCTGCATTTGGTAGTTTAAAATCCACGAGCTGTCACCTCCACCACTGTGCTGACAGAGATACCTCATCCTCAAATCCTCTCTCCAGCTCTGGGACGGCATCCCAGCCTTTCATCCCCTTCTGTTTTACTTTTGCTTTCTCTCTTTCTTTTGCCCGCTTCCTTTCCTTCAATCTTTCTTTCTCCCTTAACCTCTCTTTCTCCTTCTCTCTCTCCTCCTTCTCCTTTACAGCCTCTTTCTTGATTTCAGACACAAGGTCAAAAATGTCCGTGTGGCGCTAAAAAGTGCAAAGCGTATCAAATCAGTTTTTGTAAATGCATAAGCCACACAAAAAAGTCAACATATTACATATGCAAGCTCGTGTACAGAACTCAGCAGTACATATCCATCACAGATGACAAAACGCATGGAACTTACATCAGCTTTGGACTTCTGGGAGGAACGTTCCAGAACATCATCATATGACAGATCTGAGTCTTCAGAGAAGCTCAGGTTCCTCCTCAACTTTAAGTCTGCTGCAGAAATAAGATTGACATTTGATTCATGTTCATATAAAAAAAAAACTGTCGATTTCTGGATGCCTTTCTTTTAACTCTGATATGGCTATGATCAGAAAACCGGAGGAACTTGAGAACTGAATACAAAATGCAAGGAGAAAGAAGATGGGGGAATTTAATAAAAAATGACAACTATAAAATAACTTGTAGCAGTGTTGTTGCAACACTGTAGACTTTTGCAGTAATTTAGACAGATCCAGGCTTACAGAAACCAGGCAAACATCTATCGCCTTCTGTGTTCACTTCCTCTGTGCACCCTAGACTGCACCAGCTTTGCCATGCCTTTGTTTACTCTGTGTTCCTCTACACTTCTGTTAGTTTGTTGTGTCCTCCTTTTGTAAGTCACTTACGGCTCGACAAAAGTATCTGCTAAGTGTAATGTAATGTAAAAAAGTGTGTGAACTCGGCATGCAATGGAGAATAGACTCACCTGATGAGCGATCCTGAGCTGTGGCCCTTTTCTTGCCCGAGTCCGTGGTGGTGCTACTGGAGGAAGGGGTGCTGTGTCCGGACTTATCCTCCTTCTTCTTCTTGTCTTTCTTGTAGCCAGAGAAGACGGACTTCCAGAGGGACTTGTGTTTAGGCGGCGTGTCCTCCGGCCCCGAGAGCCTGCCTTCATTCTTGGCCTTCTTGTCCTTCTTGTTCTTGCGCGGCGAGAAGAGAGAGGAACGCTTCTTGCTCTTGCTGCCCGCCGAGCTTTCGGAGGACGCCACGGAGCTCTCCTGGCTGCGGCTGGCTGGCGTGGTGAGGAAGCGTTCGGGCAGCGTCTCCGCTTGCTTTTTGGACTCCAGCGACTTCACGGCGGTCATCTTGGGCGAGCTGGACCGCTTCTTGTTTTTCCCCGTCGTCTCGGAAACAGTCCAGGACACCTTGGCGACGGTGCCCTTCATGGCGTCCGACTCTTTCATCTTGGTCAGCTGTTTGCTCATGGCATCCTTCACCGCCTCCGGCTCCTTCATCTTACTAAGCTGCTTGGCCATGGCCTCTTTCAGCGCCTGGCTCTTCACAGACTTCTCCCGGGCCCTCATCCGCTCCTCGGCGATCTCCTTCGCCTCAGGAGAGATGTGGCTGGGGGTCCTGGGAGATGGTCTTCCGCCCGCCAACGTGCTGGGGATGTTGGGCTTGCCATTCTCCATGGCCAGAGCCAGGTGGAGCGGTGGCCGGTTGTTGTCCTGGCCGGGCCTCTTGCTGGTGGGGGGTGTAAAAAAGCGATCATTTGCGCCGCTTGTCTCAGGAGTGCGGTCATCGTATGTGTCCTCCACGTCGTCCGCAAACGGGATCTCCTCCACGCTCTCGACAAAGGACTTTCGCGCCTCCTCACGCCTTGGCTTCACGTCGCGCCGCATGACTACGCACGAGCCGACCGGGCCGGTCCTTGGGGCTGGGACGGGTGCGGCAGGAGTGGTGGCGGTGGTAGTAGCACTCGCTCTGTCCTTGGGAGTGGAGCAAGACACGGGTGGAGGTGGAGGAGGGCTGGCTTTGGGCACCGCCTGAATGCAAGGCTGCTCAGGAGCCACGCTCTCCTTCTCCCCAGGGCCACGGTTCCACGCCACCTGGTGCCTCTTGTGCTTGAGCGTGGCGGGCTCCTCGTCGGGGGGCGGTGGCGGCGGGGGGCTCGAGGGCGGCGTGAGCAGCGTGGAGTCGGAGGCGCTGCAGCTGACGCTCACGCTGTCGCTGGTCGCCGTGCCGCTGCCATTCAGGCCCAGCCCCGAGCTGCTACTGGGCCCGAGCCGCTCCGAGGGTGACCGGCTGTTCTTGGGCTCGGCCGGCGAGATCAGCTGACCCTCCAGTGTGATGTTGAGCCGGCGGATGACCGAGCGACCGCCACCACCAACAGCAGCGCTGGGGAAAGTGGGACGCAAGTCCTCCATCCCTGACGAGATGTCAGGGGTTTGAGACTTGGAAGAGGGTGGAGAGGCAACGGGGGAGGGAGAGTAGGACGTCTTGTCAGGGACAGGGACAGGGGCGGGGGTGGGGATAGGGACAGGAGATGTTGCCCTGGTTACCGATATACTGCTCTTCTGATCCACGGAGCGGCTGCGGTCCAGAGGTGTCAGGCCGAGGCTCTTACGGATCTCGGCACTCTTCTGCCAGAACTCCTCAATGATGTCCTTCTTGGCCGGTGTGACCTCCATAGAGTCATCTGTCCCACCTGTAGGGGGCGTGAGAGGAGCCGAGGCCGAGACCGTCAGCGGAGCTGGTTTGGAGGCTGGTGTGGAGGTGGCAGCAGGGAAGGGCTGTGTGCGGACCGGAGAGGTCGAGGGAAGGGGCGAGGATGGCTCCTGGCAGGGGAGGGGCTGAGCACAGATGGGAGAAAGGGGATTGGCTGACGGAGTGCAAGCAAAGGACTGGGATTGGGTGGCAGGCTGTTTCGGGGAGGGAGTTTCGGGGAGAGGGAGGGGCTGGGAGCGAATGGGAGATGTGGGAGGAGTGGCAGATGATAAAACAGCAGTGGGTGACACAACCGTGGGTGAGAGAGCGGCAGGTGATCGGGCTGCAGGTAGGACAGCTGCGGGTGATGCGGCAACAGGTGAGACAGGTGCAGGTGATGCGGCTGCAGGCGAAGCAGCTCCAGGGGATATGGCCGCAGGTGAAACAGCTTCAGGTGAGATGCCCGCAGACTGCAGCTGGGGTTGTGGAGTCTGAAGTGGGGTAGGCAGTTTGGTTGCACCTGGTTGGAAGGGCTCCGGGAAGAAGCGTGCACCAGGAGACATCACAAACACAGGCACTGGTGGGGATTTACTGCATGCCTGTGTAACAGATTCACAGTTCAAAGAGCATGTTGGAAAGAAATCGCAGATGTAAGATAGAACTGAAAGGTTATTAACTGATGTTTTCCTACCTCCCCAAGGTCTGGCTCTGGAGTTTTTGGTATTGGCGAGAGCACAACATCCACAACAAGCTGCTTCGGACTCTCAGATGTTTGACCTTTGGAGACCAACATGTAGTGATGATTTACACTTCTGACCATAAAACATCAAACCAGCTTGGTGCTATATGTTACTGTCAGATCTCCAGTTGGTTGGTTTTTGTAAGACACTTTGCTAATAGATGAGGGGGGTAGAGATGAAATGCATAATGGAGGAATAACATATAAATATGTATAAGGTTACAGCACTGTGTGTTTAGGCTTGAGACAGAGTTAAGTCTAAAGTCACATATGCCGGAAAGTTACATATCATGTAAAGGCACATAATTTATCCAAAACACATAGGCAAAAAAATTCAAATATGCATACACTTAACCACACATACACCCCAAAACACACACACACACACACACACCCACACACACAGTGAGGGAGTGCTAAGCCTACCGAGGCTGGAGACTCTGCCCAGGCTCTCTGGCCGCTCAGGCTCCTCGGGCAGCTCCTCCTGGTCGGGCATCTGATGCAGACGAGCCTCAGCCTCTGCGTCTGAGGGGATGTCATCTGCACACAGACATGGACATTTGCCCTCACTTTACACACAGTATTTACACCATTTGCTACCACACATTAAACACATGCAACTGAACAACAAATATAAACATCACAAAATATGTTACATTACATTACATTACATTACACTTAGCAGACTTAGCACTTAGCTTTCACTTTCTACCTACGCCACATTTACACAATGAAATGCTCAACACAGAAACAGACGGACAAACCCACATGCAAGCACACACATTGTTCATACTAACACACACACACACACACACACACACACACACACACACACACACACACACACACACACACACACACACACACACACACACGCGCGCGCACTACAATGCTCACCTTCATCCAGCTCTGTCCCTGGCTCAATGTTAAGGCTCCCTGCCTCTGCCTCTGGGTCATCTTCC